>BSBK01010377.1:235000-410000 GCA_027943335.1 Chamaecyparis obtusa
AAATAATTCTAAGTTTGGTCGGCCTTATTGGCTAAAATTCTGGAACCTTCCCAGGCGGTGGATAATTGCCTATATAAGGAAGGCTGTATTATTGTCTTAGGCAGTTCAGATTAGTTCTGGGTAGTAGATCTGGGTATTGATTCGAGGCTTTGTCCTACAGAATATTGTAAGGAATGCCCATGTGGCTTTGCATATTGTAATTCTGAAAGTTTGTAATTCCACATTTGTGGAGATAATAAGAAGCCAATTTTCTGTTCTTGCATATTGTTGTTGTTTCTCTATTTCTGTTATGTGTTTGTGGTATTAAGGGGAGCACCCTTCATCAGATCAAAATTTTGAAACTGGATGGATCAAGATATCCTATAAAATGAAAATCCATGCTTTAAGGATTAGTCACTAATCCATAAAGGGAGAGAAGTACCTTGAAAAATATATATATTGAAAGTGTGTGTGTGCAATATGTGAGAAAAGCGTATGCCCCCAACTTAAAATCATTGCTAACACTTTAATATGAGCAATGGTTTGAATGAAAACATAAACAACTCCACGGATTACATTTCCACTATGAGATGCCCCCAAACGAAGATAAATCAAGGGAAATATCACATAAACATACAAAGAACATAGAAGGGATCTGCCTACCCTAGGGTCAGTATGATGATATTATATATATATATATATATATATATATATATATATATATATATATATATATATATATATATATATATATATATATATATATATATATATATATATATATATATATATATATATATATATATATATATATATATATGATATGATATTATTGAAAATGAATTTACATCATTCCCCAAAGAAAGTAGAACTACAATCACAATGGATGAAAGAACACATACGAGTTATGAGGAAGAATCTTTTTGGACCATGACTTGGAGACCAAAAAGAATCAATTCTACCAAGCCACAATTCCAAGCAGATTACACAAGGAAACATTTATGAACAATAGCATAGGTACAACAAAACATGAAACAACATATAGAAGATTAAAGATACACATAGAGGAATATTACAACAGGTTTGATTCCTTTATCACCTTGTACCAATAGAGTAACAAGGGTCATATAAAATAATCTAGCAACATTTAGCAAACACATTAGAGGAGAAGCATAGTACAATAGAAAAACACACAAAAGGCTACCATGAAGGACTAGACAATCAAGCATGTCACCTACTCTCCCCATCTTGTTCTATATCATTTAGGAATGTGGGTAACTCACAAGAGGGACTATATCCAACATAGTAGGAATGATAGCCAGTTTCAAACAAGGATCCTCTTGAGAATCATAATGTTCAAGACTAGGTGTAATTGTCAATTGTGATGAAAGCATATTAGGTAAATCAATGTCAATGTCAATAGTCTCATACTCATCATTAACATCAATCATATCATCAATAGTATCTTCTTCATCTAGATTAATCAAAGTAGGATCTAAGATAGGAATGGAATCATCATAATCTTGCATCCTGATGAAGGGTGCTCCCCTTAATGCCACAAACACATAACAGAAATAGAGAAACAACAACAATAATATGCAAGAACAGAAAATTGGCTTCTTATTATCTCCACAAATGTGAAATTACAAACTTTCAGAATTACAATATGCAAAGCCACATGGGCATTCCCTTACAATATTCTTTAGGACAAAGCCTCGAATCAATACCCAGAACTATTCTAAACTGCCTAAGACAATAATACAGCCTTCCTTATATAGGCAATTTTCCACCGCCTGGGAAGGTTCCAGAATTTTAGCCAATATGGCCGACCAACTTAGAATTATTTTATTTTACATTTTATTACATCATAGTCGGCTCAAGATAACCTTTGAAACCCGAACAGAAATTTTGAAGAAAATTATTTTCCGCCATTCCAGGTGGCCCAACTTCCGAAGACCATAAGTCATCACCAGTTGACCCGCTCAGCTATTATAACCCCATTTCAGAAATGCCACGAAGTGCTCTATAGGCTTGACCGGTGCAAGCGCTTGTCACCCAAATTTTTGACCTCATCCGGGGCCTCTAAAGCCTTCAAAATTGAGTTCAAAGTTTCTGTACCCTGCTGCCAATACCGAAAATCTTCAATATCTTCCAGTATACACTTGATCTGGCAATGAAACTTTATTGGCAGACTTATATGACCAAAATGAACCTCCAAGAAAGAAATAAGATCATTCTGAGCACATAAAAAAATTACCAAAAATAGTAACTTTCCATAAATAGCAGCTCTGCACAAAATAGCCCTTATTGAATACAAAAATAGAAATATTTTTGGGTGATGCAAGATTGCTCTTACACCCAGGATGCTCCTGCATCACATCTTAACATCATTATTAGTAGTAACTTCTTCTAATACATCATGCATAGATTGATCAAAAGAAGGTAAAGAACTTCGAATAGTAGAAGTACTGGCCTTAGCTTGAGCACGATGCTTCTTATGACATATATTAGTAGATTGATTACATTTTTTCTTGTTTGAAATATATTTAGAACTAGGAGGAACAACTAGCGGATCCTTCATAGTTTCTATAGGAGGATTAGTAGGATTCTTAGTAGACTGACAAGAAACGCAACTACATTTGGCACCAAATTTTGATAGCAGTTTCCAATGGGTAACTTTTTATTATGAATTTGGTGTTTTTTTTGTAATAGGCTCAGATGGTGTCAGTATTTTGATGGGTGTTTAATTGAAAATTGGGATTCTAATAGATTTAGGGTATAGATGAAAAAAAAAGTGAAATGGCCTCATCATTTTTATTTCGATTGGATATAGAAGGAGCGGCAGAAGAAGTGAAAGATGTGCACAAGAGAAGGTATGTGACTTCTTCATCTTTCAAGCCTCTACCATCATATTCAAATGCATTACATTTTATTTCATCACAAATTTTCTTTGAAATGACCGCATTTTACTGGTGTCGTGTCCTAGCCCGTTCTTTAACTCCATTATTTGATGTTATTCATGCTTGTGCTCAAGAATATCAAATTTTTTGAAATGTTGACTATGGTTATCAAATGGATAGCCCATGAGCTTCTAGCTAGGTGCCATTTATACATATGATAACTTAGGGAATCAAATGTATATTGTATCATTGATAGTTGAGACTTTGTTAAAAGGAAATAGGATAAAGAATGATTTTGATTTAGTCTCTCTATTTTCATCCCTAAGTGGCTTACAACCCTAGAAAAGTATATGTAGATTTACAGATGCAGTTGTAGGATACATAGAAGCTGATAATTCATAAGAAATCCATTCATCTAATTTGAATATAAATTAATAAAAAGAAATAGGGTCCTCCAATGGCGCAATCATCTAGACCTTGACTGTCCCCTCAACTAGTGACCCTTCAAAACTGGGTTATCATGCAATTAGTGAGTGATCCTTCATTCTCCTGGTGAGCTTCTAGCTAGGCACCATTTGTATATTTGATAGCTTAGGAAATCAAATGTTTATTGTATCATTGATAGTTGAGACATTTTTAAAAGTAAATAGGACAAAGAAGGATTTTGATTTAGTCTCTCTATTTTGATCCCTAAGTGGCTTACAATCCTAGAGAAGTATATGCAAATTTATGGATGTAGTTGCAGGATACATAGTAGTTGATAATTCACAAGAAATCCATGCATCCAATTTGAATAAAAATTAAAACAAAGAAATAGGGTCATCCAATGGTGCAATCATCTAGACCTTGACTGTCCCCTCAACTAGTGACCCTTTAAAACTGGGTTATCATGCAATCAGTGAGTGATCCTTAATTCTCTTGGTGAGCTTCTAGCTAAGCACCATTTGTATATTTGATATCTTAGGGCATCAAATGTATATTATATCATTAATAGTTGAGACTTTGTTAAAAGGAAATAGGAAAAAGAATGATTTTGATTTAGTCTCTCTATTTTGATCCCTAAGTGGCTTACAACCCTAGAGAAGTATATGCAGATTTATGGATGTAGTTGCAGGATACATAAAAGTCAATAATTCACAAGAAATCCTTGCATCCACTTTGAATAGAAATTAATACAAAGAAATAGGGTCCTCCAATGGTGCAATCATCCAGACCTTGAATTTCCCCTCAACCAGTGACCCTTCAAAACTAGGTTATCATGCAATCAGTGACTGATCCTTCATTCTCCTAGTCTGCCCTACATCCACACATATTGGAAATACATAATACAATGATAAAAAGTCTTTCAAAATCCCCCTTCCCTCAAGGAACACTATCAACCATCCCTTCCACATAGAGTTTCACTATTTTATAGGTGGATTGTGTAGGAACAGTTAACATTAAACAAGGAGAAAACTCCTCAACACATCTTGGAAACAATTGAATTCAATAATAAATGAAACCTAACACCAACACTATTCCTTCCATAGTTGCAAGATACATAGCAGTTGATAATTCACAAGAAATCCATGCATCAAATTTTGATAAGGATATCCTACTAATCAATAGGAATTTTCTTGGGATGACCAATGATTATGCATTTTGATGGCAGTGTGCTAGTTCAAAAGGATAATATAAATCTAATACAATTTTTTCTAATTTTCTGAAACTATAAATATGGTTAAAGGGAAAATATTATGTGGAAAACCCACAAACCAAGCTAGCAAATGATTGTACATCAAATTATTCCTATATTCATTCAAGTATTGCTATGCTTCAGCTACCTAACATTTGAGCTTCATCTAGAGGAATGTGTAGCTTTAAGATGGAGTTACTTCTTGGGCCTCACAATAGGGTGGAATATGATCAAGATTTGTTTAGGCTGTATCTTTGTTAGTCCCATTGTTAGGTTCTTATAGTTCATGGTTTGAATCTATTATGGTTGTGTAAGGGATTTGAAAATTCTTTTTCTAACATAATTATTGGACACCATGATTGGAGAAACTGGTTTTTGGATATTGTACACATGAATCATATCTATCAATGGTTCTTCATGTTCAAGAATTCTTTGATCAATCTTTGAGATTTATTGTCCCATCTTTAAAAGAGTGATAAAAGATATAGTGAGTGCTATCTTTTCCAAGTGTTTTATGGGTGCCATTATCTTCTAGGAGTAATTGCTGGAAACAAATTATGTTCTTTTCCTCTAGTAAATATTGTAGACACAATCATCTTCTTGGTGAAGGGTTGCTTCCATCCCCATGAGGTACTATTGCATGGTTTCCATTACCTTGTAGTATAGTGAACCTAATTTAATACAAGTGTGCACTATTTTGGGATCCATAATTTATGGCCCCTACATTGTGGTTGTTAGCCTAAGATAGGCCTACCTTTGCATATAATAAGAGGCCAACATGAAACAAACATTCATAGGTTAGGGGGTTGTTCCCTATCCATAATTTATTATTTAAGTGCTAAGTGATGATGGCTATATTGTGTAATTCATACCTAGTGTGTGTCTTTCTTTCTCTCCTCATTTCACATTAGGATTATATGCTATAAAATACTAATGAAATCAAATATTAGTCAAATGTAATCAAAATTGCAATATAAATATTAAAATAGATCTTGAAGAAATATGGGAACCATTTTTTACAGATATTGTACAAACAAAGAGAATACTCTGAAGAGGAAATACTTCAATGTGGAACAATTGAAGGACAATATTTTACTTTTATATGCACATCTGCAATGATTTTGATATATTTATGAGATAAAAAAAACCATAGAAAGAATAACATATAGAAGAAAGTAAAGAATAATTATCATACTTTGAGATATTGTGGAAACTTAAAGGAAAGAATGCTTGGTGGGGTTATCATGCAATCAGTGAGTGATCCTTCATTCTCCTAGTCTTCCCTGCATCCAAACATATTGGAAATACACAATACAATGATAAAAAGTCTTTCAAAATCCCACTTCCCTCAAGGAACACTATCAACCATCCCTTCCACATAGAATTTCACTGTTGTATGAGTGGATTGTGAAGGAACAATTAACATTAAACAAGGAGAAAACTCCTCAACACATCTTGGAAACCATTGAATTCAATAATAAATGAAACCTAACACCAACACTATTCCTTCCATTCACTTATACCAAGAATAAAGCATTTAATCCATTCAAAATTACATATAATCATTAGACAGTTACATTTCCTGACTATGTAGAGGAACAGTCATGACCAAAAATGATCAAAACTACTTTCACCCTTGCAAAAGCTATTCCAAAATTCAAGTAAAATGAGAAATATGCTATATCAAATCATTCATATTCATAGTAACCATTGGAAGGATCATTTTTTCAATGAAACCTCTGACTGTACCCCTCCGGTAGAGAAAGGAAACTTCAAAATAGATAAAGGAAACTTAGTAAAACCAGTCTATGCCACTATTTGTGAGGGAAACTTAGTAATGACATCAAGTATCATCTCATCATGGTCTATTCACAATGTTTCAACACCTCATTCACTCTGATCTATTCAACTTACACCATTCTTCTTCTCCAGGACTCAAAGGCTTGAAATAGTATATGTGGTAAAAATTCATGAAATACTAAAGAATACCTCCTATTTGTCAGACAAATCTTCATTGTCCCCCACAAAAAACTAAGTAATAACTACTCTACCCTTAATTTGTTTAACAATGCACCATATTAGATAAATTAGGTTCTATCACACATGGCACGAACTCTCTTCAAACTCACAATACGTTGCATATGTAGTACAAAACTCATGAGATTCTAAAGAAGGCCTCATTCTTAATGAGTTATAAACATGCCATTGTTTTAGTTTTTCTTGCAAGTTATGATAATTTTTATAAACATGCCATTGGTTTAGTTTAATGTATTCATTTTTTTCTGACAAATCTTCATTGTCTTTTGATTGTCTTCTTTATATAGTGGCATGTATTAATTGACTAACAATTAAAGAAGCATTTAGACAATCAGAAGACAATGAATATAATTTTAAATGCATCTAACATGAATTTTTTTTATAAAAGTGAACCAATGGCATGTTTACAATAAAGAAATAGAGTGATAATAATATGCTAAAAAATTGTATTCTATTTAATACACATGAAAGGACTAGTCCCAACAATTCTTAAGCATACTTTATCTGATATGATGAATTCTTAAACAGTTAAGGTTGGAGTAGACATAGTTATCACATAGTTTTTTTCTGTGGTAGAAGGAAGATTTGGCTAATTAAGAGTGACACCTTCTTTAGAATCTCATATAAATTTCTCTAATTAAGATGAGAAGAAAAACACAATTCATTAGTTAAATTTTTCAATTTCATGTATTTTTTCTCCTATTTATTAGGTGCATGAGTTGAAGGTTGAATGTAAGAGTCTTATAATGTTGTGTCACCTTTGGATCTCAAGTTTTGGATACTCCTACGATGATCTTTCTCAACAAGTATTTTATTCTATTGTGGTTTTTTTAATAACATATTGGGAAAATACAAAACTATGTACTTCTATAGGATAGTGAACACAAAATTGAAGCATCAAACACGACTTGATCAAGTTGCAGGTGGAACGTGCACTCAAATAGTAAGTAATGTAGAATAAAAAAATAAGTAATCTATCATGTCTACATTTTGTTATTTTCTGAGATTACATCCATGTTCTATATTCACAGAATGGCTCAAAATTGAAATTTACAGTTCGATAAAAGTAATAATGGGTGTTGTTTCCTGCACCCTCAATCAACAACTTGCCTCAATTTTATTTTGATTTACAAACTACTATATTATTTGAATATCTTTCTTTCTTGTCACAATAGGAAACAGTTTGAGGTGGAAGACTACAATAATAGAAGTGTTTCAATTTGCTATACTATACTACAACATCATTTCTGTTAGCCCATTTTCATGTCACAACTAAATTCCTTAGAAAATGGTCTACCCCTACAAAAATTTCATGGCTGTAGCATGTTTCTTCTAGTCCTTGTAGTCATTTTTGTGTCTCTAGCCTTGAAAGCCTTGCAAATATTCAAAACTAGCCATTGTGTGGAAAAACCCTAAGTCTACCTAGGCCCTGTTCTATTTTTAAGTTACCTTTTTGAGCCACTTAAAAATCCTAATTTGCACATGCTTTATATTATTGGTTGGTCCCTGTTTAAATATTTTCCTAAGTCTTTACCCCCAGCAACCTTTAATATTTCCTAAGTCTACATGCCCAACTAAATGATTTTCCCTAAGTCCTACCTTTTAATATTTCCTATGTTTCGACCTTAATATTTCTTGGGCCGGGCCTTCTGATAGCATCTTGATCCAATGGTTGTCATGTTTTTGTGAAGGGTATGTCAAAGGTATGCACTTTCACAATGACTGTTGATTCTTTTTCATGACATAGCCTATCTTTGCAAATGGGTCCACTGCCAGCTATGCTAAAATGGCATCTTCTCATTGGTTAACATGGATGGTGAATTGGCTACTTGTTAGGTGGGCCTGATATCTTTTGGCTCTATGACCGGTTAAGGTTCAAGTAGGATCTATGATCATCACTATACCATTGATGAAAGATGCATGGGTTTTAATGTAGTGGTATAATGACAACCATTTGATCTCCTAAAGGACTAAACAGAGTGGGTCCACTACTACGTGGCACAAATGGAAAATTTTTATTGGTTGTAGAGAAATGAGGTGGATGCCCTATCAGAGTGTTTACTACAAAGGAAGAAAAGTCAAAGGGGCCTTCTTTGTGCACGTGGTAGTTTGTGCTTTGATGTAGAGGCTTCTACAATAGGGTGGGGTCAAGTTGTCAGTCGCTTGAAGATCTTGTGGTCATCGTATGATCGCAAGGAATATTATTTCCCTTTACGATCATGTGATAGTCATTGATTTGGAATCTGGCAGTGAGTCTTCAATGGGTCCAATGCCATGTCATGCCACCGTGGTGCTTTTTCATTGGTTGTGTTAGTATATAGGTGGAGGCTATCAAAATAGCTTGAGAGGGATAAAGAGTAGTGGGACTTGTGTCAGATTTAGTGATGTGGATTTCTCCTGATTAGTTGAAGGGTTTGCTGACAGGGATGTGTCAGTGGGACCTGAGGTTTTCAGTCTAACAGATAGTTAAAGACCCACTTAATCTTACGGCTCTCACTTTACCATAAGGTCAAGATGCATGCTAGATAGGTCAGTGGTGTAGCGATAGCCATCAATCTTCACTAAAGATGGAAAGCCTTCTTGGTGGGTCCTTTGCGCCAGTTGTCACTGATGTGCTATTTTCTTATTCGCTGAGTTGTTGTCTTGGTGGTGGCTGACTGTTTTGGGTCCCGCGGTCATTTTTTAAAGATAAATGGAGATCTCACCCACCATTTGATCTTTTGGGAAAAGGAAAATATCGACGGTCATGTTTTAAACTCTATCTGGATGACCGTTGCATTTCAAATTCAAATTTTTAGAGGGTTTCTAGCGATAGAAAGGACTAGTTTTTAATGTTTTAGCAGGCGGATTTGATTTGTTTGGTGGTGCCAATTGTTGTAGAGTGGTCCAGGGGCTTGATGATTGACTGCAGAGGTTTTTTTGTGCCATGTAGGAATGGGTTTTCTTACTCAAGGCATGTTTTAGGTGGCTAAAAGGACTGATTGACATAGAATTCCATGATTTGTAGTACTTTCTCAGAGATCTATCATAAGTGCAAATCTTTCTTAGGCATGGCTAACTAGTTTTCATGACCTATAATAAATTGTGACTGTTCCTAGTTGGCAGGGTGGTTGAAACCCTAATTTTGCCCTAAATGATCCTTTTCTTCTTGCAATCCTTGTTCCTATAAAAGAATTTTCAAGATCATTTAGAAGGGTTCAAGTTTTCTTCTGAGAGCTGGTTCCATGAAGGGTCCTTTTCCTATAGATTTTCTCCTTCTGCTCTACATATAGGGTGTTCCCTCTTTCCTTTCTAGTTTGGACAATATAATATAAATTGTAATAGCTTGTTTTATGCATGAGATTCAATATATTTCTATTGTTATCAAATTGTCTCCATCTTGGGTTTTAGACTTATTGATTGAAGCATCAAGGGTGTTTCAACCTTTCTATTTACATTTCCTATGTGTCTACAGTAGAGTTGTTTTCATAGAAGCAACTAGGTCTAGGACCAATTTTCAGGTGTGTATGAGTTGAGGTATCAAGGGTGTGTCATGCTTGCCTTCCAATGGATGTTGGTTAATGTATTGCTTGTTTATAGGTCTCTTCTAAAGGGAGGGTTAAAAATCTTTTGAATGGGTGATAACACATTTGGGTACACAAGTGGATTGTTGAAGTATGACCTAGTTGATAGTGCATGGTTGATGTAAGGCCTCACCATATTTGAATATATTGTCTTCTTGTTTCATAGCTCTTTGTTGTAGTAAGGTATTTGACTCTGCTGCCCATTGGATAAGGCACTAGTCTATGAGAGACTTAGGGTATCTCAGGGGTCCTTTCAACCCAACATCAATCATTCAAATTAATACCTTTCCCTTTCATGTTGGTAGTAGTAGTAGTAGGAGGTCCTCTCTATTCTTCAGACTCATTCTATGCAAATAGGGTTGTTGCATAAGAATTGTTTTCATTGGGGTACAGGATACCCAAAAGGGTCTGAAAACTATTCCACAATAATCTATCTGCATGCCTTTTATTCATCAATAAGGACTCATGAGTGTGTAGATAAGGCAATACCCACCTGAGTGATGAAGAACTCAAAGAAGAAGAAGGAATCCTTTCAATCCTCATCAATTGGACTATTTTCTTGTCAAACCTAAGTCCATTTGAAATCCTTTTTATCTCCTCTCATAGTTTCAGTCATAGCATTACAAATAGAACTAAAATTTTTTATGAACTTCCTATAAAAACTTGCCTACCCTAAGAATCAAGCCCATCTACTGATTCTAGTTTGGTCCTGCAAGGAAAAGCTCCAACAAATTGGTGACTCTACTGCAGAGCCATTGGAAAGAGTCAGATATAAAAATAAAGCATTTGCTACATCTTCTCACTATGTGTTGAGTGGCAGCTCTGAAGTCTCTATTTGATCAGTGCAATCCCTGATAAACAGTGTGAAAATCCTAGTGAGGTTTTGGGTGATTGGAAGAAGCTATATTACAAGCACCATATTTTCCTCTTCATGGAGGTGGCAACTCTACAAAAGTAAAGAACCTAATGGAGCTGTATGGTGAGCTCTAAATCTACCCTATTTCCAATCAACAAGGTCTTTGCTACATAGTTTCCAGGTATTTTGGCTTTCATATGTTCTCTCTTTATGAAAATTAGTTGTAAAGAAATGTATCCCTATCAAGTGTTGAGCACTGTATAAAGGGATGAGTTGTAGTGGGTAGTTTCTCATGGAGGAATATAGGCCCTTTTCTTTTGATGGCATAGAAGGTGCCCCTAATGAGTTCCGTACTGATGTTGAGGAATGCTTGCCTAGATTCCTAGCTAGTGGATCTATTTTTGCAAGCTAGCATATAGATGACCTCATGGATCTTTTTGGTGAAATGGATGTTGAACATGAAGATGTTGCTATGAGGCCTTTTGTGTAGACTTTTTTTGATAGTGCAAGGAAGTGGTTCTTGTCCTTGCCTTCATGTTCAATCCCTTCTTGGGATGTGTTGAGAGCTAAGTTTGTTGAGCATTTTGATAAAGTTGCTGCTCTCAAGAAGGAATTAGAAAAAATAAAAATGGAGAACTAGTGGTTAGAGGAGGACATAAGATTGCTAAGACTAGTGGTTCTTGATGACAATCATGAGGAGGCCAGTGTTTTTGATGTTGAGCCTCATTATGGAGAGGATATTGACTATGAAGCTGAATTTGAGGTCAATGCATATGAGAGTGCTGAAGGTGAATCTGAGGATGGCAATATTTCCTTTTGGTCTGCAGATTATTTTTCTTGTCAACATGAGAAGGCAGTTTTCTTGTCCAAGTATGATGATTTTTTGTGTGAAGGGAAGAATATTAAATAATGATGTAGATGATGATTCCTGCATAGATTGCTTCACACAAGATGATCTAAGGCTAGAGATGTGTATCCTTTTTCCTGACAAGGAAGATGCTTGCTATAGGGGTGAAGCTAAGGAAGATGAAGACAAGGCCCAAAGTCCATTAAGCAATGAAAAGATTTTAGCACTTCTGGCCGAAGAATTTCAGAGGTATGCACCTATTTTGGACTTTGATTTGTGGCTCCCCTATGATCTATCCTTTGACACTGATAATGAGGTTAGTGTTCAAAGTGATAGTGATGATCCATTTTAACTAGATATTCCCTCAGGTAGTGACTCTACAAGAGAAGAGATAGAAGGACATGACAGTGTGTTTTCCTATCATAGAGATTGTAGTGATGAACAAGTTTCTTGTTCATATCCTTTTCCTTATTTTTATAAATATGATATTGATGCTGACAGTGTTGAGGAATTTGTCTTCAATGATTGGGACAGAAACTCTTTTGATGAAAATAATGATGCAGATCAGTCATTCCCCTATCACAATGTTTATGAAGATAACCTTCCCTTGGTTCATGACCCAGTTCATGAAGACATCACGGAGGAACCAAGTTTCTCAGTGGTTGAGGCAGTGTGTGAAGGTGAGTCTAAGGATCAAAGTCCTTCTCAGCCAGGTATTTTTGTAGTAATGCATGATGCTCCATATGTTTTATTTTCTGATGCATTACTAGGTGAAATTTTCTTTTCCTATCATCAAGAGGAAGAAAATGATGTTCCTTACTTCTTAGAATATGACTATGAATGTAATAACTATGACTGGAAAAACATGGGTAGTGATTAGTACAATTTCATTCTTTAGCCCATGAATATTCATATATGTTGGCCACAAGGTGATCAGGAAAATTTTAGATGTTTGGTCACATATGTAGATGAAAATCAAATTTTTGATTCAGGAGGGTCACTCATTTTCTCTTGGTGGCCTGGGGCCACTAAGTAAGGTTGTAATTTTTGTAAATATTTGTAAATATCTTTCCCTTTCCTATTGTGTGTTTCTTTCCCTGGTTCAGTTGCCAATTTTTTAGGTCCCTGTGTTTTGTCCTGTGGGTGATCTACTTCTCCTAGTGATTTTGAATTCTTGCATGGGCACAAGTTACCCATCATCCCTAGATAGAGCCACTATTAGCCCATTTTCATGTCACAACTAAATTCCTTAGAAAATGGTCTACCCTTGCAAAAATTTCATGGCTATAGCATGTTTCTTCTGGTCCCTATAGTCATTTTTGTGTCTCTAGCCTTGAAACCCTTGCAAATATTCAAAACTAGTCATTGTGTGGAAAAACCCTAAGTCTACCCAGGCCCTGTTCTATTTTTAAGTTACCTTTTTGGGTCACTTAAAAATCCTAATTTGCACATGCTTTATATTATTGGTCAGTCCCTATTTAAATATTTTCCTAAGTCTTTACCCCAGGCAACCTTTAATATTTCCTTAGTCTACGTGCCCGACTAAATGATTTTCACTAAGTCCTACCTTTTAATATTTCCTATTTTTTGCCCTTAATATTTCATGGGCCTTGATGGTAGTTCCCTTTGATCTTCAACTTGTAGATTTATACTTTTTTGGATAACTTTAATATAACTTTGACTCAACTTTGACTCTATCACCACTCTAAAGTCTACAAGAAAGAGGGCCAATTAACAAGGATCAACAATGAGATCCTCCTACAATTTGAGCCTTAATGCTTAGGTAGGTGTACCCTTGACTCACTTCTCCAAAGGACTCTCAAACAATATACAACTATACCGTTACCAATTAATTAAAAAAATTTATCATTTGAATGTATGTGTGATTGATGATGATGGACTACATCTAGAGAAAGGATCAGTTCCTTAACTAGGGTGTAGAGTCACCTAATAGCATACATTAACCGAAGACCCTAACTCAAATACACTTGAATTCAAGATAAGTGCTTTTCCTATTATCCCTCTCACTCACATATCAGGACATTAAATTCTTATCAAGCCATGAACTCACTGAAACTACCTGAAAGACTTTAATCCTAACTTTGTTAGGAACTCAAAGATAATATCAAAATACTCTTTGTTTACCATATGATAACCCAATTTGTGAAATTAACATATATGAGCTCAAGAACAAAACAAAAAGACATACACCACTATGAGATTGGAATTCAACTGTGTCTCATTAAGACTTGCAGAATCAATACATTATCAAAAAACAAAATGCCAAAGAAGCAGACCCAAAATCCATGCTCTCCTTGCTTAGTATAATACCATCAACAACTAGGGACCAAAAAGAAAGTTTTGGAACCTGCACTAAGTAAAAATTTTTGCAATATATACCCCCTAGTCATCTTGGAAACCCAAAATAGGTTGCAACAAGCTATGGATGACTAGGGTTAGGGTTTCACCCACTAAACCCATGAGAAATAGTCACAAATTTATTATAGGGGAAGAAACCCAAGCGACCAGGAGAAAGAAAATCTTGGATTCATCCTCAATCATGAAAATCTCATTAAGAAGGTATTGAGAACCACAAAAACATCTAAAATGTCAACCTATTCGGCCACCTACAACATACCTTGACCATAAAAACCATAGTACAAACCCCTATAGATGATCATGGCACACCCTAGACCACACTGCAATAGCAAGTGCCACCAAATAAATCAAATCCAGCTATGAAAGCATTCAATTCTGGTCCTTTCTATTGCTTGAAACCCCTTCAAAAATTCAAATTTGAAAAATAATGGCTACTTTATGGTGCTTGTAGTAAATCGGCGGTCTGCATTTGAAATTAGATCAACTTTAAGTTGTGGCCATTAGATCCTTCTATCTCACAAGATTTATGATTTACTTTTTAATATAACCCCAGTCACATTTAGCAAACTAGCAACTGAAGGTTTCTGTCAGGTCGCAAGATACTTTACATCTTTGCCAGACAGTTTAGCAACATGAACACTTGTTCATTGTACCACTAAAACATTTAGAGAACTATCATCTTTTTTGTGAATGAGTGAAGCCTTTGAAAATTTGTCGGGCCGCTAAAACTTTATCAGGACCACTAGACTCCTTGACCCCACCTGGGCCTACTTTATGCCATCTGTCACCACCTCATTTGTTACAATCACTCGGTCACCCCTAACATAGGATGCATTGACATGTCCAAGTAAGATGTGAGATCAATGGATGGTGCATGATCTCATGGGGTAGGAATATTCCTTAAGATCATGCACTGACCATTGATTGAAAAACCTTCTCTGTAGGCCCCACTAACAAGATCCTTATCATCCTCTAGCTCAATGAATAAGAACACGACACCTCAATAATGAATCATTAGATGGTCCTACCATTTTTGACAAACCTTTACCCTTTAATCAATTTTTGGTGAATCAATGACTGAAGACTCTCACTGGGTCACAAAATACATTTTACCTCCTCTAAAACTTTTAGCGATTGCACAAACACTATTCGCCAAGTTGCCAGCTAATTTGGAACACCACCATTTTATTACATTAATGAGTGAACCCCTTTGAGATTTTTTGGAACCGCTAAGCATTTTATCTAGACGACCAAACTTTAGACCCCTGCCTATCAAAAAATTAATGGTCATCTCATCTTTGCATGGCCTGAAAAAATTCCATTAGATTACATGCTTGTCATTGATCTAGAATCTCCTCCCTACCCTAACAACCTCTTGACACTGAAAGAAATCAATGGCCATCACAAAATCTGAAGCGTCTGACAAATCTCATAAAAACTTACATCGTTCATTGATTTACTGATAAGGTTAGGACCCTCTGATGCATCTAAAAACTAGGTCCCACTGACAACTGCCACTGTGTTATTACATGGAACAATCAAAGACCACCAACTATGCTTACATGTTATTTTGGACCCACCGAGAACATTATACCACCTGGAAGATCAGATGGTTGGCGCAAGATCTGAAAGGCTCAAAAGATTCTATGCACTTACATGCCAACTGTCGATTAGGAATCATCTGATTGAGATACTGGGCCCACTGTGCATTATAGGATATTTTGATGAATGAGAGACCACCATGTGAGCCTACCTGGCAGTGGACCCACGTGCATTGAAAGAGTTACGTCATGAAAATGAATCAATGATTGTCATAAGAGCGCAAGCCTTTGACAAAACCATTGCACTTTAGCAACAACTGTTGGATCAAGATGGTGTCAGAAGGTCGGGCCCAGGAAAATATAAAGCTAGAAACATAGTAAAAATTAATGACCGAGACTTAGGCTTAGGGAAAAAATCAGGTGCTGAGGACTTAGGAAAAAATTAATTCACTGGGGGTATAAAAAATTTAGTCGCAAGATCATGTAACATAAAAAAGGTTCACGCGATCATGCAACAAAGGGGAAAAAAAATTAGGCACATGTGAATTAGGAACCTTAAGTGACCTAAAAAGGTAACACAAAAATTGAAAAGGGCCAAGGTTTTCAAAGGGTTTTTCAAAGTAACGGCTAGATTTTCAAAAATTTGAACTAAGGCGTAAAGCCAGAGACATGAAAATAACTACAGAGACCATGGGAAAGATGATGGAGCCATGAAATTTTTTACACATGCTAACAATGGCTCTGTTTGGGGATGTATCAGACCATCCCACTAGAAAAATTGACAACAAAGACCAATAGGACCAAAAGCTTACAAACCAGGACAAAACAAGACAAGGGCAAGCAATTTTTTATAGAATTTACAAAATATACAGACCTAACTACTGTTCATGGAAAACAAAATACCTTCAATTGAAGTATTTCTTCAAGAATTGTCCATGAACTGGCAATTCCTGAACTTCACCATTTAGTTCTTTCACAATGTATGAATCTTGGCCCCATTTCTCATGAATTAAATATGGCCCTAACTAGATGGGATCAAATTTACCATGTTTTCCTTTATCCTCCAATCTAGCATTCTAAATTAACACCAAATCACCAAGCTCAAACCTTCTCTCAACTATTTTCTTATAATACAAATTCTTAACCTCCAACTACAATTTGACATTTCTTGCAGCTGACTCTCTTCTAGTCTCATCCAACCTAATGAGGTCCTCAATTCTCAACTACATCTCATCATCTATGTCATCATCATATAATTGCACAAATTTGTACATTTCCAGCAAATTATTTTGAGGCACTCTTGCATGTATTCCATACACTAAGTCAAATGGTGCACAACCAATTTCCTTCTTCAAAGTTACCCTATCAGCCCATATAGCTAATGGTAGTTTTGAATTCCATGCCCTCTTATTATTTTCAAGAATCCTCTTTAATATTTTAATCAAACTCTTATTAGTAGATTATGCCTGACCATTTCCTTGTGGATGATAAGGCGAGGAATTAGAAATCTGAATTCCTAAACCTTTACAAAATTTCTTATATTCGGCAAACCTAAAGCACATGGCATTATCACTTACTATCCTCTCAGGGCACCCAAACCTTGTAACAATATTGTTCAATAGAAAATTAGTTACCACCTTGCTGGTTGCATTTCTTGTAGGTATAGCCTCTACCCACTTAGTAAAGTAATCAGTGGCAACTAAGATCCATGAGTGTCCTCCTCTTGACTTGTTTGGTATCTCCCCTATGAAATCAATTCTCCATTGTTGGAAGGGAGCTTGCACTTCTACTGGTTTTAATGGCACATTACCTAAAAATTTAAGCTTACCAGAGAACCTTTGACAAGCATCACACCTCCTCACCAACTATTTTGCATCCTTGAAGATTGTGGGCCAACAGAATCCTACTCTCAAGACTTGATGAGTAGTTGTTTTACCCATATAATGCCCACCACAAAATCCCTCATGCATTTCTTTTAACAACTTGTTAGCCTGATCTTCATCCACAAATTTCAAAAGTATGCAATCTAAATTCTTTCTATATAATTTGCATTTCACAATTACATACTTGATGGCCTGTAATTTTAATGTCCTCTTCTGATTATCATTCATTCTTGCTGGACATCTCATATTTCTCAAGTAATAGATGATATCTTGATACCAAACACAATCATCCATATCACATGTATAATCAATTTCAGAATGATTTACCTGATTTGCATCAAGATTGGATTGAACCATCAGTTTTGGCAATCCTTATCCTATAACTAATTTAGTAATCTGGTTATCAACATTGAATTCTTGGATCCTATTGATCCATTTGCATCTTCTCCCAGACACCTCTTGCTATGAGAAAATATCCTTCATAGCTGCATTTGGCACAAAAGCAATCACAACTACCCCTATCAAGTAACACCTAAAAGCTTTGACTGCCTTCACAAGTGCATATGCTCATTTCTTAGTTATATCATACTTCAATTCAGTACCCTACAAAGATTTATTGAAAAATGTAATAGGCTGCTCAAAACCATCCTTATTTTTCTGCAACAACACCGCAACAATAGTGTGAAAAGATACAAAAGAAAAGATGTGCATTAGGACATTATAATTAGGTGCCTTAAGCACTGGTGCATCTTTGATATCCTACTTTATATTTTTGAAAGCCTCATCAGGCTCACCCTCCCAATTGATTGCAAATCCCTTCTTCAACATCTTAGAAATAGGTCTAGTAACCTCTGCAAAATTTGTCACAAACCTCCTTAAGAGAATGACCTGACCAAAGAAGGACTAAATCCCTTTAACATTTTTTTTTCTTTGAATTTTATTAATAGTTGTTACCCTCTCAGGGTAAATTCTCACTCCCTGCTTCCCAACTAAGTGGCCAAGCAACTTACCTTCAGTGACACCAAATGCACATTTCCTTGGGTTTAATGAAATGCCATATTCCAAAGCCCTCACAAATATTTTCTCTAAATGGGTACAATGATATTCTTCTTTCTGGAATAGGTAGTTAAATCATCTTGATAAACAATAAGGAAATCATTAATAAAATTTCAAAAGGCAACATCTATTGCCCTCTGAAAAGTAGCACCAGCATTTGTGAGACCAAAAGGCATTCTCACATAAACATATGTCCCCCAAGGTGTAGTGAAAGTTGTCTTGAATTGTTCTGATTCTTTGACAATCACCTGATTGTAACTAGAGAAACCATCCATCATAGACATCAATTCTGATCCAGTTACTCTCTGCAACATAGCTTCCATATTGGGCAGACAATAGTTATCCTTTAATGAGTTGATGTTCAAATTCTTGAAGTCCACACAAAGCTTGATGTCACCATTCTTCTTTCTAACAGGAACAAGATTTGACACCCAAGAAGAATGCCTTATAGGCTTGATAATGCTAGCATCTCTCAACTTCATCAATTCTTCTTGCATCTTAGGTGCCAAAGTGGGATTTATAGGCCTTTGTTTTTTCTGGAAAGGTTTAGCATCTTCTTTCAAAGGAATGATATACTGAAACAAACCTTCTCTATAAAGCTTTAGGTCATCATATGACCATGCAAAAATATGCCTAAATTTTCTCAATAACTCAATCAAAGATTTACTCACATTGTGAGACATGTCCCTACCAATGTATACCTTCTTAGGTGCCTCATGTGTTCCAAGATTTATCTCCTCTAGATCAGCATGATCTTCTCTTTTAATATTCTTTTGAACTCTATCCTAGTTATCAAAGACAGTCTCCAAAACAACAAGCCCCTTGGGCACCTTGTTAGTTCTAAGCTAAATAACCTCATTGCCAAAGACAACCTCTCTTCCTTCTACTAACTCAACCAAGGCTGAACAATCAAATTCTTGACCATGATATTGATCGTCACAACCCATAAACTTCAAAATATTATTATCATCATCAAAAACTTACCAATTCTCAGTATTGTCTGGTATACGAGGCCTAGCTTGAATTTCAACTTTAGAGATACTAGAAAAAGTAATATCATTGGGATTGATCACTATATTAGCTAAAAAATCAGCCATCTTATTGTTACTCCTATCCTTCCACTCAATATTGAAGGCATCAAAATGTTCAATCAAATCCCAAACTACATTCCTATATTGTTTCAACCTTTTGTTCTTGGAAGCATATAATGACCTGACTTGGGACACCACCAACTTAGAATTACCAACAACACTTAAACACTTAATACCATGCTTTTGTGCCAACCTCATTCCTAACAATAATGCCTCATATTCTACTATATTGTTGGTACAAAAGAAATTCAATGTGAAAGAAAATTTGTAGGTGCTTCCATTAGGAGAAATAAGTAAAATACCTGCTCCTGCTCCATCTTTGTAATTTGCACCATCAAAGTACATTACCCACAAATCACCCTTCACAGAATTAACACTTACCTCAATAGAGATAGGTGACAAAATAGGTTACTTCTCAAGTACAGGGATCTCTACCCTAAAAGCATTAATATCAGTATCCAAAACACATGTAGTTTCACTATCAATATTCCTTTCAATCATGTGGCATACTCTTGGTTCTCACTCAATCTTGACATATTGAAAGTGGCATAGGATAGATCACACTGTAAACTTCCACTCATTGTTAACTCTTTCTCTAGATATGTTGGCAGCCTATATGGCATTGCATTGATAGTGCCAATAACTGGTACCTCCCTCTGATCAATTGCACAACATCTACCTTGAACTATATCAACTTTAAGGCCCAACTTTTCCATAATCTTAAAAGGCATAATAGTATTGGAGGCACCACTATCAATCATAAAATTTCTCAATTTAATTCCTTTCACAAGAACACTTAAAAATAATGTATCAATGTTTTCAAGACTAGCATTGACAGAACTATCCAAATATATAAGAGCAATTTGAGATACAATTCCCTGAGTAGCAACACCTTTCATAGCTTTACCCTAAGATCCATTGCATGCAACCTCATTATTATGAACATTACCTACCCATGTAATAGCTTTGTCTTTGTGTTCAGTGATTCTCAACAATTCTAACAATGGAACCTTAACTGTAATTTGGGACAATACAGATAACATATCAAGAGGAGCAGAGTGAGGAATCTCAATCTGCATCGCCTTGGTATCCTTTTGCTTATCTAATACATTAGGTGTATTAACCACCCTCATTTTTTCAATATTAGCCATTGTGTTAACTGGCTTCTTTGTCTCATTAGAAAATTTTTCAACTCCAACTCCCTTAAGCTCACAATTCTTACCTTTTACATTCTTGAGTTTCACCATGTGATCACCCATTGATTTGTTCTCATTAAGCTCTCTGGAGTTGGTACTCTTTATAAACATTCCTCCAGCTTTTCCATTTGTATCCCTTGCAACCATGCCTATAGTTTTCACTTGAGAAATCATTTTTGCAGTAATCCTATCCATCTCTTCTCTAGAAGGTCTTCTTAAATTTATCGACTCAGAAGAAGAGTTCATGTTACATGTCTTCTTATTAATGTCCTCACTATCAGAAAAAACCTCTTGATGAGAAAGGGCCTTATTGTGTCTCTTCACATTTACATCTTCTTCTTCATCAAAATTAGAATCATCTTCATATCCTAAATATGTAGCCATGTTCCATCCAATATCATCTTGATCTTCTTCTTGATCTATCTCCTCATTGCCACAATCTTGATTTGCAGCCATAGAATGTGCAACCACACAATGCTCTATAGAATGAGGGGCTATCATGCAACACACCAAGGTATGGCCTCTAGGAGATTTATTGAAGCTTTTTGTAGAGGGTCAGGGACACATCTATCATTGTTATTCCTTGTAGTAGGGACAATAGGCTTGCCATCCTTCCATTGGGTGTTGTAGGGGTAATTATGCAGTCTATTCTGCTTATTGAAATTGTTGTTGAACTGAGGCCTTTCATTGGTAGGAGCACTAATGTTCCTATTTGTAGGTGCCTTCAAATTGTTCAATGCATTGAGCACCTTATCCAATTTATCTTCATCCTACCTCCTAGTTCCAACATTCCTATCAATCTCTTTTATTGTATTTCTTGTCCCCAAACAACTTAGGGTCATCTCTCTTTCCACCCAACTTTCCTGATATCTTCATATTGTTCTCAATATTGATAGCAATCCTAAAATCATCTCTAAGAGTTCTTGGTTCTTTGTCCCTCAACAAGTATCCCATCTTTCCATCAAATGCATTGAAGTATGTAGTTAGACAAACATTGTCATCTAACTGCATAACTTGGAACAACTCATGCATGCCCTTATGAAATCTCATGTTGAATTCAGCTGCAGACTCATTCTAATTTTTCCTTATGGTATTGAATTCATAAGGAATCCCAAGTATCAATACATTTATCAGGAAGTCTCTTAAACCAATCTCTAGCATCCTCCATTAGAGATTGAACAAACAATTTCATGACTACATCCTCATGCTCTACCTCATAATCATTAAGCATATCAACAAATAACCTAAGATGCTCCTCATAACTAATAGCATTATTACTAGAAAAATTAGGTACCTTATCTCTTATATCATTTGGAAAAGCATTTGGGTAGCCTGGTATCCCATCAAAACTAATTTTCCTATATCCTTCTAGTTGCATAGGTCTTCTTTGAAATCCTAAACTAGTGTTCCCACTAGAATTTTTATTTTTATCTACATTCCCACCCACTTGCACATTTGACTTTCTATTAGGATCAACAAATGATTTGGTAGATACATTAGTAATTAGATTACTAGTAGTAGCATTGTTAGGTGGAATAGTAGTGTTCATAGTTGGCATACCTAGTTCAGTAGCAGAAGGGCCATGAACATTAGCTGATGAAGCCTTCAAGAACTAGATCTTTCTTCTCTTTTCTACAATGGAAGCTTCAATTTAAGCCCTCTCTAAATCTCTTGCAAGATCCTCATCTTCTTTTCTTCTTCTTTATATCTCTGTCTCCCTATTTGATTTAGGTAGTGGGATCCCTAGTATTGTCACTGGTTTGCTTGCTTGGACACTCACCATCTTCTACTTTCCTTTTTCATTGATAACAACAGTTGGCCTAGTGATCTCATGTCCATTCATACCCTTAGCCAAAGGAGCATAACATTGCACTTGTCTAATCACAGGGCCCTCTTCATCAAACTCATGGTCTTGCAACAATCATTCCTGCTCACTTCATAGAGCTTCAAGATCACCAAAAACATCATGCTGCAACACCTTAGGAGCATAAGCAAGCATCTTTTTTCTCTCCTTCATTTCATTAATATTTCAAAGTAGAGACTATCTTTCTATTAGAGCATTCACCTTTTCAGCCTCTCTCTCCTCTTGTAACCTCTTATGTATGGCATCCTACTCTACCAACTACAACCTAAGTGCATTTAAATCATCTGGGTCTATCATGATGTCATTAGAACCTGATGACACATCCATATTAGTGAAATTTTGATACGGGAAATGGAATTGCCTTGGTCTTATGGGATCTCTTCTGAAATTATCTTCATCTAGATCTAAATCAATCTCAAAACCCATCTCTCTGGCTTGTTCATCCTGACCTGTAGGAAATGCGCCCTTGTCTTGAAATACAGCGTCTGGGCTATCATAATATCTTTCTTCAGAGTGACCACCATCTGATCTAGAAATTTAGTCTTGTGAACCTTCCTCAATTGACAAAACATGTGGTGCTCTACCTCTATTATTTCTTTGTTCTCTTATGGTAGCACTAGTAGACTCACCATTCCTTCTGATCCAACTCTTCTTCTTCTGTCTAGGCAATTGTTCCAGAGTGACCTCTAGATTTTTTCTTACAAAGGACCTAGTATTCCTCCTTTTTTTCATGATTTATAGTAGGAAACTAGTTTTAACCTTTTGAGTCACCACCCACCAAAGTGGGAAATCTTTAACTAAACATAGATAGGAAAACAAGAGTGCACTTTTCTTTTCTTTATCTCTAGACTCTCCCCAGCAGAGTCACCATTTTTTTGGTAGTTTCTTTTGATCTTCAACTTGATGATTTATACTTTGATGGATAACTTTAATATAACTTTGACTCTATCACCACTCCAAAGTCTACAACGAAGAGAAAAAGTTAACAAGGATCAACAATGAGATCCTCCTACACTTTGGGCCTTAATGCTTATGTAGGTGTACCCTTGATTGACTTCTCCAAAGGAGTCTCAAACAATATACAACTATACCCTTACCAATTGATTAAATATTTTATCATTTGAATGTATCTATGATTGATGATGATGGACTACATCTAGAGAAAGGATCAGTGCCTTAACCAGGGCATAGAGTCACCTAATAGCATACATCAATCGAAGACCCTAACTCAAATACACTTGAATTCAGGATAAGTGCTTTACCTATTATCCCTCTCACTCACATATCAGGACATCAAATTCTTATCAAGCCATGAACTCACTGAAACTACCTAAAAGACTTTAATCCTAACTTTGTTAGGAACTCAAAGATAATATCAAAATACTCTTTGTTTACCATATGATAACCGACTATGTGAAATTAACATATATGAGCTCAAGAACAAAACAAAAAGACATACACCACTATGAGATTGGAATTCAACTATGTTCTCATTAAGACTTGTAGAATCAATACATTATCAAACAACAAAATGCCAAAGAAGTAGACCCAAAATCTAGGCTCTTCTTGCTCAGTATAATACCATCAACAACCAAGGACCAAAGAGAAAGTTTTGGAACCTGCACTAAGTCAATTTCTACAATATATACCCCCTAGTCATCTTGAAAACCCAAAATAGATTACAACAAGCTATAGATGACTAGGGTTAGGGTTTCACCCACTAAAACCAACAAAAATGGTCACAAATTTATTACAGGGGAAGAAACCTAGGCGACCAGGGGATAGAAAATCTTGGATTGATACTCAATCATGAAAATATCACTAAGGTACTGAAAACCATAAAAACATCCAAAATGTCAACCTGTTCGGCCACCTAGAGCATGCCTCGAGCACAAAAAACATAGTACAAATCCCTGCAGATGATCAGGGCACACCCTAGACCACACTACAACAACAATCACCACCAAACAAATGAAATCCAACCATGAAAGCATTCAATTCTTGTCCTTTTTATCGCTGGAAACCCCTTCAAAAATTCAAATTTGAAAAACAACAACTACTTTATGGCACTTGTAGTAAATCAGTGGTTCGCATTTGAAATCAGATCAACTTTCAGTCATGGCCATTCAATCCTTCTATCTCATGGGCTTTATGATTTACTTCTAAATATAACCCCAGTCACATTTAGTGAACTAGTGACTGAAGGTTTCTGTCAGGTCGCAGGATACTTTATGTCTCTGCCAAATAGTTTAGCGATTACGCAGATGCTTGTTCACTGAACCGCTAAAACATTTAGAGAACTACCATCTTTCTTCATGAATGAGTGAAGCCTTTGAAAATTTTTCAGGCCACCAAAACTTTATCAGGACCACTAGACTCCTAGACCCCACCTGGGCCCGCTTTATGCCATCTGTCACCACCTCATTTGCTACAATCACTCAGTCACCCCTAACATAGGACCCACTAACATGTCTATGTAAGATGCGAGATCAATGGATGGAACATGATCTCATGGAGTAGGAATATTCCTTAAGATCATGCACTAACCTTTGATTGAAAAACCTTCTCTACAGGCCCAACTAACAAGATCCTTATCATCCTCTAGCTCAGTGAATAAGAACTTGACACCTCAGTAATGAATCATCAGACTGTCCTACCATTTTTGACAAACCTTTACCCTTTAATCAATTTTTGGTGAATCACTGACTGAAGACTCTCGCCAGGTTATAGAATAGCTTTTACCTCCTCGAAAACTTTTAGTGATTGTGTGAACACTATTTTCCAAGTCACCAGCTGATTTGGAACACCACCATTTTATTATGTGAATGCGCGAACCCCTTTGAGATTTGTCGGAACCGCTAAGCATTTTATCTAGACTACCAAACTTTAGACCCCCACCTGTCAGAAAATCAATGGTCATCTCATCTTTGCATGGCCTTACAAGATTCCATCAGATTACATGCCTACCATTGATCTAGAATCTCCTCCCTACCCTAACAACCTCTTGACATTGAAAGAAATCAATAGCCATTGCAAAATCTGAAGCCTCTAACAAATCTCATAAGAACTTATGTCATTCATTGATTTACTGACAAGGTCAGGACCCTCTAATGCATCAAAAAATGAGGTCCCATTGACAACTGCCACTGTGTTATTATATGGACCAATCAGAGACTGCCAACTATGCTTACGTGTTATTTTGGACCCACCAAGAACATTATACCACCTGGAAGATTGGACGGCTGGCGCAAGATCTGAAAGGCTCAAAAGATTCTATGTGCTTACATGCCAACCATTGATTAGGAATCATCTGATTGAAATACTAGCCCCACTATGCATTATAGGATATCTCGATGAATGAGAGACCACCACATGAGCCTACCTTACAGTGGGCCTACCTACATTAAAAGGGTTACATCATGAAAATGAATCAATGATTGTCGTAAGAGTGCAAGCCTCTGACAAAACCATTGCACTTTAGTAACAACCGTTGGATCAAGATGGTGTCAGAAGGTTAGGCCCAAGAAAATATTAAGCCAGAAACATAGGAAAAATTAATTGCTGAGACTTAGGCTTGGGGAAAAAATCAGGTGCTGAGGACTTACTAAAAAATTAATTCACTGGGGGTATATAACCTTTAGTCACAAGATCACGTAACATAAAAAGGGTTCGTGCAATCATGTGACAAAGGGGAAAAAGAATTAAGCACATGTGAATTAGGACCCTTAAGTGACCTAAAAAGGTAACACAAAAATAGAACAGGGGTAGGGTTTTCAAAGGGTTTTTCAAAGTAACGGCTAGATTTTCAAAAATTTGAACTAAGGGGTAAAGCCAGAGACATGAAAATAACTATAGAGACCATGGGAAAGATGATGGAGCCATGAAAATTTTTACACATGCTAATAGGCCTAGTCTTTTGAAAATATCTTGATCCAATGGTTGTCATGTTTTCACGAAGGAAGTGTCAGAGGTATGCACTTTCGTGATGACCGTTGATTCTTTTTCATGACGTAGCCTATCTTTGCAAATGGTTCCATTGCTAGCTATGATAAAATGGCATCTTCTCATTGGTTAAAATGGATGGTGAGTTGGCTACTTGTTAGGTGGGTCTAATATCTTCTAGCTTTGTGACTGGTTAAGGTTCGAGCAAGATCTATGATCGTCACTATATCGTTGATGAAAGATGCATGGGTTTTAATGTAGCAGTATAACGATAGCCGTTCGATCTCCTAAAGGACTAAACGGAGTGGGTCCACTACTACATGGCACAAATGGTGGCTTTTTATTAGTTTTAGATAAATGAGGTGGCTGCCCTATTAGAGTTTTTACCACAGAGGAAGAAAAATCAAAGGGGCCTACTTTGTGCACGTGGCAGTTTGTGATTCGATGTAGAGGCTTCTGTAGCAGGGTGGGGTCAACTTGTCAGTCACTTGAAGATCTTGTGGTCATCGCATGATCACATGGAATATTCTTCCCCTTTGTGATCATGTGATGACCATTGATTTAGAATCTGGCAGTGAGTCTTTAGTTGGTCCAATGCCATGTCATGCCACCGTGGTACTTTTTCATTGGTTGTGTCAATATATAGGTGGAGGCTGTCAGAATAGCTCACGAGGTGTTAGCACTCAAAAAAAAATTTCATTGTTCTAGCCTTTTTCTTCTGGTCCCTACAGTCATTTTTGTGTCTCTAGCCTTGAAACCCTTGTCAATATTTAAAAAATCTAGCCATTGCATGAAAAACCCTTTGTTAAGCCCTGGCCCTGTTCTAATTTTAAGTTACCTTTACCAGCCACTAAAGTTCCAAATCTGCATGTGCTTATTAGAGACCATTTTACCATGTTCACAGTTAGGTTTTTCATGTGTCAGCAGGGTACCCTTTAATTTTTCCTATGTCCCTGTGCTTTAGTCTTTCCTAAGTTCCCAATACCCAGTGTATTTTAACTTTTCCTAAGTCTGACTGTTTTAATACTTCCTAATGTTTTAGCTTTGTATTTTCTTGGGCCCAGCTCTCTGACACCATCTCCATCTGACGATGGGTGTATCTTCTCATGAGATGTGTTAGAGGCTTGCAAACTTAAGATGACCGTCAATTTCATTTATGACATAGCCTTTCTTTGCAGGTGGGTCCACTGCCACATAGGCACACAAGGCATCTCCCTATTGGCCAAAGGAAATAGTGAAGTGGAAGGGTTGTCAGAGTGAATGAAGAAATTATATGTCCATCTAAGAGATTATGTGATGTCACAGTACTTGATTTGTTGGAGTATCCTATGCAGCACGGTGGGGTCATGCTTTGTGGTATTGGCTAAGATTCTAGATCGACGATTGGCGTGAATGCACATAGAATCTTTTAAGACCTTTAGATCTTAAACCATTCATTTGATCCTCTAGGTGTTCATGTTAGAGATAAAGGTAGGTCCAAGGTTACACATAGGCATAGTTGGCATCGTTTCATTGGTCCATGTATCTATTACCCAAATTTCCCTGTCCATGCAAATTTGGCTATAATCCTTTCCAAGGCCTCTGTTTTATCCTACTGAGCTTTCGTGAAAGTTTTCATGGCCTCATGTTTTTCCCTCTTGTCTCTGCAATTTATTTTGGTCACTAGTCTACAAGTTTGTATTTGAAAAAGTAGCTATTGTGCTCCATAAACCCTACAAACCCTAGCCATGTTCTATTTGGTCATTACCTTTTCTGGGCCACTTAAATCTTTTATAAGGCATGTGTGCGTAAAGTTTTCCCTTAGTCACCAAGTCTCCAAGTTGGTCGGTAGTTACCCTTTTTATTTAGTGACCTGGCGACTGTAGTGTTTCTCCTATTTGCTAGTTATTTCCCGGTCACCGCTTAATTTCCTATGACCTGGCGAATGTTCATTTCTCTTCAGTCACGTAACCGCTAGGTCTTCTAGTGGTCTAATTTGTGGGGTCCCATTTGAGATGATCAATGGCTGCCACAATTTCACAAAGGATCTATCAGAGCCTTGCAAAATCATGACAACCATTGATCTTTCCTTCTCTGCAGCACTTCAAAGCTTTAGTGGGTTTAGTGCCACGTATTCTGATGTGGAAGTTTCTCATTGGCCAGAGGTAATGACTTGTTCCAATCTATGAGAGTGGGCCCAGAAAAATTCCCAGAATGAGATCTAACAATTGTCACATGATCACAAGGAATATTCGTTGCCTTTGCGATCATGCACCTGCCATTGATTTTATTCCACTGTCACACCTTTGTCAGGTGGGTCCTCATTCACTAACATGCTCATTTCTCATTGGTCCATGTGCTAAGTTGGATTATCTTTCAATGGGGCTAGATTTCTTAGATGTGTTAGTGGGGTACCAAAGGAAAAGAGATCTACGGTGGTCATGTGTTCACAAGGAAGATTCTTTGCCTTTGCGATCATGCGACCACCGTTGGATCAGAATCTAAGTTGCAGTGGGACTGTGTTAGAGCCCACTGAGGTGTATGCTTATAGAGTAGTCAAGAATGAATAAGAGAATGACAGGTGGCAAGGTGGACCCAGTTTTGTGGCTTCAGTCATGTAATCGCTAGGAAGAGCCAAGGTTAGTTAAAAAGTTAAGCGATTGAGTGAGAAAAGGAAAATTGAAACCGGGGGTGAATACTGAGTTAGTTTTGCAGTCAAGTGCCGAGCTCAGGTAAAGAGGAAGGATCTGATGGTCATGTTTTAAAGTAAGATCAATTTTTGAATATGGACCGTTGATGGGAAATTTATGCGCCACCTCTGATCATTAGATTAATTTTTTAAATTCAAATATATCACAGTATTAGATTTTTGCAATTATGGAGAGCCCAAGTTGTAGGAAGGTAGATGGATCATGGTGGCTAGATTTTCATAGGAATAAACATGAAGTGAACATGCAAACAAAATATATCTGATCTACTAGGATATTTTCATGTATATTTATGGCCAGATTGGACTAGTTTTAGGGTTGATTATTCTATTGCAGATTTATGTCACCCTAATTGAGATATTTTTGATTCTTGCCTGCATGCAGGGGATATATATATATTTTTGGAACCTGTAGTGCTCAGAATTCACATTTTGTTAAAAAGAGAGACTCTTTTCTTAGAAAACTATTTGTAGCATTTCTTCCTACTCTCTGGTTTTCTACATCTTGTAAGTTTTCATTGATGAATTCAAATATTGCAAAGCATTCTATGGGAGTCTTGTTGTCCTCATGCCTTCTTGTCTAAGTTTGTCTCTTATTGGATTGAAGTTATGAATGTTGTCAATAGAAATTGGGGTTCCTAGTCCCTCTCACTTTCTATTATTCTGTATGTTACTGTGGCTGATCTGATTTAGGTGTTTTGTGGGTATATTATAGCCCCTAGCACCCTTGCTCATTCCTACACTTAGTTGCAAAAAAGGATGTTTGTTTGTAGGTCATAGGTTGAGTTTTTCTATTCAAGCCTTCCTATTAAATACTTATCCAAACCTATCCTATGAGTGGTGACCTATTAACCTGATTCCTCCATTGGTCTCATCCCTCTATAATGAAATCCAAAACCTAGTTTCAGTGCATCACCTAGTTGGTAGATTTGCTTTATGTCATTTCCCTTTCATGCATTCCTTCTAACCCTTTCCCCTCAAAGTTTACTTTCTTGTTAAGAGAAAATCAGGGTGATTATCCAAGAGGAACCAGCCTATAATCTAGAGGTCTCATCTTGGTTAGAAAAGGGTCCCACAACCTTGAGATGATTCCCTTTTTATACTGAGTTATCAAGACTACAAGAGCATGAACTAAGGGTGCAAATTTAGTGTATAACATTTTCTAGCATGCCCGGTGGGATGGAAAAGAAGTTCATTTGTTGAAGATTGTGTCTTCTCTGATATGCAAATTGCTTAATATAGACCTTTAGAGGTTTTTCTATCAAGTATATCTAGCGACTCCACTAGTTTCAAAAATTCAAGCTAACCTTGTTTAAGGTTTATGAGAAATATTGAGACTAGAAGCTCAAAGCCTACTAAATTTTCAAAGTTGCCCTTGAAAAGAAGCTCCAAAGGTAGGTCAACTCAAAGAGAATCTCTTGCAAGAAGAGTCCAATCTACACCTCCTGATACTTCAAAGAGGAGACCTCTCCTCTTTCATTTTAGAAGAAGAGGTAGATCCCTAACCAGAGATCTAGAAGAAGAAGAAGATCCAAATCTAGCAAATATAGCTCATATAGTTGTTAATCTTTAGGTTACACGTCCTACAATGGCTAGAAATTTTACCTTTGCACCTTTCAATTAGGGGAGCCCATTAAATTTTGTAGTGCATCATGATGTGCCCTTGGTGGCATTAAAGAGTATACCTAATTTCATAGGGGAGGGACAGACAATAGCCTTTGAGCACATAAGAGATGTGACCACCATTTGGAGCATACACAACATTACTCAAGAGGATGTGGCCACCAAATTATTAGCAGCATCTCTGAAAGGTAAGGATCTAGAGTGGTTTAGAACTTTAACTTTTGGTTCTATTACTTCATGGGATGAATTAGGGGATGCATTAAGCAAGCATTTTGAGGATAAATCAGATAATTTGTCTCTGGTTGAGCAATTAACAACTATAAAGAGAGACCCTCAAGAGAAAATGATAGATTATAATAGTACATTCCTTAAAACATGGAATAGAATCCTAGTCTCTGTAAGGCCATCAGCTGACCATGCCTTCCTGTGTTACTTGCAAAGTCTGAATAACCAAATTTCTATCATGATCTAGTCTATGGGTGGTACCACTTTACCCCAAGCTTTTGACATTATTGCCAAGGCTGAAAATTATTTGATCCAAGCAGACATGATATAGAGAAGACCTCCCATGCCTATCTTTCCTAGTGTTTATCCCATTGCACCTATACAAGTACCCCCATTTACCCCTATTCCCACAATTTTAGCACCTTAAGCTAGTACCAGTGGTCAAGAACATGCTGCAACAAATTTCTCCCAAGAGTTGCAAGAGGTGAAGAGTAGTCAACAAACTAGTACACAAGAAATGACAAATTTTCTACAGACTCTAACCAAAGAGGTCACAAACTTGAAGAAACAAAACCAAGGCATCAGGCCACCCTTCCAATCACAAGGCTGAGGTCCTAATCAACAATACCAAAATCAAGGATAGCCTTATCAACAAAATAGGCCACCATATCAAGGAGGCTATCAAGGGAAAAGACAAAACTTTAGTCAAAGACCATTCCAACCATATAACCCTGCACCTCTTAATTTCGTAAATCCAGTTAGAGATATGGTTTCTAGTCAAAACAATATGGCCATGGATAATGAATGGTGTTTCCCATGCAATCAACCTCACAATCAGGCTACATGTTCTAATGGATGGATGAACCAAGCACTAATGGTTCAAAATACTTCACAAGCTCAAACAGAAGCTCCTTCTAGTGGGATAGCTCCTCAACAAGAAACACAAGAGCAAGAGACTGCTCTTTTCAATTGGGAGCAATCAGATTTCAATGGAGTCAATGATGAAGCTACTTTTGGTGCCTACACAAGAGCAAAGAGAAGAGCCCAAGACATGGAGAGAGAAAATTCTAGTGCTAAGGCCAATACATCTATAGAGCCACTATAGTAAACTACCCCTATCACATCCAAGGAGGTCCCTGTCGGCACAAGCAAAGAGGGCCAAGTTCCAAAAGAGGCAAAACCCATCATAGCAAAAGCAAAACAAAGGGTACACACTGTGGCACCTTATAATATTGTAGACAACATGAAAAAGGTGAATGTCACCATGTCTATGTCGGACTCTTTGTCTATTCCAGGACAATCTAAAATTTTGGAGAAGGCCATGAGGGAGCCAGCAAATCCTCAACCTGCAAAAGAAACTGCAAAACTAGTGTTGGTCAACATTGATCAAGAAAAGGAGACTCCAACTAGCAACTCCAAGGCCAATACCATGCAAGGTAGGAATTTAAAACCACCTCCCTTTTATGTGTCTTTAATTATTGGGATTTCTTTAGTGCATAATTGTATGGTAGATAGTGGAGCTACTAGCACTGTAATGCCCAAGAAAGTGGCTGATCGATTAGGACTTAAATATGAACCCTTCCAAAAGAAGGTTACACAACTTGATGGATCCTTAGTTAGTACTATAGGTGTAGCCAAGGATACCAGTCTAATTCTCCATGCTAGTCCTAATTTTTCCATTCTCCTTGACATATATATCATAGATCTTCCTACATTGTTTTCCATACGTCTCTCAAGGGAGTTCATAGCCAAGATAGGAGGTTATCTTTCTTCCGACTGGTCTCACATGATCTTTCATAAAAGGTATGGTACCAACATCACCATTAAATCAGAAGCCTTAGCAATACATCATATAGAGCCATATGTGTCCAATTCCATCAATACTAATTGTCCTATATTTGATGACAATGATTTCCCAACCACTAGTGAAGCAAGCACCAAAATTGAGAATATCCCTGATATTCTCCTAGATGAAAGAACCTCAGAGAACCAAGAGAGTCTTGTTTGGGATTTTGGTTTGGGAAGTTATCTGATTCAAGAAAGTGGAGCCATAGAACCAAGCCTTCTCAAAGAATACACTGATTCAGATGATTGGGATAGTCAGGTCTAGGAACTTTTTTTTGATGGAGCTAGAAGTAGACATGGTTCTGGTGGAGGTGCTATGCTAGTGTCCCCAAAAGAAGAAAGGTATTATACTACCTTTAGATTCAATTTTTCCTGCACCAGTAACATTGCAAAGTATGAAAGTCTAGTTAATGGACTAGAATGGGCTAGAAAAAGAGGGCTTAAAGCGTTAAAAGTATATGGTGATAGTGAACTTGTTGTCAACCAAGTAAGAGGGATGAGTGCAACCTAAAATGATGTCATGAAAGAATACAAATACAGTATGGGATGCAATTGAATATTTCCATGCTTTCAATATCATTGCTATCCCTAGAAAATTAAATCAAAATGCTGATAGGTTAGCTGCTATTGGATCTTAGTTTGACATCCCCAATAGCATTTCAAAAGAGGCAGATTAGTAGCACATCAAGATTATTGTCAGACCTTCAATTCCAGATAATAATATTAGTTGGAAAGTGTTTGACAATGATGAACAAATTTTGTAGTTCTTGTTTGAAGATGTCTTTTCAAGGCACAATCAAAAGAGGTTATGACAAAGCTATGGTGATCAAGTGATACAACTTAGATCTAACAAGATGCCTAAAGATTTTATCACATTAGAGGCTATCTTCAACAAGGATGATGAAGTCAAGAAAAATAAAGCTGGCCTGGTAGTCCAACAGGAACATTGTATTGAATTAGAGTTGGAACCAGGTAAGAGCCTACAATTTGGAAAAGTAAGCACTAATTTAGAAAAGAAAGCTTACACTAAATTATTTAGAGAATTCAGTGATGTTTTTTCATGGAGGTATGGAGACCTCAAGGGTTTTGATCCTACCCTTGCTCAGCACACTATTGAATTGGAGCCTAATGCTAAACTAGTAAGGCAAAAGCAAAGGCCTGTTAATCCCAAGCTTGAACCACTTATGCATAAGGAAGTACTAAAACTAATAGAAAGTGGCATCATCTACCCCATCAAACATACTAGTTGGGTTTCCAACCTTGTTCCTGTCAGGAAGAAGAATGGGGAGTTGAGGTTATGTGTTGATTTCAAGGATTTGAATAGAGCCTCATTAAAAGATCGCCATCCACTACCCTCTATGGAACAAATTCTACAATGTGTCTATGGATCCGAGAGATTCTCATTGTTGGATGGCTATTCAGGATACAATCAAATCTTAGTAAAAAAGGAGGATCAATATAAGATTGCATTTACAACCAAGTTGGGAACCATGGCATATCAGAAGATGCCCTTTGGTTTGTCAAATGTAGGTGCTACATTTCAAAAGGCAATGGATATGGCCTTTAAGGGCCTCATGTACAAGTTTGTGCTGGTCTACCTGGATGACATAACTATCTACTCAAAGCATGCAGTAGACCACATCATTCATTTGATGTGAATTTTTGAAAGATGTAGAGAATTTGGGATATCTCTTAATCTTGAGAAATGTGTGTTTGTAGTTCATGAAGGAAAACTATTGGGATATGTAGTATCCAAAGAAGGAATTATAGTGGATCCAGAGCGAATTGCAGCCATCTTAGAACTACCATTACCACATCACAAGAAAAGTCTCCAATCTTTCATAGGAAAGATTAACTTTGTTAGGAGATTCTTGCCTAACATTGTAGAGTTACTCAAGCCTTTGATAGCCATGTTGAGGAAAGGTTCAGCCTTCAGTTGGACCAAAGAAGGAAAGGTTAACTTCCAAGCTATTAAAGAAGCCTTAACAGAAGCTCCTACTCTCCTAAACCCAAATTTTAGTAAAGATTTTATCCTTTATGCTTATGGGGGTCATGATGCCATATCTGCAATGTTGACTCAAGAAAATGTTGAAGGATTGGAGCAGCCTATTGCTTTCTTTAGCAAAGGTTTTGAAGAGTATGAAAAAGGATACTCTTTTGTAGAAAAGCATGTTCTTGCTGTGGTAAAGAGCCTCAAAAAGTTCAGACATTTGTTGACTCATAGCAATGTGCATTTGATGGTTACTCATCCAAGTGTCAAGGAATTTTTTCTTTCTAAGGACCTAAATGAAAAAAGAGCTGGTTGGATCACTAAGGTGATGGAATATGACATAGATATTCAGATTACCAAGCTGGTTATAGGAAGAGGTCTTTGTGAGTATTATTTGAAGACAAGACAATGTCCTACTGGCCTAGATTCAGTGAAAAGGAGGTATTACAGGCTACAATCGATTCCTTTTGTGCTGATAGATGAAATTATTTTTAGAAAGGATCACAATGGTGTCCTTCTAAGATGCATAGATTCAGAAAAGGTTGCAGATGTCTTATTGGAGTTTCATGATGGAGCTTCTAGTGGCCATTTCTCTTCTAGGACTACAACTTTTAAGATCATGAGGGCTGGATACTATTGGCCATCTATCTTCAAAGATAGTCATGATTATGTTAGAAGATGCATCAAATGTGTTATTTTTGCAAGGAAAGAAAGATTTGCAACTCTGCCCCTATAGCCAGTCAAAATAGAGCAGCCCTTCATGAAATGGGTTATAGATTTCATTGGCATGATTAACCCTCCATCTAGTGCAAGACACAAGTGGATAATCACTGCAACTGATTATTTCACTAGGTAGATAGAAGCAGTTGCTTTAAAGGAAGCTAATGAGAATGTTGTTTTAAGTTTTTATGATGACATCATTCATAGATTTGGCATTCCAGATTTGATAGTTTCAGACAATGCATTAGCATTTATAGGCTTCAAAGTCTTAGAGTGGGCTATCAAGAAGGGCATTTATCTGAATACAAGTTCCAATTACTATCCTTAGGTGAATGGTTTGGCAGAATCAACAAATAAGAATCTGATTAGAATAATCAAAAAGACCCTGCAAGATAGTCAAAGGGACTGGCATACCAAATTGAGATCTGCCTCATGGCTAGATAGAATTACTCCAAAGAAAATCATTGGTAATTCCCCATACATGTTGGTGTATTGTAGAGAGGCTAAGTTATCTATTTCAACTAAATTACCAGCTTTGGACTTGGCCACTCAGTATGTCTTGTTTGAAGAGAGTGATCCTATGCAAATCAGATATGCCCAGTTGATGGAGCTAGAATAGATAAGAGATAAATCAATGCAAGATATGGCATTCCATCAGATTCAAACAAAGAGAAGCTTTGATAAAAGAGCCAAGGTCAGAAACTTTAAGGTTGGAGATGTAGTTCTCAAATGGGATGAGTTCAGGTCAAAACCTGGCAAGCACACAAAGTTTGATTCCTTTTGGGGTGGACCATTTGTTATAATAGAGTGTAGAGGATCTAACACTTTTCAGCTTTTAACCTTTGAAGGAGATGCCTTACTAATCTTAGTGAATGGTTTCCACTTGAAGCCTTGCTTTGAGGTTAATCCCTCTCTATAGGTCCTTCTTGTAAATTCTATAAATATGTTTCTTGCTTTCTTTCCCTACTTTCGTGGTTAGTTCCTATTTCCCAAGAAGTGCTCATGCACAAGTTTGTCTTCCCGATTCAATTTTTCTCCCTCTCCTTGTCAGAAAGTTTTTGTGCTCAAGAAATGACTCATATTCCCAATGGATTGTGTCAAGGCAACTAGTCTAAGTGTCTAGCAGGGTGACATCTAGTAGAAATCACCAAAATGTTACCCAAATTTTCCTGTCCATGCAAATTTGGCTATCATGCTTTCCAGGGCCTCTGTTTTATCCTACTGAGCTTCCCTAAAAATTTTCATGGCCTCATGTTTTGCCCTCTTGTCTCTGCAATTTATTTTGGTCCCTGGTCTGCAAGTTTGTATTTGAAAAAGTAGTTGTTGTGCTCCATAAAGCCTACAAACCCTAGCCATGTTCTATTTGGTCGTTACCTTTTTTGGGCCACTTAAATCTTTTATAAGGCATGTGTGCTTAAAGTTTTCCCTTAGTCACCAAGTCTCCAAGTCAGTCGGCAGTTACCCTTTTTATTCATTGAACTGGTGACTGTAGTGTTTCTCCTGTTTGCTAGTTATTTCTTGGTCACTGCTTAATTTCCTGCGACCTGGCAAATGTTCATTTCTCTTCAGTCACATAACCGCTAGGTCTTTTGGCAGTCTAATTTGTAGGGTACCATTTGAGATGATCAATGGTTGTCACAATTTCACAAAGGATCTATCAGAGCCTTGCGAAATCATGACAACTATTGATCTTTCCTTCTCTGCAGTGCTTCAAAGCTTTGGTGGGTTCAGTGCCATGTATTCTGATCTGGAAGTTTATCATTGGCCAGAGGTAATGATTTGTTCCAATCTATCAGAGCGGACCCAGCAGACTTCCCAGAATGAGATCTAACAGTTATCACATGATCGCAAGGAATATTCCTTGCCTTTGAGATCATGTGCCTACCATTGATTTTATTCCATTGTCACACCTTTGTTGGGTGGGTCCTCATTCACTGACATGCTCATTTCTCATTGGTCGACGTGCTGAGTTGGATTATCTTTCAGTGGGGCCAGATTTCTTAGATGTGTTAGTGGGATACCAAAGGAAAAGAGATCTATGGTGGTCATGTGTTCGCAAGGAACATTCCTTGCTTTTGCAATCATGCGACCACCATTGGATCAAAATCTAAGTTGCAGTGGGACCGTGTCAGAGCCCACCAAGGTGTATGCTTACAGAGCAGTCAAGAATGAATAAGAGAATGAAAGGTTGCAAGGTGGACCTAGTTTTGTGGCTTCAATCGTGTAATCACCAAGAAGAGCTAGGTTTAGTTAAAAAGTTAAGTGATTCAGTGACAAAAGGAAAATTGAAACCTAGGGTGAATACCGAGTTAGTTTTGTAGTCAAGTGCTGAGCCCAGGTGAAGGGGAAGGATCTGACGGTCATGTTTTAAAGTAAGATCAATTTTTGAATACTGACCGTCGATGGGAAATTTATGTGCCACCTCTAACCATTATATCAATTTTTTAAATTCAAATATCTCATAATATCAGATTTTTGTAGTTATGGCGAGCCCGAGTTGCAGGAAGGTAGATGGATCATGGCGGCTAGAATTTTCACAAGAATAAACATGAAGTGAACATGCAAAAAAAAAATATCTGATCTACTGGGATATTTTCATGTATATTTATGGCCAGATTGGACTATTTTTAGGGTTGATTATTCTATTGCATATTTATGTCACCCTAATTGAGATATTTTTTATTCCCACCTATGTGCAGGGGATATATATATTCTTTTTTGGAGCCTATATTGCTCAGAATTCACATTTTGTAAAAAAGAGAGACTCTTTTCTTGGAAAACTATTTGTAGCATTTCTTCCTGCTCTCTAGTTTTCTACATCTTGTAAGTTTTCATTAATGAATTCAAATATTGCAAAGCATTTTGTGGCACTCTTGTTGTCCTCATGCCTTCTTGTCAAAGTTTGTCTCTTATTGGATTGAAGTTATGAATGTTGTCAATAGAAATTGGGGTTCCTAGTCCCTCTCACTTTCTATGATTCTATATGTTACTATGTCTGATCTGATTTAGGTGTTTTATGGCTATATTATAGCCCCTAGCACCCTTGTCTCATTTGTACACCTAGTTGCAGAAAAGGATGTTTATTTGTAGGTCATAGGTTGAGTTTTTCTATTCAATCCTTCCTATGAAATACTTATGCAAACCTATCGAGTGAGTGGTGACCTATTAGACCTAATTTCTCCATTGGTCTCATCCCTCTATACTAAAATCCAAAACTTAGTTTCGGTTTATCACCTAGTAGGTAGATTTGCTTTATGTCATTTCCCTTTCATGCATTCCTTCTAACCCTTTCCCCTCAAAGTTTACTTTCCTGTTAAGAGAAAATTAGGGTGATTATCCAAGAGGAACCAGCCTAGAATCTGGAGGTCTCATCTTAGTTAGCAAAAGGTCCCACAACCTTGAGATGATTTCCTTGTTATACTGAGTTATCAAGACTACAAGAGCTTGAACTAAGGGTGAAAATTCAATGTATAATAGTATCAACACATTAGCAGTTGTCAGTGGGACCTAGTTTTTGGATATGTCAGCATGTCCTAACAATGTCAGAATATCAATGATGGGTGCATGATCTTATGGGATCTATCAGAGGCTTAAGATCATGCACCGACCATCAATTTAATCTTTCTCAGAGAGGATGAAGTGTGATGGGTCCACATGCTAGGTGTGTTGATATGGCAAGCTTTGATTGGTCCACATTGTGTGACTAGATATTATGTCAGTGGGGCCAGGTCTTTCAAGGTTCAATTGTTCTGACAGTGATAGAAGATCAACAGATGGCATGTAATCTGATGGGATCTTCTAACTGCATGAAATTTTAAGATGGTCGTCGATCTTCTAGGCAGGACAGGGTGGGGACTTGGTGATTCTGACAAAATGGTTTAGCGGCCCAAAAAATTTCAAAGCTTTTGCTCATTCGTAGAAAAGGATAGCGGTGCTCTGATTTGACTAGTGATTCAATGAACAAGCATTTGTGTAATCGCTAACAAACTTGGTAGAGGTAAAAAGTGTTTCACAAACTGGCAGAAACCTTTTGTCACTAGTTCGCTAGATGTTGAACCAAGGTTAAATGTTTTCTTTTAGTCGCTAGGTCACAGAGTTAAAAATGGGTTAATGTTTTCTTTCTACAAATAAGGAAATGCCTTGTTGCATGTTCACTTGAGTTAACCCTGGGCTATCCGATGAGTTAAGATCATAAAAGACCATGAAATAGAGAGATCTAACGGTCAGGACTTAAACTTGATCGAGGTTTAAATTATGACCACTGATTCACTATTGGTGCTTGGAAGTAGCCATTTATTTTCAAATTTGAATTTTTGAGGGTTTCTCAATGACAGAAAGGATTGAAATTGAATGTTTTCACTGCTAGATTTGATTTGTTTGGTGGCACCAGTGATTGCAGTGTGGTCTAGGCTACCTTGATCGATTGCAGGGGGGTTTGTACCATGTGGGGATGGATATTCTTGGTGGCTCAAGGTGTTTTGTAGGTCTGATCAGATTGGTTTATATGGCAAATTTATGATTTTCCTATACTTCTCAAAGATGTTTCTCATTCATGAAGATCATCCTTGGATTTGACAGACTTGTACTTGGTTTTTCCTCCAAGAATTTTGATTTTTGTTGTAATTAGGGTTGGTGGAGTTGTGGAAACCCTAACCCTAGCTATCTAAAGCTTGTTGCATCCTAGCTTGTTTAGGATTCCAAGGCAGCTAGTGGTATATATGGTTGAAGTTTTGATTTTGTAAGGGTTCCTTCTTCTACAAATTTTTGAGATGAACTGGTTCCATGAAGGGTCCTTTTCTTGTAGATTTTCTTTACTTCTCTGCATATAGGGTGTTCTTTTCTCCTTCGTTGGCTCAAAGAATATGATATGTATTGTAAATAATTTGTCTTATGTATGTAGATTTGATATATTCTTACTGTCATCAAACTATCTCCATTTGAATCTTGAATTCATAAATCATACATCAAACTTGAGTGCCTACCCTAAGAATCAAGCCCATCTATTGATTCAAGTTTGGTCCTGTAAGGAAAACCTCCAACAAGAAGGATAAAGAGTAGTGGGACCTATCTCAAACTTAGTGACATGGCTTTCTTATGATTGGTTGAAGAGTTTGCTGATGGGGATGTGTTAGTGGGACCTAAGGTTTTCGATTTGACAAATAGTTAAAGACCTGCTTAATCTTACGGCTCTCACTTTACCATAAGGTCAAGATGTGTGCTAGATAGGTTAGTGGTGTAGTGATAGCCATTGATCTTCACTAAAGATGGATAGCCTTCTTGGTGGGTCCTTTTCTCCAGTTGTTGCTGACATGCTATTTTCTTATTCGCCAAGTTGTTGTCTTGGTGGTGGCTAATTGTTCTGGGTCCTGCGGTCATTTTTTAAAGATAAATAGAGATCTCACCCCCTGTCTGATCTGCTGGAAAAAGGGAAAAATTGATGGTTGTATTTTAAACTCTATCTAGATGACCATTTCATTTCAAATTCAAATTTTTAGATGGTTTCTAGTGATAGAAAGGACTGGCTTTTAATGTTTTAGCGGCTCGATTTGATTTGTTTGGAGGTGCCAATTATTGCAGAGTGGTCTAGAGGCTTAATGATTAACTGTAGAGGTGTTTTCGTGCCATGTAGGAATGGGTTTTCTTACTCAAGGCATGTGGCAGGTGGCTAAAAGGACTAATTAACATAGAATTCCATGATGTGTAGTACTTTCTCAAAGATCTATCATAAGTGCAAATCTTTCTCAGGCATGGCCGACTGGTTTTCATCTCCTATAATAAATTGTGATTGTTCCTAGCTGGCAAGGTGGTTGACACCCTAATTTTTCCCTAAATGATCCTTTTCTTGTTGCAGTCCTTGTTCCTATAAAAGGATTTTCAAGATCATTTAGAAGGGTTTGATTTTTCTTCTGAGTGCTAGTTCCATGAAGGGTCCTTTTCCTATATAATTTCTCCTTCTTCTCTTCATATAGGGTGTTCCCTCTTTTCTTTCTAGTTTGGAGAATATAATACAAATTGTAATAGCTTGTTTTATGCATGAGATTCAATATATTTCTACTATTATGAAATTGTCTCCATCTTGGGTTTTAGACTTATTGATTGAAGCATCAAGGGTGTTTCAGCCTTTCTATTTTCATTTCCTATGTGTCTAAAATAGAGTTGTTTTTGTAGAAGTAACTAGGTCTAGGACCGGTTTTCAGGTGTGTATGAGTTGAGGTATCAAGGGTGTCTCATGCTTGTCTACCAGTGGATGTTGGTTAATGTATTTCTTATTTATAGGTCTCTTCTAAGGGGACGGTTAAAAATCCTTTCAATGGGTGATAACACATTTGGGTACACAAGTGGATTGTTGAAGTATGACCTGGTTGATAGTGCATGGTTGATGTAAGGCATCACCATATTTGAATATATTGTCTTCTTGTTTCATAACTCTCTGTTGTAGTGAGGTATTTGAATCTACTGCCCATTGGATAAGGCACTGGTCTATGAGAGACTTAGCGTATCTCAGGGGTCCTTTCAACCCAACATCAATCATTCAAATTAATACCTTTCCCTTTCATGTTGGTAGTAGTAGTAGTAGGAGGTCCTCTCTAGTCTTTAGACTCATTCTATGCAAATAGGGCTATTGCATAAGAATTATTTTCATTGGGGTACATGATACCCAAAATGATCTAAAAGCTATTCCACAATAATCTATCTGCAGGTGTTTTATTCATCAAAAAGGAGTCATGAGTGTGTAGATAAGGCAATACCCACCTGAGTGATGTGGAACTCAAAGGAGGATTCCTTTCAATCCTCATCAATTGGACTATTTTCTTGTCAAACATGAGTGCCTACCCTGAGAATCAAGCCCATCTACTGATTCAAGTTTGGTCCTACAAGGAAAATCTCCAATAATTACATAACCAAGTTTTCAATTTCTATATATAATTAGGTTATAGATAATCTAAGTGAAGAATGATCATATCAAACAATCCAAGTGAAGAAGGTAATGGGGATGCAATCAATAGATTGTGGTCGAACTTTAAAAGAAAACATGATGGAAAATGTTATTGTTCCTATATTATTTGTAAGGGCTTAAATTGTTAGCCCAATTTCCATGTGGATGCAAATTTGGATAAAACCTATTCCAAAATATCTATTTTTATCCTACCAAGCATCCCAAAAAATTTCATGAAGTTGTGCCTTGTTCTCTGGCCCCTTCAAATTTTTTTGTCTCCCTAGCCTGCAAGTAAAAAATTCAAAAAAGTAGTCGTTACCAAGAAAAACCCTACAAACCCTAAGCCAATTTCTATTTTCATGTTACTTTATCAGCCACTTAAGTTCTTAATTCTCCATGTGGGCTAATTTCTCATTGGTTGGTCACTAGTTCTCCAAGCCAGCCAACGGTTACCTTTTCCTTCCATTGATTTAGCGAATGCCTTCTTCGTCTAATACCCCAGTGTTTCACGGTTAAGTCCTCAGCAGTTAGTGATTTGGCAGGTGGTCTATTCTTCTTTTAGTCACATAGTTGCTTAAATGTTTGGTGGTCTCAACTTGTAGGGTCCCAGTTTAGCAAGATCGATGGTCATCGTAACTTCATGAAGGGTCTTTTAGAGGCTTGTGATCTTGCGATGACCATAGATTTCCTTTCCCTGCAGCACTTCAAAGTCAAGTGGGCCCACTGCCACATTGTCCTACATGGAGGCTTCCTATTGGTCAAGAGGTGGTGACTTGTCTAATTTTCAGAGTGACCCTGACAAACTATGTCCCTTTTAGATCAATGGTTGGCATATAATCTCATGAGCTTTCTTTAACACATGAGATTATGCACTAACTGTTGATCTTACTTTATCTCTAGGCTCTATCAGGTGGGTCTTTAGTTTCTGATGTGCTAATTCTTCATTGGTCGGTGAGATGACAACTAGGCTCTATTGGTAGGACCGTGTCAGTATATCTGCAAGGATGTCAGTAGATTGTAGATCTATGGTTGTCACTTGATTACAAGGGATGTTCCAAGCCCTTGCAATCTTGTGACAACCATCCGATGCTCTTTCTACAGGTCATGGGTCCAAGTCTATCAGATGTGCTGATTTTCTTGCATTTCATTGGTTGTTGACTTCCAAGTGATAGTTGACCTATCAGAGATAGGTTTTCAAGCTGTTTTCAAGTGCATTGTGACCATTCATCTGTCAGGAAGGGTTTCTCATCGATGGTTATGTTTTAAAATATTCCGCTAGCCATTATATTTCAAAATTCAAATATCTCTGCAAGGGTTTTGAGCTCTTTTAGCCATGCACAATGTCGGGTATCTCAGGATGGTAGTGGTTGTGAGGATGATGGAGATGACTGTTGGCTAGTGTTGTAGGGTCCTTCATCATGATGGGAGGTGCTAGAAAGAATTTGCACCATCATTCAAGTAGTACCACTCCTAGGGAAATATGATCAGATTTGGACCCTTCATGGCTTAGTGGAGTTGCAAGTGGGTTGTTATGTCAAGGTTGTTGTGTCTATAGGTGAGCTCAGTACTGGATGGATGTTTGTGAAGGAAGATTTGTTCTGATTGCCAGTGTTCTTAGAGATTTTCATAATACATGATCTATACCATAGGGTTTGATATTGTATCGCTATACCTATGTAACCCTAGTTAGGTTACTTTTAGCTCTTTCTTGCATGCAAAGGAGGATGTATATATTGTATTTTTAGAGCTTTTGAGCTCAGAGTTGGACAATTGTAAAAGAATTTCACTTTTCTTAAGGGTCATATATGGTATCATTTCTACCCTCTAGCTTATACAATTGTAAATCTTTCATTGATTATTCAAACATTGCAGAGGTATTTTGTGACAATTCTTCATGTCCCTATGCTTCCTTGTCTGAATTATCTATTATTGGATTAAAGTATATGATGTTTTCAGTGATATCTTAGGGTTCTTGATCCCTCTTACTTTCTATAATTGTGTGTGTTATTGTGTTTGATCTGATTTATATGTTTTTGTGGGTATAGTTTAGCCCCCTAATAGTCTTGTCTCAATCCTACACTGAGTTGCAGAAGTGAATGTCTACTTGCAGGTCATAAGTTGTGTCTTATGTCCAGGCCCTCCTATGAAACACTTATGCAAGCCTATTTAGTAAGTTGTGACCTACTATACCGAAGCCTTTCATTGACTCCATTACTCTATACTAAGATCCAAACCCTAATTTCGGTGTATCACCTAGTAGGTAGTTCACTTTCAAGTCATTTCCTTTTCAAGTATTCCTTCTATCCCTTTTCCCTCAAAAGATTTAATTTTCATGTCAAGAAGTAAATTAAGGTGATTATCCAAGAGGAACTAGTCTAGAACCTAGAGGTCTCATCTTAGTTAGCATAGGTCCCACAACCTAGAGATGATTTCCATGTTATACTAGTTTATCAAGACTACAAGAACTTGAAACAAGGGTGCAAACTTAGTGTATAACAATTCTGGCACGCCCGGTGGGACTCGCAAGAAGTTCATTGTTGAAGATTATGTTATCTTTGATATATAGATTGCATAATACAAACTTGAATAAATTGTTTCATCAAGTATATATGGCGACTCCACTAATTTCAAAGATCTAGGCCAACCTTGTTTAAGGTTTATGAGAAAGATTGAGACTAGGAGCTCAAAGCCCACTAAATTTTTAGAGTTTCCCTCAAAAGAAAGTCACAAAGGTAGGTCAACTCAAAGACCATCCCTTGTAAGGAGAGTTCAATCAACACCTCCTAATACCTCAGAAGGGAGACCTTTTCCCTTTCATTCCAGAAGAAGAAGCAGATCCCTAACCAGAGATCTAGAAGAGGATTCAAGTCCAGCATCAAATACAACCCATATAGTTGTTAATCTTTAGATTCCAACTCCTACAATGGCTAGACAGTTTGCCTTTGCATCTTTCAATGAAGGAAGTCCATTAGCCTTTTCTCAACATCATGATGTGCCCTTGGTGGCACTGAAAAGTATACCTGATTTCATTGGTGAAGTGTAGACAACTACTTTTGAACACATAAGAGATGTGACCACCATTTGTAGCATACACAATATTACTCAAGAGGATGTGGCCACAAAATTATTAGCAGCCTCTCTAAAAGGTAAGGCTCTTGAATGGCTTAGAACTTTAATTGTTGGTTCTATTACTTCATGGGATGAGTTAGGAGATGCATTAAGTAATAATTTTGAAGATAAATTAGATAACTTATCTCTAGTTGAGCAGTTAACAACCATTAAGAGAGACCCTCAAGAACAAATGACAGATTATAATAGTAGATTCCTCAAAACATGGAATAGAATTCTAGTATCAGTATGGCAATTAGCTAACCATGCTTTCATTTACTACCTACAAAGCCTAAATGGTCAAATTTCTTTCATGATCCAGTCCATGGGCAATACTTCTTTACCCCAAGCTTTTGACATAGCTGTCAGGGATGAAAATTGTTTAATCCAAGCAAGCATGATTGCTAGAAGGCTAGAAATGGCCATTTTTCCTACCCTTCAACCCATTGCACCTACACAAGTACCCCCATTTACTCCTATTCCCACCATATTAGAACCTTAGGCTAGTACCAGTGGTCAAGGGCTAACAAATAGCTTCTCTCAAGAGTTACAAGAGATAAAGAACAATCAAGAAAGTAGTAAGCAAGAAATGACAAATTTGTTGGAGACCTTAACTAAAGAGGTCACAAATTTGAAGAAACAAGGTCAAGGAATCAAACCAACCTTTTAGACACAAGGCCAAGGTCCTAATAAACCATACCAAGGAGGTTATCAAGGAAAAAGACAAAGTTTTAATCAAAGACCATTCCAACCATATAACCCTGCACCTCTAAATTCTGCAAATCCAGTGAGGGATATGGTTCTTAGTCAAAATAATATGGCTATGGATAATGAATGGTTTTTTCCTTGTAATCAACCTCATAATCAGGATACATGTTCAAATGGATGGATGAACCAAGATCTAATGGTTCAAAATGCTTCACAAGCTCACTCAGAGGCTTCATCTAGTGGGTGAGTTCCTCAATAATAATCACAAGAAAAAGAGACTACTCTAATTAATTGGGAGCAACCAAACTTCAATGGAGTCAATGATGAGGTTTCTTTTGTTTCTTGTACAAGAGAAAGAAAAAGAGCTCAAGATAGGGAGAGAGTAGATTCCAATGTTAAAGCTACTACATCTGCAAAGCTAGTACAACAAGCTACTCCCATCACACCTAAGGAGGCTCCTATCATTACAGGCAAAGAAGGCCAGACTTCCAAAGAGGTAGAGCCCATCATAGTGAGAGCACAACAAAGAGTACACACTATGACACCTTTTAATATTATGACAACATGAAGAAGGTGAATGTCACCATATCTATGTGGGACTCTCTGGCTCTTCCAGGATAGCCTAAAATTTTTAAGAAGGCCATGATAGAAGTGACAACTCCTCAACCTGCAAAAGAAGCTGCAAAGCTAGTGTTGGTTAACACTGATCAAGAAAAGGAGGCTCCAAGTAGAAACTCCTAAGGAAATGCCACCTCCCTTTTATGTATCTCTACTTATTGAAATATCTTTAGTGCATAATTGTATGTTAGATAGTGGAGCTACTAGCACTGTAATGCACAAGAAAGTAGCTGACCAATCAGGACTAAAATATGAGCCCTTCCAAAAGAAGGTCACACAAATTGATGGATCCTCAGTCAATACTATCTATGTGGCTAAGGATACTAGTCTAATCCTACATGCTAGTCCTAATTTTTCCATCCTTCTTGATATATATATCATAAATCTCCCTGCATTATTTGCTATATATCTTTAAAGGGAGTTCATAGCTAAGATAGGAGGCTACCTATCTTCTAACTAGTCCCACATGCTATTTCATACAAGATATGGTACCAAGGTCACCATCAAGTCAGAACCATTAGTAGCACACCACATAGAGTCATATGTATCGATACCATCAATGTAAGTTGCCCTATATTTGATAACAGTGACTTCCAAACCATTAGTGAAGCAAGCACAAAGATAGGAAGTATCCCTGATATTTTACTAGATAAAAGAACTTCAAAGGCCCAAGAAAGTCTTGTTTGGGATTTTGGTTTGGTAAGTTATTTGATACAAGAAAGTGGAGTCATAGAACAAGGCCTTCTCAAAGAGGACACTAATTCAAAAGATCAGAACAATCAAGTTTGGAAACTATTTTTTGATGGAGCTAGAAGTAGACATGGTTCTAGTGGTGGTGCTATGCTAGTGTCCCCAAAGGGAGAAAGGTATTATACTACCTTTAGATTTAGTTTCTCTTACACTAGCAATATTGTAGAGTATGAAAGTCTAGTCAATGGACTAGATTGGGCTAGAAAAAGAGAGCTTAAGGCCTTAAAAGTTTATGGTGATAGTGAGTTGGTTGTCAATCAAGTAAGAGGGATACATGCAACCAATAATGACACCTTGAGAGCATACAAACATAGAGTTTGGGATGCAATTGAATATTTTTGTGCTTTCAATATTGTTGCTATCCCTAGGAAACTAAATCAAAATGCAGATAGGTTAGCTATTGTTGGATGTCAGTATGACATTCCAAATAGCATTTCAAAAGAAATGGACCAACAACATATCAAGGTGATTTTTAGACCCTCTATTCCTGATAATGATGTCAATTGGCAAGTGTTTGACCATGATGAACAAATTTTGCAATTCTTGTTTGAAGAAGATGCTTTTTTAGAGTACAATCAAGATAGGCTATCACAAAATTATGGTGATCAAGTGATACAACTTAAGTCTAATAAGATGCCTATAGGTCTTGTCACCTTAGAGACTATCTTCAATAATGATGATGAAGATAAGAAGAACAAAGCTAGCCTGGTAGTTCAACAAGAACATTGTGTTGAATTGAAGTTGGAAGTAGGTAAGAGCTTACAATTTGGAAAAGTGAACACTAATTTGGAAAAGAAGGATTACATCCAATTATTCAAAGAATTCTATGATGTATTTGCATGGTAGTATCAAGACCTCAAACATTTTGATCCTACCCTTGCTCAACACACTATTGAATTAGAGCCTAATGCCAAACTAGTGAGGCAAAAGAAAAGGCCTGTTAATCCCAAGCTTGAGCCACTCATGCATAGAGAAGTTCTCAAATGAATAGAAAGTGGTATCATCTACCCCATCAAGCATACTAGTTGGGTTTCCAACCTTGTTCCTGTCAGGAAGAAGAATGGGGAATTGAGGTTATGTGTTGACTTCAGGGATCTTAATAGGGCCTCTCTAAAAGACCACCATCCATTACCCTCTATGGAAAAAATATTCCAATGTGTCTCTAGATCTGAGAGATATTCATTATTGGATGGCTATTTAGGATATAATCAGATCTTAGTTAATGAAGAGGATCAATACAAGACTGCATTTACAACCAAGTGGGGAACCATGGCTTATCAAAAGATGCCCTTTGGTTTGTCAAATGTAGGTGCTATATTTCAAAAGGAAATGGATATGGCCTTTAAAAGCCTCATGTAAAAATTTGTACTGGTCTACATACATGACATAACTATCTATTCAAAGCATGCAACATACTATATCAAACATTTGAGGAAGATTTTTCAAAGGTGTAGAGAATTTGGGATATCTCTTAATCCCAAGAAATGTGTGTTTGCAGTTCATGAAGGAAAATTGGTGGGATATGTAGTATCCAAAGAAGGGATCACAGTATATCCTAAGAGAATTGCAGCTATCTTAGAACTACCATTGCCACATCATAAGAAAAGTCTCCAATCTTTCATAGGAAAGATTAATTTTGTTAGGAGGTTCTTGCCTAACATTGCAGATTTACTAAAGCATTTGACAACCATGTTGAAAAAGAGTTCATCTTTTAGTTGGACCAAAGAAGGGAGAGTCAATTTCCAAGCTATGAAAGAGGCCTTAACAAAAGCCCCTGCTCTCCTAAACCCAAATTTTAGTAATGATTTTATCCTTTATGCTTATGGAGGTCATGATGCTATATCTGCAATGCTGACCCAAAAAAATTCAGATGGATTGGAGCAGCTTATTGCTTTCTTTAGCAAAGGTTTAGAAGAGTATGAACAAAGATACTCTTGTGTAGAGAAACATGTACTTGTTGTGGTGAAGAGCCTTAAAAATTTTAGATATCTATTAATGCATAGCAAGGTGCATTTAAAATTTACTCATCCAAGTGTCAAAGAGTTTTTGCTTTCCAAGGACCTAAATGAGAAAAGAGCTGGTTGGATCACCAAGGTGATGGAATATGACATAGATATTCAAACTACCAAGCTGGTTGGAGAAAGAGGTCTTTGTGATCATTTGGAAGAGGATCAAAGTTCCAAGAAATCAGAAACAATGGATGCATCTCTAGTGGTCCATTCTACAAAATAACAAGCAAGGCAACAAGTTGGTTGCCTAATATGATCAATTACTTGAAGACAGGACAATGTCCTACAGGTTTGGATTCAGAAAAAAGAAGGTATTATAGGTTACAATCTATTCCTTTTGTGCTGATAGATGAATTTATTTTTAGAAAGGATCACAATGGTGTCCTTTTAAGATGCATTGATTCAGAAAAGGTAGCAGACATCCTATTTGAGTTTCATGATGGACCTTCGGGATGTCATTTCTCTCCTAGGACTACTACTTTTAAAATCATGAGGGCTGGGTATTATTGGCCATCTATCTTTAAGGATAGTCATGAGTATGTGAGAAAATGCATCAAGTGTGCCATGTTTGCAAGAAAAGAGAGGCTTGCAACCTTGCCCCTACAGCCAGTCAGAACAGAGCAACCTTTCATGAAGTGGGGTATAGATTTCATTGAAATTATTAATCCAACATCTAGTGTAGGACATAAATGGATAATTACTACAATAGATTACTTCACCAGATGGATAGAGGTAATTTCTTTAAAAGAAGAAAATGAGAATACTGTATTAGGGTATGTGCAAGATCATGAGAGGCCAAACTATGCCCTTAAGTGGCAATGAAAAATCAGCAAATCAGGTTTAGTCAACTTGACATAAAAATTTCAACTAGCTATGAACATAATATCAAAAAGTTGTAAGAATAGAATCTATAGAAAATTGAATGTAGTTTCGAAAATACTAGGCCTTTTTTGAGAAAAAGTTAGTATGATTGGTGAAAAGTATAGATTTCAATGTAGTAGTACAAAAATTTTAGGAAAAAAAATAAGAAGTAGGTGTATGTCTAACCACCTTAATCATAATCAAATGATAATATTTTATTATAAGATTTTATATATAAGTAGTAGAATCATGCCTAGATGTGACACATATTTTTTTGTAATTTTATTCCAAAAAAAAATTAATTATGAATCTTTTGCTACAACATTTTCAGAATAAAAAAACTCCCGTGTCTGACCACCTTAACTCATTCAAAACTTTACAAAATTCAATTTTATTTTATTTTTAATTATAGTAGGCAAAGCATAGAATGTGATGCATTTTTTGGATTTCAAAAATGTTATATCCTCTAAAAGTTATAGCCTTTTTTAAATCAGTATATAAATCAACACTTTAGAGGTAGTTCAATTAGAAAAAAACTAATAATTACTTACCGAATTCAAAATTTGACAACAATTATATCGATACAAAGCTGATAATCTCCTTAAGATACCCTTTTTGTTTTATCAAATTTGGGTGAAAAAAAAGTCGTCAACTACATTGTCAAAGTTTTGAACTGACATCGCCACTTTTTGGCCCCTCATGATCTTCCACATACCCATTAAGTTTTTATGATGACATAGTTCACAGATTTGGCATTCCAGAGTCTATAATTTTAGATAATGTATTGGCATTCACAGGCCTCAAAGTCTCAGTGTGGGCAATCAAGAATGGCATCTATCTAAATACCAGCTCAAACTATTACCCTCAAGGCAATGGCTTGGCTGAATCAACAAATAAGAACTTGATTAGGATAATCAAGAAGACTCTTCAAGAAAATCAAAGAGATTGGCATACTAAGTTGAAGTCTACATTATGGTTAGATAGAATTACCCCAAAGATCATTGGAAATTCTCCTTATGTGCTAGTGTATGTCAGGGAGGCTAAGTTGTCGATTTCAATTGAGTTAGTAGCTCTAGACTTGGCCACTCAATATGCCCTATTTGAGGAAGGGGATCCCTTACATATCAGATATGCTCAGTTGATGAAATTGGAAGAGATCATAGACAAATCAATGTAGAATATGGAATTCCATTAGATCCAAATGAAGAAAATTTTTGACAAAAGAGTTAGGGTCAGGAATTTCAAAGTTGGAGATGTAGTTCTCAAATGGGATGAATTCAAATCAAGGCCTAGAAAACATACAAAATTTGACTCATTTTGGGGTGGACCATTTTTTATAATAGAGTGCAGGGGGCCTAATGCTTTTCAACTATCAAATCTTGAAGGAGTTCCCTTGCCTATCTCAGTAAATGGATTCCACTTGAAGCCTTGTTTTGAGGTTAATCCCTCTCTGTAAATTCTTGTAATTATGTGTTTTTATGCTTCCTTTCCCTATTTTCTAGGTTGGTTTCCTACTTTCCAAGAAGTGCCTATGCACAAGTTTGTCTCTGTCAAAGTTTTGTGTTACTATAGTGCCCCCACACCCAATGGATTGTTTATAGGCCACTAATCTATGACTAGTAGGCTGACATCTAGCAGAAATCACAAAAATGTTACCCCAATTTCCATGTGCATGCAAATTTGGCTAAAACCTATTCCAAAATCTCTATTTTTATCCTGCCAAGCATCCCTGAAAATTTCATGAAGTTGTGCCTTGTTCTCTGGCCCTTGCAAATTTTTCTATCTCCCTGGCCTACAAGTAAAAAATTTGAAAAAGTAATCGTTACCAAGAAAAACCCTACAAACCCTAAGCTAGTTTCTATTTTCATGTTACTTTATCAGCCACTTAATTCTCCATGTGTGCTAATTTCTCATTAGCTAGTCACTAGGTCTCCAAGTCAGCCGACAGTTACCTTTTCCTTTCGATGATTCAGTGAATGCCTTGTTTGTATAATACCCCAGTGTTTCATAGTTAACTCCTCAGTGGTTAGTGATTCAACAAGCGGTCTATTCTTCCTTTAGTCACATAGTCACCTAAATGTTTGGTGGTCTTGGCTTGTAGGGTCCCAGCTCAACAAGATCGATGATCATCATAAGTTCATGAAGGGTCTATCAGAGGCTTGTGATCTTGTAGGGACCATAGATTTCCTTTCCCTGTAGCACTTCAAAGTCAAGTGGGTCCACTATCATGTTGTCCTACATGGAGACTTCCTATTGGTTGAGAGGTAGTGACTTGTCCAATTTTCAGAGCAGGCCTGGTAGACTGTGTCCCTTTTAGATCAATGATTGGCGTATAATCTCATGAGCTATTTCTGACACATGAGATTATGCACCGACTGTTGATCTTACTTTATCACTAGGCTTTGTCAGGTGGGTCCTTAGTTTTTGACGTGCTCATTCTTCATTGGTCGGTCAGATGACAACTGGGCTCTATTGGTAGGACCATGTCAGAGTATCTAGAGGGATGTCAGTAGACTATAGATCTATGGTTGTCACTTGATTGCAAGGGATCTTCCAAGCCCTTGCAATCTTGTGACAATCTTTCGATGCTCTTTCTATAGGTCATGGGTCCAAGTCTATCAGATGTGCTGATTTTCTCACATTTCATTGGTTGCTAACTTCGAGGTGGTAGTTGACCTATCGGAGATAGGTTTTCAAGATTTTTTCAAGTGCATCATGGCCATTCATCTACTAGGAAGGGTTTCTCATTGACAGTTACATTTTAAAATTTTCTGCTAGCCATTATATTTCAAAATTCAAATATCTCTGCAAGGGTTTTGCATTCTTTTAGCCATGCATGACGTCGAGTAGCTCAGGAATTGATTTCTTAGAATGGTGGTGGTTGTGAGGATGATGGAGATGACTATTGGCCGACATTGCAAGGTCCTTTGTTGTGATGGGAGGTGCTAGAAAGAGTTGGTGCCATCATTCAAGTAGTACCACTCCCAGGGAAATATGATTAGATTTGGAGCCTCCATGGCTTAGTGGAGTTGCAGGTGGGTTGGTATGTCAAGGTTGTTGTGTCTGTAGGGGAGCTTAGTATTGGATGGATGTCCATGAAGGAAGATTTGATCTGATTGTTGATGTTCTTGGAGATTTTCATAATAGGTGATCATTACCCTAGGGTTTGATATTGTATCACTATACCTATGTAACCCTAGTTAGGTTAGTTTTAGCTCTTTCTTGCATGCAAAGGAGGGTGTATATATTGTATTTTTAGAGCTTTTGAGCTCAGAGTTGGACAATTGTTAAAAAATTTCACTTTTCTTAAGGGTCATCTGTGGTATCATTTCTACCCTTTGGCTTATACAGTTGTAAATCTTTCATTGATTTTTCAAACATTGCATAGGTATTTTGTGACAATTCTTCATGTCCCTATCCTTCCTTGTCTAAACTATCTCTTATTGGATTAAATTATATGATGTTTTCAGTGATATCTTAGGGTTCTTGATCCCTCTTACTTTTTGTAATTGTGTGTGTTATTATGTTTGATCTAATTTAGATGTTTTTGTGGTTATCCTTCAACCCCCTAATAGTCTTGTCTCAATCCTACACCGAGTTGCAGAAGTGAATGTCTACTTGCAGGTCATAAGTTATGTCTTATGTCTAGGCCCTCCTATGAAACACTTATGCAAGCCTATTCATTAAGCTATGACCTACTAGAACTAAGCCTTTCATTGACTCCATTCCTCTATACTAAGATCCAAACCCTAATTTTGGTGTATCACCTAGTAGGTAGTTTGCTTTCAAGTCATTTCCTTTTCAATCATTCCTTCTATCACTTTTCCCTCAAAAGATTTACTTTTCATGTCAAGAAGAAAATTAAGGTGATTATCCAAGAGGAACTAGCCTAGAACCTAGAGATCTCATCTCAGTTAGCACAGGTCACACAACCTGGAGATGATTCCCATGTTATACTAGGTTATCAAGACTATGAGACCTTGAAACAAGGGTGCAAACTTAGTGTATAACATAAACATTAGAAGATTTCTAATCAAAAAAGATAAGAGACATTGTATGGATAATGGTCACATGAAAGGAGGGTTTTATTATCATGAATTGGTAAGTTTTTCATTATATTCATTTAACAATTAATATGTGTGTGTGTGTGTGTGTGTGTGTGTGAAATACACTTGATGATGAGATCATTATCATGGTTTATTTGTGTTCATCATTTTTATATAGGTTGACCTCCCTAGGGGAGTACATGATATGGACCATGGAGGTGTGAATATTGAAGCTGAAGATTATTATCCCATGGAAGATAATGATGATGCACTAGATGATGGTACTAATACATTGATCCATAACACATTTGGTACTGGTGCAACTGCTGATGATGATCAGGATGATGTTGATGTCATCCATGATATACCTCTACTTGAGAAGGCAGCCACACCCCTTTACGAAGGCTCCCAAATAGGTCTTCTCTCTATTGTAGTGTTGTTGTTGAACTCAAAGGTTATGAATGGTTTATCCAACACAAAAATGTCACGTATGCTAAGGTATGTCATATATGTCATTATAGTAATTAAATGGTGAAACATGTACCATAAATATTGTTAATATTAACAAATTATATTTTTTTCTATAGATTGATAGGTGAGTTCTTGTTATCACCATCTAATATTCTCCCTCACTCATACCGAGAATTATGTGCCCCTATGAAAGATATTGGAATAGAGTATCAAGCAATAGATGCTTATCTCAATTATCATATTATTTATCATAAAGAACATGAATTTGCAACAGAATTCCCTAAATGTCATACAAGTAGATATCGAATAGATCAAATAACAAAAAAAGTGCCTCACAAGGTTCTTCGTTACATCCCCATTATACCACGTTTGCAAAGATTAATCAGGTGTAGTAGCTTGGCACAATTTATGGATTACCATGCATGCAATATGATTTGAGATGACATTATTTGAATTCCTATAGATGGTTATGTATTTAAGGACATAGAGGAAAAGTGGCTGCACTTTATTGAAGAACCTCAAAATCTCAAGGTTTTAGTGGCAGCAAACGGTGTCAATCCATTTGGAGAGCTAAGATCTGTTTACAATGTTTGGCTTGTTTTTGTCATCAACAATAACATTCCTCCATGGATGTCAATAAAGAGGGAGCACATTATGTTGGAAATGATTGTTCCAGGTATTTGATCATTTAATAGTTATCTACATGTAAATATAAATCTTGTAGTAAAATGGTCACAATAATCATGTAATGTTGTTGTTCATTCAACTAGGTAAATACCAAGTTAAAGATATGAATGTATATATTGAGCCTCTTATTGATGATTTGGTGGAGTAATGGAAAGGTGTCACTATATATGACATCTCTAGACCAATAGGAGACATAAAATTTCAATTCCATGCAATGCTTGTATGGACAATACATGATGCCCCAGGGTTAACACATTTTTTTGGTATGTTGTGGTGAATTCAAGTTCCACATGATAATTCTAAAATAAAAATTAACATATTTAATCCAATTGTGTCATTACTTGGTAGCTCTTCAAACAAAGGGAAAATTTGCATGTCTAGTTTGTGGTCCAAAGATGAAATCTCATCATGGAAAAAGTTTAGGAAAGTAGGTGTTTGATGAGCATAGACACTTTTTCCACAAAAATCATAACTTTCGAATTACCAAAAAACATCTTTTCAATGGGAAATAAGAGACTACATCTAAGCCACGTAGAATGACACCTCACCTATGGAAGTTGGAATATAATAGAATTAATCATCAAGGTACTATCAATCTACCTAATGGTTTATGTTTGGAATTTGTATATTTTTATTGTGCTTCTTTTTTTCTGATTATGTGATTGATGATCATGAATGTTGTCAAGGCAACACTACTAAGCACCTTCCAAAGGAACTAAAGAGTTATCAAAAATAATTTAGTAGCTTTCCCTAGTAAGAGTAGCTGCAAATTGTGCATTTGTTTGATACTATGCATATTGGAAATAATGTAACGGAGACATTGTGGAAGATATGGGATGGAAGGCATGACAAAGAAAAAATTGTCAAAACTTGTAACAACATTCATGAATCAAACCATGTAATAAAAAATTTCATTGAATCAAATAGAAATGGAGAATGGATTAATACAAGTTCCCTTCCTTGGTTATTAACAGAACAACAAAGTGATGCCATAAAAGAAGTCATATGAAAAACTTGATTTCTCACAGGATTTGTTGCAAACATAAGCAGTACCATATAAAAGAAAAGTGAATTTGGGCCAGGGTTGAAAATGCATGATCTACATACCTTCATCAAGGTAAGTCATGTTGTTTTGTATTTATAATATATTTGTAAACTACATGTACTTCTCATTGTATTATATGAGAAAAGAATGACATGATTATTTTTATAATTGTTGCAGTACATGCTACCCCTATCTCTCCCAGAGAACTTTGACAATAACATCAAACAATTGATATATGATCTTGGAAAATACATGAGGTAAATAATGATATCTATTCAATTTGTTATATATATATATATATATATATATATATATATATATATATATATATATATATATATATATATATATATATATATATATATATATATATATATATATTGTAAAGTCTCATGTTTATATATTTTGTGTCTTGAATGTCTTGTTGGTGGTTGTCATCTAAAGAAATCCATAGAGAAGATATAAAATACTGGAAGAGAAGAATTCCTCATCTAATGTGTGAAATGAAAAGGTGTCTACCTTCAACTTTTTTCAATGCACAAGAACACTATCTCATACACCAAGTTGAGGAGATCAAAATGTGTGGAACCATACATAGTTGGTCAATGTAGATGGTTGAGAGACACCTAAAATTTTTTAAGGCTTTGGTTTAGCAAAGAGCACATCCTAAGAGTTCTATGATGGAGGGATATATGGTATACCAAACTATGGTGTACATTACTGGATATCTTCCTAAGCTTGCAGCAAAGATCCATATAGATCACATTTGGGATCTTGACACCATTATAAAATTTGAAGGGGAGTACTTGGTGGGGAAAGGGAGAATGAGGAAAGTGAGAGGTAATAAATTATAAGATGTTATTGTAGTTGTTAATTAATTCTTAATCTTAAAAATTAATTAGTTGTAAGTGTTGGGAGTTCCCTTTGATCTTCAACTTGTAGATTTATTCTTTGCTGGATAAATTTTAATGATACTTTGACTCTACCACCAATCCAAAGTCTACAAGGAAGAGGGCCAACTAACAAGGATCAACAATGAGATCCTCCTACACTTTGAGCCTTAATGCTCAGGTGGGTGTACCCTTGACTCACTTCTCCAAAAGAGTCTTGAAACAATATACCATTATACCCTTTACTAACTGATTGAAAGATTTTATCATTTAAATGTGTGTGTGTGTGTGTGTGTGTGTGATTGATGATGAACAACCTCCAGAGAATAGACCAGTGCCTTAACCAAGGGCAAAGAGTCACCTAATAAAATATATCAACTGAACCCTAACTTAAACACTCTTGAATTCAGGATAAGTGTTTTGCCTATTATCCTTCTCACTCACATATCAGGACATCAAATCCTTATCTAACCATGAACTCATTGAAACTACCTGAAAGAATTTAATCCTAACTTTATTAGAAACTCAAAGATAATCTGAAAATACTCTTTGTTTACCATATGATAACCCAATTTGTGAAATTAACATATATGAGCTCAAGAACAAAATAAGAAGACATACACAAACATGAGATTGGAATCCAAAAGTATTCTCATTAAAATTTGCAAGATCAATGCATTATCAAACAACAAAATGCATGGAGACAAACCTTAAATCCCAGCTCTCCCTGCTCAGTAAATTAACATCAACAATTAGGGACCAAAAGGAAAGTTTTGGAACACTTACTAAGTAAAAAATGCTACAATATATACCCCCTAGTCATCTTGGAAACCCAAAATAGGTTGCAACAAGCTACAGATGACTAGGGTTAGGGTTTCACCCACTAAACCAACTAAAATCAAGAATTTATTACAGGGAATGAAAACCAGTCGGGCATGCTTGAGAAAGATTTACACTTATGATAGATCTCTGAGAAAGTACTACAAATCATGGAATTCTATGTCAATCAGTCCTTTTAGCCACCTGCAACATGCCTTGAGCAACAAAACCATACTTCTCCTAGTACAAAAAATATCATGCCACTGACCACAAAGACCCTTGGATCAGTCGGCAACAACCAATGCCACCAAACCAATCGAAATCAACTTGAAAAACTATAAATTTTGGTACTTCCTGTCACTCAAAACCCTCTCCAAATTTGAATTTGAATTTCAATGGTTAGTTTCAAAGTGCCAACAGTGAATCAGTGGTCAATATTTAAATCTTGATCAACTTTTAGTCATGACCATCCGATCCTCATGTTTCATAGGCTTTATGATTTAACCTTTTAATATGACCTCAATCACATTTAGTGAATTGGTGACTGAAGGGAATCAACCATTCGCATAATACTTTATACTAATGCTAGATAGTTTAGCGATTATGCGAACACTTGTTCACTAAACCGCTAAAACATTTAGAGAACTATCATCTTTCTTCATGAATGAGAGAACCTATTGAAATTTTTTTGGGCCACTAAACACTTTATTAGAACCGCTAAGACCTTAGACCAAAACCTGGGCCTGCCTTTAATGAAATCAATGGCTGTCCTAAGTTCACATGGAGCATAAAGATTCTATCAGAACTTAAGACAACCATTGGATTAACCTTTTACCTCTACTCTAGAGATCCTCTGATAGGATATGAAATCAACGATCATCTTATAATCTCATGTGTTAGAACAAACCCCTTAGATCATTCACCGATTGTTGATGCTCTGCAAGTGTCAGAACCCACTGAACCTCAAAAAACCTAGCCCCACTTACAACATGTCCAATCACATAACATGGACCAATCAGATAATGGAAAATCAGCACACCTGGCATGTGGACATGCTGCACTTTATCCCCTCTGAAAAAGGTAGAATCGACAAATGTCACATGATCTAAAAGCTTTGAAACATCCCATAAGATCATACGCCCGTCGTTGATTTTTTGACAATGTCAGGACCCTCTAACAAACTTAGAAACTAGGTCCCACTAACAACTACAACTATATTACATCATGGACCAATCACATACCACCATTTGTACCTATGTATCACCTTGGACCCATAGTTTCAAGCACCATGTCACAAAGAGAATCAACAATTGTCATAAGATCGCAAGCCTCTAACAAAACCCTCGTGAACTTATGAAAACTGTAGGATTGAAAAGCTATCAAAAAGACTGGTCCCAAGAAACATTAAGCTAAAAACATAAGAAATATTAAGGCACTGACTTAGGAAAAATATTTCACTGAGACTTAGGGGAATAAAACAAAAGGGTCTGACATAAAACCTTAGTCGCATGATCGCATAACATGAAAAAGGTTCACGCGATCATGCGACAAAGAGGTTAACAATTTAGCACATGTGTTTTAGAGACTTAAGTGGTTTGAATAAAGTAACACAAAATTAGAACAAGGCTAGGGCATAAAATAGGGTTTTTTCACACCAACGGCTAGTTTTTCAAAAATTTGAACTAAAGGTTTATGCCAGAGACCTAAAAACAACTACAAAGACCAGAAGAAAAGGTCTAGAGCCATGAAATATTTCCAAGGTGCTAAGAGTAAGTAGTCTATTTATTTTTTATACAGTTGCTCGAGAGTGGGATGCAATACATTTGTATATTGCAAACAATCAAGATTGGATGATGAAATGGATTGAACGATGTCATCATTTAGGTCACACATTAACATGAGAAGTTGTGTCTTCATTGGTTAATGAAGCTCATCGTAACAGAGATCCAAATGTTACGCAAAGAGAAATAGATTTAGCACATGGTTTAAGAGATTTCTAGGTGTGTATAAATTTGTTAATCACTTGTACGTTTATGAACTCTTGATGCATTAATTTATACATGTTTTACATATTTTTGCAAGTCAAACACCACAAGGCTATGTTTTTCAATGGCCATAAATTTTGTATCAAAAAGCTGGATGACACAAAGAAAACTTGTGATTTTGGGATAAGTGTAGTCTTTCAGGTGACTAATATTTCATCTAGAAATGACTTACATCCTTGAGAGTCTAAAAATCGATACTATGACATTTTGGATTATATACTTGAGTGTGACTTTAATTCCTTCAGATTAGCTCTCTTCGTCATTAGATGGTATAGGCTACAACTTAATGAAAATGATTCTAATAGAACTGTTATTAAACATGACAATGGATTTCCAATGATTAATACAAGGTGATTTGAGTTAGTTGGGGATGAACCCTATGTTCTTCCAAGCCAATGTGAGTAGGTATTTTATTCAGAGGATCCACATTAATTGGGTTGTTTGTTTGTTGTTAGACATGATCCAAGAGGAAGGCCAATGAGGTATAATGCGATGGAAGAAGAAGATTGTGAACAACTAGAAGATGATGTAGATGATGATCATGAACAATAGTTAGTCAATGATGTTCTTGATGCAACTTTTCTTGAAGAAGAAGAAGAAGATGATGATGATAATGCTACTGATGATGATGATGATGATGATGATGATGATGATGATGATGATGATGATGATGATGATGATGACAATGATGGTGGTGGTAATGATGTCGACGTAAAAAATGATCATGGTGATTAGCTGGATGAAGAAGAAGATGAATGACATGATTGAAATGTATAGTTACATGATCACTTCTTAATCTATTTAATATTAATTTCTTGATAGAAATGTCTAGTTATGAAATCACTGCTTAATCTAATTAATTTGTGATGTACTTACTATGGGATTCTTATGGTTTTTAATGTACTTACTATGTGGTTTTGAGTATATGTATCATGTATTTTTTAGTTAACATTAGATAATTGAATTACATATGTAGGTACCCAGACTCCTTCCCAAGTATCCCACACAGTCTCATGGATCGACAGGTATAAGTTAATACACCATATAGACATTAATGTATTTCAGAATTTGCAAAATATCTCACATTACTTGCTATCTTTCTATTTTGATGGATTTTAGGTAGTAGAAAATAGGTATTTTTTAGATCTATCTTCCTCGATTGAAGAAAGTGAGTCATTTAGTATGTCTAAATTAGGAAGATCAACTAGAGGTCAAAAGACTAGAAGGAAATTCAATAAACTCATAAAAATTTTCCTTTCTCAAGGGGGGTCATGTTCTTATGATGATGAGAGAAAAGGTGACATCGAGGTGCCCTCTAGGTACCAAAATCTATTGAAACAATGGGACCCCAAGGAACTTCCTCCAATAAACACTGATTTTAGTGTTAAAGGCAAGATATATCATATTGCACCATCATTAATACATGGTTTGGGCCTATTTTCCATGGATGGAATAAAGGTCTCTTACAACAAAGTTGTTGAATTGATGGAGTATGTTGGACCTTGTTACTATTGGCATTAAGTAGGATTGCCACTAGTGACAACACTTATTTGCATTTTGAGTGCAAACCAAGTAGAATAGTGCAAACCGAGCAGAACAGTGCAAACCAAGCAGAACAGTGCAAACTGAGTAGAACAGTGCAAACCGAGCAGGACAGTGTAAACCAAGTAACATTATGTCTACCGAGTCACCAGTATTTACCGAGTTCAAAACCTATCAAGAGGTTAGTATGAACCGTGCCTTCACTTCTACTGAGTGCATGATGATACTGAGTAATGCAGTGGATGCCGAGTATCAGAAAGTCATCGAGTTAGTTTGCAGGAACTGAGTAACCATACTTGGGCTGACTTAGTAGCACGTATGTTTATTTGTCAAGCCGACTTTGTAATTGTAATTGTAATTAATTGTTTAGACTTGTATATAAACAATGTTGTAAAATACCAAGATGTATTGTAATGAGTATGAATGTGAAAAAGAAAGAAAGGCAGAGATAGGTGAATTACAAAGGGCTACAACAGTATAAGGAACATCAAAGACAAATTCATCATAGAAGGTGATCAGTACATCAACGAATCTCATTTAGCAATCTAGTTGCAAAGGAAGAGATCTACTGTTTCATCCTAATAGGTGAATCAGTACTAAAATCCTTTAACCAGGTAGACTTAATAGTCTTTTGTAAAATCTCTTTACCGAGTACATACTTCTTTTGTAAGTATGTAAAAATCCTCTAACAAGGTGGACCTAGCAGTCCTTATTGCTCCTAGCAGGGCAGATCATCAGAAGTGATCAATTGTAAGCCTTAACCAGCCAACTTTATACTATAGTACTAAAGCTTTGTGGGTTTCATCCCCACCCCAGTTTTACTTTCTTTTGGAAGGTTTCTGGGTAACCAAATCTATGTGTCATTGTTGTGAATGCTTTTAAGTTTCATGCTTTCTATATGCATAAGGATAAAGTGAACTATATGTTAATACATATGTAATTGAAAGAAAATTTGGAGTTACTGATTCACCCCTCCCCTCTCAGTAACTTGGTTAATTCCTAAATATTTCCAACAATTGGTATTAGAGTAGTATTGGTTCTCAAGATAAAAGCTTAACTAGATTGAGCAAAGATCTAGGACAATGGAGGTATTCAAACTGAACAAGGTGATTGAAAATGAAAAGCTAGATCTAGAAATGGCCATAGCTAAACTTAAAGAAGCAAAAGAACATCTTTCTCAATCCCTAAGAAGAAGGAAGGAACTTGCAAATCAGATGAATGATCAGAATTACATTGAAGAAAATATTGAAGATCATTTTCCCTTAGATAGCTCAGATGAAGCAAACAATGCTATCAAAGAACTCCTAGAAAAGAATGGGTCTCTGCAGGAAGAAGTGAGAAAATTAAAAAGAGAACAAGAACTACACTCTACAAGATTTTGTGAGATCTTAGAACAAAGAAACAAGTTGAAAGATGAATTAGATGAAAGGAACAATGAAGTCCAAAATAAAACCCTTCAGCTAGAAAACCTAATTGATCAGATCTCCCATACAAATGAGGAAATTATGACTCTAAGTTCAGAAATAGAAAGCACTAGAGAAGAATTAAGATCTAAAAAGGAAATCAATCTAAGATTGGTGGATGACCTAAACACCAAAAAACAACTCAATGAAAGAATGTTGAAAAGCCAAGAAGACCTAGATCAACTGTATAATCGAAATCTTCATAGGCAAAAAGGAAAAGCAGGACTTGGATACAATGGAGAAGGTGAATCTTCTAAGCAAGGTACTCAAAGAAATTAGAAACCTACTTGTAATCATTGTGGTAAAATAGGACATACTTCAAATAAATGTTGGAGCAATGAAAAAGAAGAATTCAATGGAAAATGCTACAACTACAATCAGCATGGTCACAAAGCTAATGAATGCAGGGAAAAACCAAGATTCAAAGGTAATTGTCACAAATGCAACAAACAAGGTCACAGGGCATCCGAGTGCAGATCCAAAACATTCAATCTAGTAGAACAAATTATGAAAGCAATGTTTGGATGGGATTACAACACCTGGTGTAGATGTCATTACTGTGGAGAATATGGACACATTGGCATGAACTGCATAAAACATCATCTAAGAAAAAGAGATACTACCGTAAGATGCTTCAAATGCACCAAACTTGGTCACATAGCCAGAAATTGCATGAATGCTAGTGAAGTTGAAGATGAAAAGAAGAATGAAGCAACTAAGGTCAGGAAATAGGTAAGACAAAAATGGATTCCTAAATCTACCAAGCAAACCAATCCAAGTAATGGAATGGGTGGCTCTACCGACTCAAACTAAATTCCCAAGAAAGCACTGGAACTGTATTCTCATAGACCAATTTCAAGCAGTTCCAGAACTGAATTAAAAGAAAGATCTAAATCAGCATACAAAGATGCAACAAGATCATAAGAAGGTCGGTATCAGTCTTTACTGAGCAAGGTCGGTACCAGTCTTTACCAAGTGAGGTTGGAGCAATTTGAATTCTTGAGTTCATCGAGTTGTGAAGTCTTTACTGAGAAATTAATTCATAGTGGGTGACAGTCTATCAAAATTCATACCCTAATTCGTACTGAGCATTAATGATAGAGTTGTAAACAAAAGGCAAGAAATCAAACTCATTCTTCACCATGAACTTTAAGCACTTTGAGAGTAGAAAATTTCAAGAGCAACCCAGCGATTCAAATACTTTTGTGAATAGAATTTTCTGTGAGCTACCATGGCATCATCCAGCACTTCAACAATGAAAGGAACATAAATGATAATCAAAGGGGAATGGAGCACACTAGATTTCAAGCTCGTGCCCACAATTGCAGCAGCCCTAGATCCGAATGGAGCTCAATCTTAGATTCCTCCTAAGTTACTACTTGTTAACGATATTCATAATCATTTCAATTGTTCAATTCAAGAAATGGGAAACCTAGAGCTAGATATTGTGCGTGAGGCATTGTGTGTGGATGGTATTCTAAAACCTGAGCACAAACATCTAGAAGACAAGGGATTAGTTCACATTCCACACTTACCTCAAAACTTTCAGGAGAAATGGGTTAGATACATTCTCAGCCGTGTACATGATGGCAAGATTTGGCTTGAGAAACCCATAGAGATCACTAAGAAGATGATTCATCAAATCACCGGTCTTCTCATGTTAAACAAAGCTAAATCTACCAAAACCCTAGGTCGACTGGAACTGGAGAAGAAAACCCTAGCCGAGTGGGATGGTAGAGGCATGAAAGTAAGCAGCATAACTGATGCTGAACTGAAGTTTGGTACACACATAATTGCCATAAGATATATAGTTCAAGTCGATAGAATAGTGTCTCCTGTGAAGCCGTAGACCTAGCATACAAGGTGGTCAAGAATAACTTATCATTTGACCTTGCAGATTTATTGTTAAAATAGTTTAACAAGAACATGGAAAGCATTCAAACTTCCAAAAACAATCCATGTAAGTTTGGATCTTTACTGGTCTGTTTATTCTTCTATGTTCATAAATTCTTCCCTTCTAAAGGAAAAGTAGTATGGAGAAAAGATGTGCCAGTTCTTTAAGAAATAAATGAATATATTTCAGAAATGGGTGAAAATTTTGAGAGCATCATGGACAGTTATTTTGAGTCTTTCAAAGAGAAAATGAATGACAGATTTCAGATTCCATAGAAGTTGGTTGAAGATTATAAGGATGATATTTGTTTCATGGTGGACTATGATAGAGTATACATTCAAGCAGCTAAACCAAGGATTGTACATGTAAAACCTCTTCCTTATGAGGTAAACATTGATGAAACCAAGAATATCATTGAAGCCCTTCTTAATCAGCCTGTTAATCCCAAAGCCCCATATTTTGGAACATATGATGAAGCAAAGGTGAGAATTGAATTAAGCATAAAGCTTCCACAGGAGGTAAATAAAGGAAAGAAGAGGATAGCCAAAATGCAAATGCTGACCGAGGACAAAGGAGAAGACACTGAAGAAGAAAAGGAAAAGGATGAGAAAAAAGAGGAACCAGAACCTGCAAAGAAGAAAGGAAAGGTATTCATCACTAAGGCACCTAAGCCTCCCACTACTGTATTTACAAGGAGAAGTGCAAGAGGTAAGGTAGATAAGGAAAACAAAGATATAATATTCAAAAGGCCTCCTCTAACCTTTCAAGAGAAGATCAAACTTTTTAGAGAAGGATCAGGATCTGGAGTAAGTAATATAAAATCTTTTAAATATGAAACAAGAACAGAAACAGAACAAAAGGAAATAGAAGATGTTGTTATTGAAAAGATGGGACACTGGAAATACTCTCCTGATGAAATAGCCCCACAGGTTCTAGCAGCTTTATTAGATCCAATAAAAATGAGATGGAGCAATGCCAAGCAAACTGTAAAAGAAATATTTGATCAAACCCTAAGACAGTTAATGCCGAGTTTGAAAAATGATGAAATAAAGAAGGCATTGAAGGAGAATGAAAATAAGATGACACTGAAGTTCAATACTTGTTTGATTCTGATTAACAATATTGAATCGGTTTTGAAGGCTACAAATGCCACATGGAAGAACATATACCATCTTCACCAATCGAGTATTGAAACAGTTATAATAAAAGACATTGAAGATGATAGTGATGAACAGGAAGAAGCCACTGAGGTAGATGATACTGTGACGATAGCAGCAGAAGTCATTGCATCACTTCCTACCTCTCCAATAAAAGTTACTACATCTAGCCCGGAGACACCTTCAAGCATGGTTGTGACAACTTCAACATTTGTCCAATCACCTATAGCAACAATAGAAGCAACTACCATTTCTTCTACCGAGTTGCAGTCTCCTACTTCATCAAGTTTTCCAGCAGTAAGTATTCTAGTTTTTGATTCTACATGTGTAAATACTTCAAGTTCTCCAGTAGACAGTATACCAGTCTCTATAGCCAGTCCTACTATGTCTACTGTTACTACTACTAAGGCATTAAGTATAGATAAGCCTAAGGCTCAATCGAGTATAAGATTTTTGGGTAAGAATATAGTAGAGGATATAGACCTAGATGAAGAAATAGAGATTCCAACATTGGATTTTGCAAATCTATCAGTGGATCAAATGCAAAATATAGGTGAAATCCTCCAAAGGAAAGCAAAAAAAAAGAAACTTAAAGAGGAGAGAGACAAGGAATATCAAATCATTAAGGATGCTAAGGACATTTTGTCTGAAGCATTAGGTATTAAAGTAGACTCCTCTCAACATGTTTTGTTACAATTAGTAGAAGTAGTAAATAAGTACAATGAGGATTCATCTAGGATAGAAAAGTTAGTTGAAAAAGCCAAGAAGAGATTCAACAATAAAGTGCTTGAGCACATTGCTCAGCACATAGCTATTAATCAAGTGGAATTGTCTTCAATTTTTTCAAACATTGAATCTTCCTATTCGAATGTTCCCTCTCTTTTGGCTAGACTATGCAATATTTCCGAGTTCACAAAGGATGTCAAGGATAAAATGAATAAAATTGATGAGGATTTGAAGATTAGCATACAGAAGCTACAACTTGAACCAAGTTCAAGCTCTGCTCATCACATGAAAATCTCATACCTATCAAATACGCAGTCAGAACTACTGAAAGAAGACACAAGGATCTGGTCCACACTGCTAGACATTCAAAACATGATCCTTCCCATCATGAATACAATGTACAAGCACATTGAACATTCCAAAACATTGATTCATGACAATCAGTTCTCAATAGCAGATCACATGATTGAACTCTCTGCAGAAGTCCAAATTGCAATCCAAACATGCAAGATTCTGCAAGAAAATTGGGACAGAACCCTGGCACTGATAATGAAGTTACATTTTGATTTTCTATCAAATTTTGGATTCTCTCTGTAAATCACTTGTATATACACCTTTGGCATTATCATAAAAAAGGGGGAGATATGTATAGAAGGAGATATGTATAGAAGAAAAAGTTAGCACATTGAAAGGGGGAGATAATTTACAAAGACAAATTTTGAAAAATCAAAATAAATCTTAGCATGGTTCATGTATATAAGTTTTGGGCAATAAGTGTTTTTTTCACTAATGCCAAAGGGGGAGATTGTTGGCATTAAGTAGGATTGCCACTAGTGACAACACTTATTTGCATTTTGAGTGCAAACTGAGCAGAGCAGTGTAAACTGAGTAGAACAGTGCAAACCAAGTAGAACAGTGCAAACCGAGTAGAATAGTGCAAACCGAGCAGAATAGTGCAAACTAAGCAAAATAGTACAAACTGAGCAGAATAGTGCAAATGAAGTAGAATAGTGCAAACTGAGTAGAACAGTGTAAACCAAGTAGAATAGTGCAAACCAAGCAGAATAGTGCAAACCGAGTAGGACAGTGTAAACTAAGTAACATTATGTGTACTGAGTCACCAGTATTTACCGAGTTCAAAACCTACTGAGTGGTTAGTATGAACTGTGCCTTCACTTCTACCGATTGCATGATGATGCCGAGTAATGCAGTGGATGCTGAGTATCAAAAAGTCACCGAGTTAGTTTGCAGGAACTGAGTAACCATACTTGGGCTGACTTAGTAGCACTTATGTTTATTTGTCAAGCTGACTTTGTAATTGTAATTATAATTAATTATTTAGACTTGTATATAAAAAATGTTGTAAAATACCAAGATGTATTGTAATGAGTATGAATGTGAAAAAGAAAGAAAGGCAGAGATAAGTGAATTACAAAGGGCTACAACAGTATAAGGAACAGCAAATACAAATTCATCATAGGAGGTGATCAGTACATCAGCAAATCTCATTCAACAATCCAGTTGCAAAGCAAGAGATCTACTGTTTCATCCTAACAGGTGAATCAGTACTAAAATCCTTTAACGGGGTAGACTTAACAGTCTTTTGTAAAATCTCTTTACCGAGTACATACTTCTTTTGTAAGTTTGTAAAAATCCTCTAACAAGGTGGACCTAGCAGTCCTTATTGCTCCTAGCAGGGCAGATCATCAGAAGTGATCAATTGTAAGCCTTAACCAGCCAACTTTATACTGCAGTACTAAAGCTTTGTGGGTTTCATCCCCACCCCAGTTTTACTTTCTTTTGGAAGGTTTCTGGGTAACCAAATCTATGTGTCATTGTTGTGAATGCTTTTAAGTTTCATGCTTTCTATATGCATAAGGATAAAGTGAACTATATGTTAATACATCTGTAATTGAAAGAAAATTTGGAGTTATTGATTCACCCCTCCCCTCTCAGTAACTTGGTTAATTCTTGAATATTTCCAACAGTTACAATTACAAAAGTTGGATGCAAATTTTTCAATATAAAAAAAGTATGCGTAGGTATGCATTCTCAGAAAATTGTATTTAGCAAAAAAGACAATGAGAAAAGTAAAAGAGTGGCTATATACATTGATGGAAGGCCAAAAGCATCAGGAAATATTGTAGGTTTTATAAATAGCATGTGACCTCTATCAACTATTAAGCAACCCAATTGCATATTTGAGGTGCACAAGGGAAATCATGTATTTGTATATGCAATAAAATCAATAATTGCAGGGGAAGAGCTGCTTTTTTATTACAATTTGAATTACATAGATACAAATAATGTCACTATCATTAGGGTACAGGTACATACTATGTACCCTTAAATAATTGAGTTTTTTTGCCAACCACATTTAGAGAGTCTCGTCACCATCCACCTCATCTCCATCATCATCTTCTAATAAAATTTATTAATGTAGTCCTTTATAATTATTGGTTAACTTTAAATAATAACACAGGACCATAATATGGAGGAACCATGTAGAGGGGACAATGATGATCATGCATGCACTTCTTCCCATTAGGTAAACCTCTTTGTTATTGTACTACAAATTAGATAGAAGCAAAATGTTAAATAATTTTTTTTATTATATTCTTTTCATCATTGTTTTAGTAGAGAAAGGGAAAGGAACCTGTAGTCCCTGAAGAGGAGTCCTTTGACAAGGACCTAGTTGTTGATTTGGCTAGTTGTGATGAGCCAACCTCTGCATTTAAAATATGCCTCCACAAAATTAGAAAAAGATTGGTTGAATTGGCATTTATATTTATATTCCCTCCCAGTCTTGAGTCACAAAAGAGGGCAACTAAACTGATGCACCTATCTCAAAACTACAGAGTAAGTATTAATGTAATTTTTAATTATAACAAAAGTTCAATAATACTTTTTATGTTATAGTAGTTTTTTATGTTATTAAAAAATAAGCGGATGTGTTGTTTTTACAACTTTTTTTGCATAATTTTGATCCTCACGACCATGATGAGGGTACTACAACTGGTTCAGGTAGATCACATGTTGGCCTATACTTTTTTTTAATCTCTAAAAATATTGTCCATGCTAATCACTAGTTTTATTATGCTCTAACAATCTTATTCTTTAGCATGTGTCAATGATCATTTACTATCGCCGACTCATATGGTGGTAGGCTTAGATGTACTACATCCTACAATGTCGACAACACATAGAATGGCCACAAACGCCATGGCACCACCTACTCATACATAGATTTTATTTTCTCTATCATTATATATATGTTTATTTCCCTTGAAGTGTTCTTTCTTAGGGCCATTTCATAATGGATTCAATTTATGCAATAGAGGATGCAACACTTGATGGTGATTTTCTTAGATGTACTAGTATTCATAGTATGGGAATGGTGAAGCATTGCATATTGCTTGTGAGTGAAGAAGAAGGAGTTCCCTTGAAAATAGAAAAACTTCCAGGTACTTTAATGATTGGAGCTTTCTTTTACTATACAATCATATGTTAATCACACATTGCTTTCAATATGAGAAGCTTACATCTATTGTATTCTTATTTTAAAATATTATATCCTTCGACTAATGATCCCATGATTATTTTGTAGGGAATGATGTTTTTTATAGTAAACTTAATGACGAGTGTTTCTAGATATTCCGGCCCACCATCTGTACAGGGTGGAACATCATATCCAAACTAAAACCCCAATCCACTATTTTGATTTCATATCATTGTTAGGATAGTTATCACTACATCCATTTTTGAATCTAACACTATTTTCTTTCTTAAAAGGTGGAAAACCCAAAATCAAAAGTTAAAGGATGATCTCATAGAGAGTATGACAAAATTTTTTGGACCTCGTGCATTTGATAAGGGTAAGCTCCTTCAAAGAGTTGGGTATGTTTGAGGTATATTAGGGACTAGTATAGGTGTACATTAACCAAAAACCTAAATTACCACTGCCCCCCTTGCATTCCTGATAAAGAGTAGAAATCTCTTATTCTAAATGCGACTGAGAAAACTAAAATTAAAATAGGAAATACACCACCAGAGAATAGAAGAAGGTATGTGATACTGTTAAGAATGTAATTGTCTACTAAATACTCTTCATATTTATATGAACTAACATATTTAAATCTCTTCGTAGATTTCTTGACACATCAAAGGAAACAAAGGCAAGACTACAAAAGCACGGGCAACAAGCTAGGCTCTAGTAGTTATTCAAAAATTGTTGCACGAGTTGTGAGTGTTAATATTGTTAGAATTGAATGAGGAAAAATATAATTTGTAGATGGATTTTAACACTCAAAATAATTCTTTGATTTTATAATATTTATTTATAATTTGAAATCTTTTTTTGTTTTGATGAAACAATAAAATAAAATTTGACGATACCAAGCAAAAATGTAGGGTGCGGAGTTCAATGTATGTCTCATAGAAGAGGATAAGAGAATTGACTTCCAACAAGGCTATAAAGTCATGGCAGAAAGAATAAGAAGTGAACAAGGTTCTACTAATGGATATGTCACGGTAAGCAAGCTAAATAGATGATATTTCAAATTTAATGATTTACCAATTAGTTTATTTGATGTTAAGTTCCAACATAAAGTGAGTAAATATTTTTTAAGTAAGAAAACAATGATAACATGAGTGTATATGAAATTGAAATGTAGCCTGCCAATTCTTGTCGTACACAACCTATGTGTGTTGATGACAATGAGGATGTGCATCACAGTAATACAAGTAAACATCTTAAATGATTGGTGTAGTAATAAAAATTTAATTGCAATTTGTGTTTGGATTAATGTAACAATTTTTATTGTAGCTGTAGAGAGTGTAGAGGCTGCTATTAATGCACATGTTGAGGTTGAGGCCAAGGCCAGACAAACTAACCTCGATGTTGATAATGTGACTAGATCAGGTAAAGAGCTATATGATTATGGCCTATAAAGTACTGAAATACTTTAAAATGTTTTTAATTTAACCCTTTTATATGTTATTGTAGATGACCCCCCTTTGCATCAATAGAGAACTAGGTGTGCATTGAGATCTAATGAGAGGGTAGATGATCACCATGATGATATCAATACAACTCTTAACGATTACTTCTTAAAAACTAGAAATCAAAATTAAAAAAAAAGAAATGATTGTCATCTATGCACCTGAATTGATAATGACTGATTTTTATATGCCAATTAATTTAATTATGTGGTATTGAATCTTCATAAATTTTATAATGTGTTAATGAATGTTATCATGTGATAATTAATGAATGTCATATTTTATTAATGTGTGAATGAATGTTAATGAATGTTATCATGTGATAATAAATGAATGTTACATTTTATTAATGGATGAAATAATGAATGAATGTTAGATGTTAATGAGGAATTTAGAGTGATGTTCAGGGGTGGTGGGGCCAAATGAGCTTCCACCTTCATGTGGTTGGACCTATTTAGTAAAGAATATAAAAATATTCTAGAAACAAAGTGAAGCTCAATAATTTTGTTCCTTATATAGGGTGTCAAGTGTAGCTTTTATCCCACTCTCAACATTGCAAGGCTTCAAGTGGTGTTCTGATATTGGCTTCTCCATCTCCCACTGACATCTTGTATTTCTCCTAAGAACTCTCACTGAGCTCTAATACATGGATGAGAAAAAGATGTCCCTTACAGGCTACACATATATAATATGGTAGATCTAGGGAACAAATATACTACAACATAGAATGAGTAAAATTGAATCTATAGTTTCTTCATTCACAATGGAAATTCAAATTACAAGCTATATTTTAGATTTAATATTCATAGTCATCTTCATCATGATCATAACCATCATGGTCATCATTTGGTTCAACTTCATTTGAACCACACTCCATGTCGAGTACCACCATAAGGCATGGAGTGTGGTCATACCCATGTTACCATAATAATGAGAGCCTATAAAATTATGAATAAAATACCTCGTGTATCATATTTATAATATTGTAGGTGCACTCAGGATTGGCCTAGGCATCCAAGTTCCTACCAAAGGAACCCAAGTCAAACCTAGAGGAGAACAAAAGTAGAACCGGAACCCAGCCTCAAACAAAGAACTAGATAACTTGGTTTTTTTCTAATTCAAGTTTATTTCTAAATTCTTCTCCAATTCGAACCTGATTATTCCATATTTTGTTTTCCAATTTTCCTTCTTCCTCACTCCAAATTATGCTATGTTGTTATTTACTTTTACTAATTGTTATATTTCAAGGATCACCACCCATGACTTGGTTAAGATGATGAATGTTTTCAATACCTTTATTACCAAGGAATCACCACTCACCATTAATGAATATTAATGGTCATTATTTCCTAAGGGTAATGGTTGTTTGTGTATGCTGATCACCCAAGTCTTTGGCTGTGATTTACATGCTATGAGGTTTTTCAGAAGTGGGGTTATGACATGCTGGTTGGATTATAACATTTTGACAATTACACTAGATAAAGAAGACAAATTGTTGGTTGTGGATTATTCCCTTTGATCTTCAACTTGTAGATTTACACTTTGATGGATAATTTAAATAAAACTCTAACTTTATCACCACTCCAAAGTCCACAAGGAAGAGAGCCAACTGACAAGGATGAAAAGATCCTTGTACACTTTGAGCTTCATTGCTCAGGTGGGTGTACCCTTGACTCACTTCTCTAAAGGAGTCTAAAACAATATTCCACTATATCTCATATAAGATTGCTAAAGATTTATCAAATAATGTTTGTGTTTGTATTTGTTAACCATGCATACCTCAAGAGGAAGGACCAGTGCCTTATCCCAGGGCTCAGAGTCACCTAACTATATACCTCAACTGAATACCTCAAATCAAACACAATGGAATCCAAGCTAAGTGCTTTGCCTATTATCCCCTTCCCTCAAGCACAAGGACATCAAATTCTACACCTAACTGCAAACTCACTGAATTCACCTAGAAGACTTTAATCCTAACTTTGTTAGGAACTCAAAGATAAATTCAAAATACTCTTTGTTTACCATATGTTAGCACACTTTGAGAAACTAACATATATGAGCTCAGAGACAAGCAAGAAGACATACACAAAAATACAAGATTGGGATTCAAAATGTTCTCATTAACACAATCAGAATCAACATACAATCAGAATGATACCAAGATCAGAAAAGTCACAAAATTAGACTTCTATCAGTATATTACAGTAAAAAAATAGGGACCAAAAGCAACAATGTTTTGGAACCCTTGCAAAATCCAAAATTCTCTAACTTATACCCCCTAGTCATCTTGAAAATTTGCAACAAGCTACAGATGACTAGGGTTAGGGTTTCAACCACCCAACCTATCAGAAATGGTTTAAAAATTTATTATAGGGGTGAGAAACATAGTCAATCAGGAAAGAGGAAATTCTTAAACTGATCCACAATCATGAAATTCTTCTCTGCAAGTACAAGGGATCACAAAACCAGGCTCAAAAGGACACCCTGCAACATGCCTTAAGTACACAACCACCATAGTACAAGCTTTGCAAATGATCCAACCACACCCTGGACCACACTGCAAATAGTGAACCAGTCATATCTCACTGAACAGGGTCACTTCTACAATGAATTCCATAAATTTGGTACTTTTTGGTCACTGGAAGTTCTCAGAAAAATTTGAATTTGAACCACAATGGCTAAATCCATGGCACCTGTAGAGAATGATGGCCCATGTTCAAACTAAGATGAGCTTTAAAACACAGCCATCCGATCAAACCTCCTTTGCAGCTTTAAGATCTTCCTCTAAAAGTAGCCCTACAGACTTAGCGAATTGGCGATAAAGGATCTTCACCGATTCACTAAACATTTTGCACTTTCGCTAAACAACTTAGCGACTTCCCAACTACCATTCACGTAATTGCTAGACAAACTAGCGAATCCTCTTATCTTTCCATGAATGCGTGACCACATGAAACTTTGTCAGCACCACTAGATTTTACAACTCTACCAAACCTTAGACCCCACCTGGGTCCACCTGGTGCCACATGTCATTAAACCATTCACTGATCCATGCCCAATCATTGGCACAGGACCCACTTACCATAAGCCTTTGAAATGAATGGCTGGCATAAGATCTCATGGCTTTGACAAATCCCATGCAAACTTACACTGGCCATAGGATCCATCCTTGTCATAGACCCATTCGACAATGGCCCCACCTCTGAGCACATCCACGTCGACCAATAAGAAACCTCTAACTGCAAGCATGTGTGTCACACCAGACCCACTGAGCACAATAGGCAACCTGGCAAAATGGAATAAAATCTAACGGATGGTGCATGATCACAAAGGCTTGGAATATTCCTTGTGATCATACACCAACTGTTAGATTAAAAGATTTCAACATGGGCCCTCTAACATAAACCAACTCATCAACATGTAGATGAATGAAAACCCACCAACTCAAAACAATGTGGTACATAAGAACTACCTGGAAAATAGGACCCACCGATGAACTGTCGCCTGACAAAAAGTAACATCAACGACTGGCATAAGATCTCATGGCTCTAAAAAATCCCATGCAAACTTATGCCAATCATTGATCCTCTGACATTGTCAGGTCCCGCTGAGCATTTGGAAATTCAGGTCCTGTTAGCATGTGCAAAAAATCTCTTGGGTCCTGGTCTTTTCCCCTGCTCTCTGCAATGTTTTTTTCTGCTCCCTGGTTAAACCTTAGGCAAAATGTTCAGAATCTAGCTGTTAGGTTTCAAAATTCAAGTGTGCCCTAGCTTCATTCTTTTAGTGCATTACCTTTTCATGGGTCACTTAAAAGCACTTAATCTACATGTGCCTTTTAAATAGGTTCCTTTTACCAAGTTTGCACTTAGGTCTTTTCTATCTTGGTGGGTCCCTTTTAATTCTTTTCCTAAGTCTTAGCTCCCTGGCTTCTTTAATATTTCCTAAGTCCACAATTGCACCCTACAATTTTAATATCTCCTAAGGTTCTCAGCTTTATCTTGTAGAGTTATTAGTGGGTCCACCTACCATATGCCTTGTCAGCATTTTGTGATTGGTCCACGGGTTAGTGATTGTGCGTGTGTCAGTGGGACCTAAATTTTTGAAGGCTTAGTGGGACCTGACAGTGTCAGAGGATCGTTGGTTGGTGTAGGTTCACATGGGATTTGTCAAAGCCATGCAATCTTACACTAGCTGTTGATGTTACTTTTTTTAGGTGGCAGTTCATTGGTGGGTCCTGTTTGCAAGTGGGTCTGATGTGACACGCGTGCTTGCAATTGGAGGTTTCTTATTGGTCAATGGTTGCTGAGGTGGATTTTCTTGGTGGGGCCCCAACTTGATGGGGAGTAGTGGTAGTGGTTTGCTAGCAGTTAGTCACATGTTCACTTAGCCTTTTTCAAGGCTATGCGATCATGCGACTAACATTTTCTATTAGCTCCATGCGGTGACGGTTGCACTGGCAATTATGTTCGCAGATTGTCACATGTTTGCATAGCCCATTTCTGGGCTATGCAATCATGTGACAGGGTGCCACATGTCCCTGGGGCCCACCTATATTTGTTGGTGGTCCCGTTGGCTGGTGAGGTTGTGGTAGTTTCCGGTTGGTCTATGCTGGTAGGATGTTAAAGTTTGAACGTGGGCCGTCATTCTCTGTAGGTGCCATGGATTTAGCCATTGTGTTTCAAATTCAAATTTTTCTGAAAGTTCCCAGTGATAGAAAGTACTAAGATTTATGGAATTAACTGTAGAAGTGACCCTGTTCAGTGAGAAGTGACTGGTTTTCCATTTTTGGTGTGGTCCAGGGTGTGGTTGGATTGTTTGTAGAGCTTGTACTGTAGAGGTTGTGTGCTCAAGGTTTATTGCAGGGTGTCCTTTTGAGCCTAGTTTTGTGATCCCCTGTGCTTCCAGAGAAGATTTCATGATTGTGGATTAGTTCAATATTTCCTCTTTCCTTATTGCCTATGTTTCCCACCCTTGTAATAAATTTTTGTACCATTTCTAGTAGGTTGGGTGGTTGAAACCCTGACCCTAGTCATTCGTAGCTTTTTGCAGATTTTCAAGATGACTAGGGGGTATAAGTTGCAGAATTTTTGATTTTGCAAGGGTTCCAAAACATTGTTGCTTTTGGTCCCTAGTTTTTTACTATAATATACTGATAAAAGTCTGATTTTGTGACTTCTCTCATCTTGGTATCATTCTGATTGTATGTTGATCTTGATTATGTTAATGAGAACATTCTTAAATCCCAATCTTGTATCTTGTGTATGTCTTCTTGCTTGTCTCTGAGCTCATATATGTTAATGTCACAAAGTGTGTTAATGTATGGTAAACAAAGAGTATTTTGAATTTATCTTTGAGTTCCTAACAAAGTTAGGATTAAAGTCTTCTGGGTGAATTCAGTGAGTTTGCAGTCAGGTGTAGAATTTGATGTCCTTGTGCTTAAGGGAAAGGGGTAATACAAAAAGCACTTACCTTGGATTCCATTGTGTTTGATTTGAGGTATTCAGCTGAGGTATACAATTAGGTGATTCTAAGCCCTGGGATAAGGCACTGGTCCTTCCTCTTGAGGTATGCATGGTTAACAACTACAAACACAAACATCGGTTGATAAATCTTTAACAGTCTTATATGAGACATAGTGGACTATTGTTTTAGATTCCTTTTAGAGAAGTGAGTCAAGGGTACACCCGCTTGAGCATTGAAGCTCAAAGTGTAGAAGGATCTTTTGATCCTTGTCAGTTGGCCCTCTTCCTTGTGGACTTTAGAGTGGTGATAGAGTCAGGATTTTATTTACATTATCCATCAAAGTGTAAATCTGCAAGTTGAAGATCAAAGGGAATAATCCACAACCAACAGGTCCCACTGACACATGCACAATCACTAACCCATGGACCAATCACAAAATGCTAACAAGGCATATGGCAGGTGGACCCACTGATAACTCTACAAGATAAAGCTGAGAACCTTAGGAAAAATATTAAAATTGTAGGGCACGATTGCGGACTTAGGAAAAATAAAGGGACCCGCTGGAGAGAAAGACTAACTATAAACTGGGATGATGTGGAAACTTAAAAGGCACATGCAGAAGAGGCATTTAAGTTACCCACAAAAAAGGTAATGCATGAAAAGAAGAAAGCTAGGGCACATTTGAATTTTGAAACCTAACGGCTAGATTCTGAATGTTTTGCCTAAGGTTTAACTTGGGAGTAGAAAAATCATTGCAGAGAGTAGGGGAAAAGACCAGGAGCCATGAAATTTTTTTGCACATGCTAACAGTGGCTCTATCTGGGGATGTATGCCTCTTATAGGCATAGCAAGGACTCCAAATCACAGGGAGAGTAGACCAACCCATTGGACAAAAATTGCAGACAGCAAGGAACAAGTAGGGCAAGACAAGCAACAAGACTGGAAACTTGACAAACCAGGGCAAAAAAGGGTAGGGGCAAGCAACCTATATATAGAAATTTACAAGATGTACAACCCTAACTACTATTCATGGAAAACAAAGTACTTCAAATGAAGTACTACTTCAAGAATTGTCCATGAACAGGCAACTCTTGAATATCACTATTAGAATCCTTGATGATGTAAGAATCTTGGCCCCATTTCTCATAAATCAAATATGGCCCTAACTAGATGGGATCAAATTTACCATGTTTCCCCTTATCCTCCAATCTGGCACTTGAAACTAACACCAAATCACCAGGCTCAAACTTTCTGTCAATAGTCTTTTTATCATATAAATTCTTAACCTGCAACTGCAATTTGGCATTCCTTACAACTGATTCTCTTCTAGTTTCATCCAACCTAATGAGGTCCTCAATTCTCAATTGAATTTCATCATCAATTTCATCATCATACAACTTCACAAACTTTTACATCTCCAATAAATTGTTCTGAGGCATCCTAGCATGAATTCCATACACTAGGTCAAATGGTGCACAACCAATTTCCCTCTTCACAGTTACCCTATCATCCCATAAAGCTAAAGGTAGCTTTGAATTCCATGCCCTCTTACTCTTCTCTAGAATTCTCTTCAAGATTTTAATCAAGCTCTTATTAGTAGATTCTGCTTGACCATTTCCTTGCGGATGATAAGGTTAGGAATTAGAAATCTAAATTCCCAAACCTTTGCAAAAGTCCTTATATTTAGCAAACCTGAAGCACATAGCATTGTCACTCACTATCCTCTCAGGGCACCCAAACCTTGTAACAATATTGTTCATTAGGAAATCAATTACCACCCTGCTAGTTGCATTCCTTGTAGGTACAACTTCTACCCACTTTGTAAAATAATCAGTGGCAACTAAGATCCATGAATTTCCTCCACTTGACTTGTTTGGTATCTCCCCTATGAAATAAATTCCCCATTTTTGGAAAGGAGCCTGAACTTCTACTGGCTTTAATGGTACATTACCTAAAAACTTAAGCTTACTAGAGAATCTTTGACAAGCATCACATCTCCTTACCTACTGTTCTGCATCTTTGAAGATTGTGGGCCACCAAAATCCTGCTCTCAAGATCTTATGAGTAGTTGTTTTACCCATATAATGTCTACCACAAACCCCCTCATGCATTTCCTTCAACAATACATTAGCTTGATTCTCATCTACACATTTCAACAGTATGCAATGCAAATTTTTTCTATACAACTTACATTTCACAATTACATACTTAATGGCCTGTAACTTCAATGTCCTCTTTTGATTATCATTCATACTATCTGGACACCTCATGTTTCTCAAATAGTAAATAATGTCCTGATACCAAATACAATCATCCATATCACATGTATAATCAATTTCAGAATGATTTACCTAGTTTGCATCTAGATTGGATTGGGCCATCAGTCTTGCCAATCCTTGACCTCTAACCAACTTAGTGATCTGGATCTCAACATTGAATTCCTAGATCCTTTTGATCCATCTGCACCTTCTTCCAGACACCTCTTTTTGTGAGAAAATATCCTTCATAGCTGCACTTGGCACAAAAGCAATCATAACTACTCCCATCAAGTAACACCTAAAAGCCTTGATTGCCTTCACAAGTGCATAAGCTTACTTCTCATTTATGACATACTTTAATTCTTTAGCCTGCAAATATTTATTGAAAAATGCAATAGGTTGCACAAAACCATCCTTATTCTTTTGTAAACAAATTGCAGTAATAGTATGAAAAGATGAAAAAGAAAAGACATGCATTGGGACATTATAATCAGGTGCCTTTAGCACCAGTGCATCTTTGATAGCTTGCTTGATATTTTTGAAGGCCTCATTAGGCTCACCCTCCCAATTGACTATAGATCCCTTCTTTAACATCTTGGAAATAGGTCTAGTAACCTCTGTAAAGTTTGTCACAAACCTCCTTAGAAAATTGACCTAACCAAAGAAGGACTGAATCCCTTTAACATTCTTTGGCCTTTGAATTTTATCAATTGCTGCTACCCTCTCAGGGTCAATTCTCACTCCTTACTTCCCAACCAAGTGGCCAAGCAACTTACCTTCTGTGACACCAAAAGCACATTTCCTTGGGTTTAATGAAATGCCAAATTCCAAGGCCCTCATAAATATTTTTTCTAAATGAGCACAATGGTCCTCTTTCCTCTTGGAATACACAGTTAGATCATCTTGATATACAACAAGGAAATCATTAATGAAATCTAAAAAGGCAACATCCATTGCCCTCTAAAAAGTAGCACCAGCATTTGTGAGACCAAAAGGCATTCTCACATAAATGTATGTTCCCCAAGGTGTTGTAAACGTTGTCTTGAATTGTTCTGATTCCTTGACAATGACCTAATTGTAGCTAGAGAAACCATCCATCATTGACATCAATTTTGACTGCGTTACTCTCTGCAACATAGCTTCCATATTGGGCAAACAATAATTATCTTTCAATGAGCTGATGTTCAAATTCTTGAAGTCCACAAAAAGCCTGATGTCACCATTCTTTTTTCTTACAGGAACAAGGTTTGACACCCAAGAAGAATGCCCTATAGGCTTGATAATGCCAGCATCTCTCAACTTCATTAATTCTTCTTGCATCTTGGCTGCCAAAGTAGGATTAATAGGCCTTTTTTTTTGCTGGAAAGGTTTAGCATTCTCTTTTAATGGAATAACATGCTAAAATAAATCCTCTCTATAAACCTTTAGGTCATCATATGACCATGCAAAAACATGCTTGAATTTCCTTAATAATTCAATCAAAGGTCACCTTACCTTTTTAGATATATCTCTACCAATGTATACTTTCTTGGGTGCCTCATGTGATCCAAGATTTATCTCCTCAAGATCAGCATGATCTTCCCCTTTGATATTCTTTTGAACCCTATCTTGGTTGTCAAAGATAGTCTCCAAAACAACAAGCCCCTTGGGTACCTTGTTAGTTCTAAGCTGAATGACCTCATTGCCTAAGACAACCTCCCTTCCTTCTAGTAACTCAACCAAGGCTGAACAATCAAGTTCCTGACCATGATACTGATCCTTACAATCCATAAACTTCAAAATATCATTATCATCATCAAAAACTTGCCAATTCTGAATATTATCTAGTATACTAGGCCTAGCCTGAATTTCAACTTTAGAGATACCAGAGAATGTGATATCATTGGGATTGATTACAATATTGGCTAATAACTCAACCATCTTGTTGTTACTCCTATCCTTCCATTCAATATTGAAGGCATCAAAATGTTCAATCAAATCCCACACTACATTCCTATATTGTTTCAACCTTCTATTCTTAGAAGCATACACTAACTTGACTTGGGACACCACCAACTCAGAATCACCAATAACATTTAGACATTTAATACCATGCTTTTGTGCCAACCTCAATCCTAACAACAAAGCCTCATATTTTGCTATATTGTTGGTACAAAAGAAATTCAATGTGAAAGAAAATTTGTAAGTGTTTCCATGAGGAGAGATAAGTAAAATACCTGCTCCTACACCATCTTTGCAATTTGCACCATCAAAGTACATTACCCATAAATCACCTTTCACAGAGTCAGCATCTACCTCAATAGAGATAGGTGACAAAATATGTTCATTTTCAAATACAAGGATCTCTTCCCTAAAAGCATTAACATCAGTATCCACAAAACATGTAGTTTCATTATCTATGTTTCTCTCAATCATGTGGCATACTCTTGGCTCTCATTCAATCTTGACAAACTGATCATCAATCTTGAAAGTTGCATAGGAAAAATCACACTGTAAACTTCCACCGATGGCAGTACTCCACCTTCTAGATAGCAACATCCCATAATGAGGAGGGATATCCACCACCAAAACACTCATTGTTAGCTCTTTCTCTGGATATGCTGCCAACCTATATGGCATTGCATAGATAGTCCCAATGACTGGTACCTCCCTCTGATCCATTGCACAACACCTACCCTACACTGTATCAACTTTAAGGCCCAACCTCTCCATGATTTTGAAAGGCATGACAGTATTAGAGGCACCACTTTCAATCATACAATTTCTTAACTTCATCCCATTCACAAGAACACTTAAGAAGAATGGGTCAATATTTTCAAGGCTGACATTGATAGAACTGTCCAAATATATGGGAGGAATTTGAGACACAATTCCTTGAGTAGCAACATCCTTCAAAGCTTTATCCTAAGATCCATTTCATGAAGTATCATTTATTTGAATATTACCAACCCATGCAATAGCCTTATCTTTATGTTTAGGGATCCTCAACAATTCTGACAATGGAACCTTAATTGTAATTTGTGACAATACAGATAACATGTCAATAGGGGTAGAAGCAGGAATCTCAATCTGCATTGCCTTAACATCCTTTTGTTTGTCTAACACATTAGGTGCATTGACCACCCTCATTTTTTCAATCTTAGACATTGTGTTAACTGGCTTCTCAATCTTAGTAGAGATCCTTTCAATTCCAACTCCCTTAGGTTCACAATTCTTACATTTTACATTCTTGAATTTGACCATGTGATCACCCTTTGATTTATTCTCATTATGTTCTCTGGGGTTGGAACTCTTCATAAAAATTCCTACAACTTTCTCATTTATGTTCCTTGCCACTAGTTTGCACTTGGGCAATCATTTCTACAGTAATCCTCTCCATCTCTTCTCTAGAAGGTCTTCTCAAATTTACTGGCTTGGGAGAAGAGTTCATGTTACATGTTTTCTGATCAATGCATTCACCATCAGAAAAAAACCTCTTGATGAAAAAGGGCCTGATTATGTCTCTTCACATTTACATCTACCTCTTCATCAAAATCATAATCATCTTCATATCCTAGATATGAAGAAACCATGTTGCATCCAACATCATCTTGTTCTTCTTCTTGATCTATCTCCTCATTGCCACAATCTTGATTTGCAGCCATAGATTGTGCAACCATACAATGCTCTACAAAATGAGGGGACTAGCATGCAACACACCAAGGTACATTCTCCATGACATTTATTGAAGCCTTATGTAGAGGGTCGGGGACACCTCTGTCATTATTTCCTCTTGCAACAGGGACAATAGGCTTGCCATCCTTCCATTGGGTGTTGTAGGGGTAATTCTGCAGTCTATTCTGCTTATTGAAATTGTTGTTAAACTCAGACCTTTCATTGGTAGGAGCACTGATGTTCCTATTTGTAGGTGCCTTCAAATCCTTCAATGCATTAAGTACCTTATCCAATTTGTCTTCTTCCTGCCTCCTAGATCCAACATTCTTATCATTTTCTTTCTTATATTTCTTGTCCCCAAACAACTTTGGGTCATCTCTCTTTCCACCCAACTTTCCTGATATTTTCATGTTGTTCTCAATATTGACAACAATCCTAAAATAATCCCTAAGAGTTCTTGGTTCTTTATCCCTCAATAAATATGCCATCTTCCCATCAAATGCATTGAAGTATGTAGTTAGACAGACATTGTCATCTAACCGCATAACTTGAAACAACTTATGCATACCCTTTTGAAATCTCATGTTGAATTCAGTCGTAGACTCATTCTGATTTTTCCTTATGATGTTGAATTCATTCAACATGAATCTAGCATTAGGCCTATCACCATAATGCTCTTTGAAACATTTCTCAAAAGAGTCCCAAGTATCAATACAACTATCAGGAAGCGTCTTAAACCATTCTCTAGCATCCTCCATTAGAAATTGAACAAATAGTTTCATGAAAACATCCTCATGCTCTACCTCATAATCATTAAGCATATTAAAAAATAACCTAAGATGCTCTTCACAACTAATAGCATTATTACCAGCAAACTTAGGTACCTTATCTCTAATATCATTTGGAAAAGCATTTGGATAGCCAGGAATTCCATCAAAACTTATTTGCCTATAGCCTTCTAATTGCATAGGTCTTCTTTGAAAGCTCGAACTAGTGTTAACCCTAGGATCAACATTAGCATCTACATTTATTTGTGCATTTGACTGCTGCCTACGATCTACACCTATCCTAGCAGGTGAAGAAGGAAAAGAACTAGTAGCATTACTAAATGGAACAACAGTAGTCATAGATGGCATACCTAGTTCAGTAGCAGATGGGCCAAGAGCATTAGCTAAAGAAGCCCACAAAAATAGGATCTTCCTTTTCTTTTCTGCAATGGCAACGTCAACCTCAGCTCTCTCTATTTCTCTTGCAAGGTCCTCATCTTCTTTTCTCCTTCACTCCATTTTAGTATCCTTATTTGAATCAGGTGGTGGGATCCCTGGTATTGTCACTGGTTTGCTTGCTTGGTCACCCACCATCTTCTTCTTTCCTTTCTCATTTATGATAATAGCAGGTCTGGTAATCCTGTGCCCATCTTTATCTTTAGGAAAAGGGACATAACATTGTACTTATCTAACCATAGGGCCCTCATTTTCAAATTTGTGATCCTGCAGTAAGTGCTCTTGCTCACTCCTCAAGGCATCAAGATCACCAAACATGTCATGATGCAATGTTCTAGGAGCAAAAGAAAGCATCTTGTTTCTCTCCTTCATTTCATTTATTTTTCTAAGAAGAGACTACCTCTCTATCAAAGCATTCACCTTTTTAGCCTCTCTATCCTCCTGCAATATTTTATGTATGGCATCTTTCTCTACCAACTGTAACCTTAGTGCATTCAATTAATTAGGATCAACCATAATGTCATCAGAACTAGATGACACATCCATATCAGGAAGATTTTGATATGGGAAATGGACGAGCCTATTTCTCATGGGTTCCCTTTTGAAATGATCTTCTTCAAGATCCAGGTCAACTTCTAAACCCACATCTCTATTTTGTTCATCATGATCTGTAGGCAATGAACCTTTGTCTTGAAATGCAGCCTCAGGGGTATCATAGAATCTCTCTTTAGAGTGACCACCTTTTGATCTAGATACTCTATTTTGTGAACCATCCTCACTTGAGGACACATGTGGTACTCTGGCTCTTGCATTTCTTTGTTCTTTCATGGGAGCACTAGTAGACTCACCATTCCTTCTAATCCAGCTCCTGTTTCCCTATCTAGGTAATTGCTCCAGAGTGACCTCTAGATTCTTTCTAACATATGACCTAGTATTTCTCCTCTTATCCATGCTTCTTCAATATGTTGCACTCGTTTTAATATTTGAGTCACCACCCACCTACATGGGAAATCTTTGAAACACACAAGAAAATAAGAATAGACTATAACCTTCTCTCTAGATTCTCCCTAGTAGAATCACTGACTCTTAACATATGCATATCTTCATAGTTGTTCTCCCTAGTAGAGTCACCATTTTTTTGGTTGTGGATTATTCCCTTTGATCTTCAACTTGTAGATTTACACTTTGATGGATAATTTAAATAAAACTCTGACTCTACAACCACTCCAAAGTCCACAAGGAAGAGGGCCAACTGACAAGGATCAAAAGATCCTTCTACACTTTGAGCTTCGGTGCTTAGGCGTGTGTACCCTTGACTCACTTCTGTAAAGGAGTCTAAAACAATATTCCACTATATCTCATATAAGATTGCTAAAGATTTATCAAATAATGTTTGTGTTTGTAGTTGTTAACCATGCATACCTCAAGAGGAAGGACCGGTGCCTTATCCCAGGGCTCAGAGTCACCTAACTATATACCTCAACTGAATACCTCAAATCAAAGATAATGGAATCCAAGGTAAGTGCTTTGCCTATTACCCCTTTCACTCAAGCACAAGGACATCAAATTCTACACCTGACTGCAAACTCACTGAATTCACCTAGAAGGCTTTAATCCTAACTTTGTTAGGAACTCAAAGATAAATTCAAAATACTCTTTGTTTACCATATGTTAGCACACTTTGTGAAACTAACATATATGAGCTTAGAGACAAGCAAGAAGACATACACAAGATACAAGATTGGGATTCAAAATGTTCTCATTAACACAATCAGAATCAACATACAATCAAAATGATACCAAGATTAGAAAAGTCACAAAATCAGACTTCTATCAGTATATTATAGTAAAAAAACTAGGGACCAAAAGAAACAATGTTTGGAACCCTTGCAAAATCTAAAATTCTCTAACTTATACCCCCTAATCATCTTGAAAATTTGCAACAAGCTACGGATGACTAGGGTTAGGGTTTCAACCACCCAACCTGTTGGAAATGGTCTAAAAAGTTATTAAAAGGGTGGGAAACATAGTCAATCAGGAAAGAGGAAATTCTTGAACTGATCCACAATCATGAAATTCTTCTCTACAAGTATAGGGGATCACAAAATTGGGCTCAAAAGGACACCCTGCAACATGCCTTGAGCACACAACCACCATGCTACAAGCTCTACAAATGAGCCAACCACACCCTAGACCACATTTCAAATGGTGAATGAGTCATATCTCATCGAACAAGGTCACTTCTACAATGAATTCCATAAATTTGGTACTTTCTGGTCGCTGGAAGTTCTCAGAAAAATTTGAATTTGAACCACAACGGATAAATCCATCGCACCTGCAGAGAAGGATAGCCCACGTTCAAACTGAGACTAACTTTAAAACAAAACCATCCAATCAAACCTCCTTCATGGCTTTAAGATCTTCCTCTAAAAGTAGCCCTCCAGACTTAGCAAATTGGTAACAAAGGACCTTCACCAATTCACTAAACATTTCACACTTTCACTAAACAACTTAGCGACTTCCTGACTACTATTCGCACAATCACCAGACAAACTAGTGAATCCTCTTATCTTTCCATGAATGTGCAACCCATATGAAACTTTCTCAGCACTGCTAGATTTTACAACTCCGCCAAACCTCAGACCCCACCTGGGTCCACCTAGTGCCACATGTCATTAAAACATTTGCTGATCTGCACCCAAACACTGGCACAGGACCCTCTTACCATAAGCCTTTGAAATGAGTGGCTGGCATAAGATCTCATGGCTCTGAAAAATTCCCATGTGAAACTTACGCCGGCTATAGGATCCATCCTTGTCATAGACCCTTCTAACAATGGCCCCACCTCTAAGCACATCCATGTTAACCAATAAGAAACCTCCAACTGCAAGCACACGTGTCACACCATACCCACTAAGCACAATAGAAAACCTAGCAAAATGGAATAAAATCTGATGGATGGTGCATGATTGCAAAGGCTTGGAATATTCCTTCCGATCATACATCGGCTGTTAGATTAAAATATTTCAACACGGGCCCTCTGACATAAACCAACTCATCAACACACAGACAAATGAAAACCTACCAACTCAGAACAGCATGGCACATAAGAACTACCTAGCAAACAAGACCCACTGATGAACTACTGCCTGAAAAAAAGTAACATCAACGGTTGGCATAAGATCTCATGGCTCTGACAAATCCCATGCGGACTTACACCAACCATCGATCCTCTTACACTGTCAGGTCCCACTGAGCCTTCAAAAATTTAGGTCCCACTAACACATGCACAATCACTAACCTGTGGGCCAATCACAAAACACTGACAAGGCATATGGCAGGTGGACCGACTAATAACTCTACAAGATAAAGCTGAGAACCTTAGGAAAAATATTAAAATCACAGGGCACGATTGCAGACTTAGGGAAAATAAAGGGACCCACCAGAGAGAAAGACTAACTACGAATTGGGATGACGTGGAAACTTAAAAGGCACATGTAGAAGAGGCATTTAAGTGACCCACAAAAAAGGTAATGTGTGAAGAGAAGAAATCTAGGCACATTTGAATTTTGAAACCTAACGGCTAGATTCTGAACATTTTGCCTAAGGTTTAACTTGGGAGCAGAAAAATCATTACAGAGAGCAGGGGAAAAGACCAAGAGCCATGAAATTTTTTGCACATGCTAACAAAAATGATTAAATAGAAAGATAGGACCAACTAAACCATCTTGTCATCAGTCTATATCACATTAAGAAACAACATCAAGACTCAAGAATAAAAACAATCAAAATTTTCTTCAAGACCATGAAAGATCAACAACATTCCATCAGAAAAAACAAAACACTAATCTATATTATCATTAAGCCATAAAATATGTCTTTAAAGTTTAGAAGCATCACAAAAACTTTCAAGAAACATAGTACTATCCAAAATGAATACCCTCCAAATGATTATGATTATGTTGATGTTGATGTCTATAATTTATGTCTAATGATTATGATGATGTTTATGTTGATGTCTATAATTTATTTCACTTACTGATGCTTTCCTAGATTGAATTTTGAATTGCTAGGCTGGAGAATGCTTTCAAAGTTTAGGGTCTGTTCTACATGATACTCTTAGTTATAGCGCAGATCAAACTCAACATATTTTTTTATGTTGGGCAACCCACTGTAGAAACTCATCCACAGGTGAAATTTAATGTTGTGAATCTTGGCATTGTTAATGTTATTACTTTTCCTCACATTTCATATTTGTGAAAATGTTTCTTGGCACTATCTTCTTTTTCAATTCCTATATTTACATCTTTTTAGATCATTAACTTAAGCATTACATGTCTTTGTTCAAAGTTATTTATAACACTATATTATATCTTATTCTTATTACAATGTTCTTTGTTGTGGGGTAGGAGGTCAATCTTCATTGTCTTCATTGTGGGGGATAATGAAGATTTCTATGACAAATAGCAGGTCTTCTTTAGTATCTTATAATAACATGCTAAACTGATAAAAGTGTTATGGGAATTTAATCTACAATTACTAATAGACTAAGCATATTATTACTATGCTTAATTTTCCATTTAAATGCATTTAACACAAAAATCAAATTTACAAAACTGAACCAATGGCATGTTTACAACAAAGATGTGTTGAGGAGTTTGCTCCTTGTTTAATGTTAATTGTTCCTACACAATCCACTCATACAATAGCAAAATGCTATGTGGAAGGGATGGTTGATAGTGTTCCTTGAGGGAAGGGGGATTGTGAAAGACAAGTTATTATTTTATTGATTATTTCCAATATGTTTGGTTACAGGGCAGACTATGAGAATGAAGGATCACTCACTGATTGCATGATAACCCAGTTTTGAAGGGTCACTAGTTGAGGGGATAGTCAAGGTCCAGATGATTGGTCCATTAGATGACCCTAATTATTTGTATTAATTTCTATTCAAATTGGATGCATGGATTTCTTGTGAATTATCAGCTGCTATGTATCCTACAACTGCATCCATAAATCTACATATACTTCTCTAGGGTTGGAAGCCACTTAGAGATCAAAATAGAGAAAGTAAATGAAAATCATTCTTTGTCCTATTTCCTTTTAACAAATTCTCAACTATCAATGATAGAGTACATTTGATGCCCTAAGCTATCAATACAAACTACACCTAGCTAGAAGCTCACGAGCTGTCCATTTGATAACCACAGTCAACATTTCAAAAAAATGGATATCCAAACATTTGAAAACTAATGGCATGTTTACAACAAAGGTCTAATAGAACTCCCAAAAATTCTTAAACATACTTTATCTGATATGATGAATTATTAAACAATTAAGGTTGGAGTAGACATAGTTATCACACATTTTTTTGTGTGGTACAAGGAAGATCTGGCTAGGTCAAGTCTTCCTTCGTGCTAGCAGTCTACAGGATTAGACCTTTATTAACAATTGATCATATCAGATAACTAGTATGTTTAATAATTGTTGGGACTAGTCCTTTGGAATGTATTAAACATAATAGAATTTTTAGCATATTATTATCATTCTATTTCTTTGTTGTAAACATGCCATCTGTTCAGTTTTGTAACTTCACTGTTGTATGAGTGGATTGTGCAGGAACACTTAACATTAAACAAGGAGAAAACTCTTCAACACATCTGGGAAACCATTGAATTCAATAATAAATTAAATATAACACCAACACTATCCCTTCCATTCACATCTACCAATAATAAAGCATTTAATCCATTCAACATTACATATAATCATTAGACAGTTACATTTCCTGACTATGTAGAGGAACAGTCACGACCAAAATGATCAAAACTACTTTCACCCTTGCACAAGCTATTCCAAAATTCATGTAAAATGAGAAATATGCTATATCAAATCATTCATATTCATAGTAACCATTCAAAGGATCATTTTGTCAATGAACCCTCTGAATGTACCCATATAGAAGAGAAAGGAAACTTCAAAATAGAGAAAGGAAACTTAGTAAAACTAGTCTATGCCACTGTTTGTGAGGGTACAGTCATGATAAGTGCCTCTCAAACCTCTCCAAACATGTAAGATTGTCTTTAAATACTTTATTGATCTCTTTTAAACATTAACCAAATCAAACCTACATTTGAATCCAGACACAATAACACCAAAATGAAGGGTTTTGTATCCTTTAATGAATCTCAGTCACTGGTAATGCATTGACAGTCAAACCAGTATTCTCCAGAGCATTCAATAAGTGATTGGATTGTATTTAATACACACCAAAGGACTAGTTGTATGAGATTGTCAATCACATAGAATTTCGCTATTGTATGAGTGGATTGTGCAAGAACAAGTAACATTAAACAAGGAGAAAACTCCTCAACACATCTTGGAAACCATTGAATTCAATAATAAATGAAGCCTAACACCAACACTATTCCTTCCATTCACTTCTACCAAGAATAAAGCATTTAATCCAATAAAAATTACATATAATCATTAGACAGTTACATTTCCTAACTATGTACTAGAGGAACAGTCATGACCAAAATGATCCAAGCATTTGAAAATAGTGAATCAATATCCTTTAGCACAAGTACCAGGGTAAGTGCACAAAGATGGGAGACCAAAAAGATGCCACTTTTATTTTTGGCCCTCCATTGCATATAGTGCACATGCACTAAAGGGTGTGCGATGTATAGGGCGCAGGCCCTATGGTTTGGGTTGCCCAAGCCTTAGGCTTAGGAAATGAAAAACAAAATGTGTGGACCAAATAGGGCACACACGCTTTGTAAAATGCCAAAATTTTCACCCCCAATGTGCTATGAAAATCATAAATTTACATACGGCGTGCGCCCTATGTAAGATATAGATTTATATAGTGTGAGAGAGAGAGGGGGGTGGGTAATTTATACAAAGAGAGGGGGGGGTAATTTATACAAATACAACATTCAAGTATAAGTTTGATAATTTTAATTTCTTATAATTTAAGTTATATTTGTATAAATTATAAAATATAACACTTTCAGGATGTTTGGTATAGGTTCCAACTTCATAGGAGTTAACATGCAGATTCTAGATTTGAAAAATTCCAGACTTCGCCAAATTTTAGGATTCAGCAACCCTTCAGTAGGGTTACCTCCCAAAATCCATCATGGATTTCTAAGGTCAAACTGAAGCTGGCAAAAGGATTTAGAAAGGGTTTTAACTTGTTTTATCACAAATCACTCAATTTTGACCCCATCTCTATGACAAACTTATCTTACATGGGAGAGAGAGAGAGAGAGAGAGAGAGAGAGAGAGAGAGAGAGAGCTAAGCTAAGTCTATCATAGAGATGGGGTCAAAACCAAGTGATTTGTGATAAAAAGAAGTTAAAACCCTTTGGGAATCCTTTTTCCAGCTTTAGTTTGACCTTAGAAATCTACGATGGATTGTGAAGGCTTGATGAATCCTAAAATTTGGCTGAGTCTAGAAATTTTCAAAAGTAGAATCTGCATGTTAACTCCTATGAAGATGGAACCTATCCCAAACATCCTGAAAGCATTATATTTTATAATTTATAAAAATATAACTTAAAGTATAAGAAATTAAAATTATCAAACTTATACTTAAATGTTATATTTGTATAAATTATACCCCCCCTCTCATTGTATAAATTACCCCCCACCCTCTCTCTCTCTCTCACTATATAAATATATATCTTACATAGGGCATGCACGCTTTGTAAAGGACTTGAATTTACCAATCCTAAGGCTTGGATTTTCCTTGGAGATCCAACCCAAAGGCTTCGATGATTGAAATAGGCCTGAGATGTGTTTTTCAGCAGACATATAGAAAAATGACATCTTTTTTTGTGTGCTCCTGGTCAGGTTTACTAGTGCCTAAAGAACGTAAAAATCAGACGATGTGATATTGCAAATCTCTCTGTTATCTATCTAAGCATATAAGTTATTTTGAATTCTGATTATGTTAAGTTTTTCAACTCTAATTTCTTTTGTGTGTAAGTCTATTTTTTGTAAAAAACCAACATGCAATATTTTGGGCATAGATTTTGGCTCATTCATCAAATTTTGCAATAAGTTACATTTTTAGAAACTAGACTCCATTTTACACACTTTTAATAATAATAATAATAATAATTTTTGACTAGTTTTGAATGATTTCTAGGGGGAGCACACATTAATTTCATGTTTTCAGGATGTGTGCACTTCGTAAATTCATCAAAAATTATATGTTCATCAAAAAATTTCCAAAAAAATTTGGGATAAACTACGTGGTGTTAGCTAACTTCTCACTAGAGTGATTAAAAAAATTCAAAAAAAAAGTTAACATTTTAGGGGGAGCACACCAGACGCTATGTTATGTTTTTGGACAAAAAATAGGACCACTTTTTATGCTCCCCCTTTTTGAGGGCCTTAATCTGCACCATTTTCAAAATAAGTTAGTACTTTAGGAACTAGATTCAGAGTATTACAACTCTTGTTTTTGTCGTATCTTAAAATTTTGAGTCTACCTATCTTCAATTTCTTATTGAAGTTCAGAGTTTGCTGATTTCAGGAAAAAAGTGGCATCTTATACCCCCTTTTTTGTCCCCCATCTTTGTTCACTTCCCACCAATAACATTAAATATTGGAGATAAAGCACGAGCTAGGGCATGACACCAGTAGAATGCGATCATTTTAAAGAGCATTCATGATCAAATAAAATGCAATGCATTTGAAATTTGCAGTTGAATATGGTGCTAGATGCTTGAAAGATGGAGAAATCACATACCTTCTCTTGCGCTCAGCTTTCACTCCTCTATCCAATCAAAATAAAAATGATGAGGTCGTTCCACTTTTTTTTTTCATAGCCAAATCTTCCTTGTACCACATGAAGACCATGCCTTTGGTTCAGTTTTGTAAATTTGTTTTTTGTGTAATTAGTAATTGGTAGATTAAATGTAGATAACACCTTTATCAGTTTAATTAGCATGTTATTATCATATCAGATAAAGTATGTTTAGGAATTGTTGGGACTGGTCCTTTTGCATGTATTAAACATAATAGAATTTTCAGCATATTATTATCATTCTATTTCTTTGTTCTAAACATGCCATTGGTTCAATTTTGTAGATTTTTTTTTTGTGTTAAATGCATTTTTTGTGAGGAGGGGTCTTGTTCTGAGGAGATTGATGAAGATTGTGCACCTCAAAAACCAATTGATAAGGTACCAATCATGTTTCCTATTCGCTTATATTTTTGGATTGGTAAATCTCCTTATAAGTTTCATGTCCTTTCTTTTGATTACTATGGATTAGATATATATCTTACATTTAACATTCAACTTCTTTAAATTTTAGAACATGTAGTGTGTTTTTTGAGGATTTTACCAAATCAACTTTTAAGATAAATCAAAAACACCAAACTAATATCTTGCCCTTTCAACTTAACAAAATATTTGCATTTGACCAATAACTGCAAGCAACTAAATGATAAATCCACATACCTATATCTTTGTAAAATACTTGGAACATAAAAAAAATGGCTAAGTGGCTACTGCCATGATTTTTATCTATTGATTATGGGAAATAAAGAACCAAAAAGAATCGAATATAAAACATGATTGGTCATTTCAGAGAGCATTCATGATCAAATAAAATTCAATGCCTTCTCTCATGCTCGATCAACTTTCACCTGCTCATTTTCTCTCACTCCTTTTCTCTACAATTGAAATAAAAATGATATGGCTGTTTCAAAATAGTGAATCGATATGCTTCAGTACAAGCACCAATAACATCAACTATTTTGATCTTTGGGGACTCTAATGTTGGCAAGAGTTCTTTTATTAATAAGATTACTCTGCAAGCTTGAAGAAGAGGTATATTTTGGCAAATGAAGAGTGGAAAGATGATGATATTCCTGAGATCATGAATGGACATAGTATTGCAGATAGAATGGGAAGACATCTTTCTAGCCTGACCTTGGATCCTTATATAATTGGGGTAGGATCCAGACCCAGGATAAAAAGATGTCTTCCTTTTTATTATGGAATATAGGCTCTACTGCTACAACAACAATAGACTATGATGTAGCTATCACAATAGCTGAGAAACATAAATGTAGGCATCATGGTCACAATTTTTTGGAGACACAACATAATTGAGTGTTATTCCCAGATGATGCAAAGCAACCACTACTTTCCATCATCTAGGAAAACCACTAAATTATGTTGTGTCTCCAAAAAATTGTGACCATGATGCCTACATTTATGTTGTTTAGCTGTTGTGTCCCAAGACCCCCTATGACCCTTTACAACCCTTTATGTTCCCTAAGAATACATCTTAGAGGTCTTAAAATGTCATAAAGCATCATAAGAGGCTCCTAGGAGGGGTGAGGTGAGCTTCCACATTCACGTGGTTGGCCCTATTAAGTAGACAATGTTAAACTATTCTCGAAACAAAGATAAGCTCAATAATTTAAGGTCTCAGTCCATGAAGATGCTGAAAAAATGGTGGGAATCAATGATGGAGAGATTTTAGATACTAAGAAGACGTATATGGAGTGGAGGCTAGATTGAGTACCATTGTAGAGATGATTATTTAGTAACCTACATCTATTAAACCTTCACAATTATACCTTCTTTGGCCTCCACTCATTCCTCTTCTAAAAAATGGTTATCCAGAAATTTTGGATACTATTTCTCATCCTTGCACGAAATGTACTAGTGATTGTATAAAATTACTTTAGGCATCCAATATTGATGAGATGTACAAGTGTAAAATGTTTTTTGTGAAATTGGGATCAATTTGTGTAGTGTACATAAATGCAATGTGGTGATTATTCTCGATGACGATCAACAGGTATAAGTCTTCCAGGCCTTACCCAGTAGCTAGGACTAAAGATAACATAGCTCAAGAGACCATCATAGGTTGTCTCTTTCTTCAGTCTATATTATTGACATAATGTTTTACCTTTCATTAGCTCATCAAATATGGGGATTTGAAAGAATTTAATAGAATATTTTCATGACAATGTATATTATTTAAGTTGACGTTACATGAATTTATCTACTTCATGCACTTGTAGACTATGAGGACGATGATAAAAAAAAAATCTCCTCCCATGGCCATGCTTCGTTATTACCATCCTCATAGTCTACAAGTGTGCAAAGTAGATAAAGTTGTGCAATGTCAACTTAAATAATTTACATTGTCATGCAAATATTTTATTAAATTCTTTCAAATCCCCAGATTTGATGAGCTAGTGAAAGGTAAAACATTATGTCAATAATATAGACTGAAGAAAGACACAGCCTATGATGGTCTCTTGAGCTGTGTTATCTTTAATGTGCATATCCATCAATTTTTTGACACTTTATAATTCATTCCTATGGTAGTGCTATACATTCGACATCATTTTCCATCAAAATATAGGCCAACTTGTCACCTATGTGATAGATAAAATGTGAAAGAAAAATACTTTATGACAATTATTGTGACAGTAATGCTATACGTCTGACATGGCAACTTGTCAGAGATATACTACCCTACCATTTCTCTTCCGATAGTTAAAATATTGTAGATATCCAATTTTTGATAGACTATTCCAATAGTAATGCTATGTCACTGTCAAGTTTGTCTTTCAAAAGTTGGTTGTAGATCTATCACTATTCCAACAGTGCTAATGTCAAAAATGATATCTTTTCGATAGTTAGTTCTGACACTAATTGTATATTTTTGATAGGTCTTTTTGTTAAAATTCTAATAGATGGACCGTAGGAAATGCCATAACAAAGATGTTATCATGTGCAATTTTTTGACATAATGGGGTGTCAGTAAACTGATGGATATATCTTCTATTGCAATTCCTAATGCAAAAATGGTGACAAACACATGTGTCAAAATACTGACAAATGAGCATTGCAATTCTGACAAATGGTTGTCAAAATTTGACCTCAAATGTACTAGTGCAACACTAGGAGCTTGATTAACAAAACTAGAAACCATAGATAAAGGAGGTATGGAAGGTGTAGGAAAAAGACCATGATTAAGATTAATCAGAGGCATGCTTAACTTAAGAATCTTGTGATGTTTATAGGCTTGATATGAGTGAAAAAGATTATTAGGTCGAGAAGGACATGAATTAGGTATTGAAAGCCAAAATAAGTCAAGTGTAGAACAATCCCTAGGCCTAGAAGGTTGATATAAACTATGGTTAATTGTCTTCACTTCTTCATCATGGATGAACTTAAGACACTTATGGATAGGAGAAGCAATAGCATGCATGGCATTAAACCAAAGAAAACAAAGCTTAACTTGAAATTGATTAGAAGTAGGAACAACAACAAATGTAGTGTTCACAATTTTACCACAAAGTTCAATCGGAAAGTCAATAGAACCAAATGATGGATAACAAAAACCATTACAAGTTTGAATCCACACACTAGATGTATCATAAGAATCATGTTGCAAGTTTTTTATAAAAATATTTTCTTCAGTAATAACATTGACTAAGGATGTAGGATCAAATAGACCACCTCATGTAGGTATCTTGGAAATCCTAGCACAATTGTAAAGGGGACCATTAGGAGCTTTAATAGTCTCAGAATCATCAAAGGTAATCAAGAGTTCCCGAGGTCTCTTATTCTTAGGTTGTTTTCATGGTTTAGGTTGAGATTTCAATTTAGGTTGTGATTTTGGTTGAGGTTGAGGTGGAACTTGAGGTTGGGTTTGAGATTGAAGTGGAGATATAGATTAAGACAAATCAACATGCTCCACATGGTTAATAATATGATTAAGATCATGCTATTATACACTAAGTTTTCACCCTTGTTTCAAGCTCTCATAGTCTTGATAACCTAGTATAACATGGGAATCATCTCCAAGTTGTGGGACCTATGCTAACTAAGATGAGACCTACAGGTTCTAGGCTAGCTCCTCTTGGATAATCACCTTAATTTGCTTCTAGATAGGAAAAGTAAACTTTTGAGGGAAAGGGATAGAAGGAATGCTTGGAAAGGGAAATGACTGAAAGAAAACTACCTACTGGTGATGCACCAAAATTAGGGTTTGGATCTCAGTATAGAGGAATGGAATCAATGAAAGGATTAGGTCTAATAGGTCACAACTTACTAAATAGGCTCGCATAAGTGTTTCATAGGAGGGCCTGAACATAAGACACAACTTATGACCTGGAAGCAGACATTCACTTCTACAATTCGGTGTATGATTGAGACAAGACTATTAGTGGGCTGAAGTATACCCACAAAAATATCTAAATTGGATCAAACATAATAACACACATAATTATAGAAAGTAAGAGGGATCAGGAACCCTAAGTTATCATTGAAAACATGCATACACTTTGATTCAATAAGAGATAACTTAGACAAGGAAGCATAGGGACATGAAGGATTGTCATAAAATACCTCTGCAATATCTAAATCATCAATGAAAGATTTACAACTATATAAGCTAGAGGGTAGAAAAAATACCACAGATGACCCTTAAGAAAAGATAAATTTCTTTTACAATTGTCCAACTCTGAGCTCAAAAGCTCTAAAAATATAATATATACATACTCATCTACACACAGGAAGGAGTCAAAAAACCTAACTAGGGTTAAAAGATTTTAAATAGAATAACAAACCCTACATCTATCAAATTTGATCATAAATGTTATTTCTACCAATATCTCAATTGATCAGATATTTCTTGGGTACCCATCCCTGTACTACATCAACCTACATACAAGCAACCTAGATTCATCCACCTTCTTGCACAAGTCTTGCCATGAATACATAACTGGTACCTTTTTGAGACAAGAAATGACCCATGATGGCTGCCTAGACCTCCTCATCATCTTCCTTTAACTACAAATGTCCTAGAGACATAAATTCTTTGAGCTACCTCACCACTCGTGGCTTGCAAATCAAATACTGGCAAAGCCCCCTCTTAGAGACATTTGAATTTGAAAACCTATTGGCTAGCCAGTCATTTCAAAACATGACCATTGATATCCTTTATCTCCCAGAAAATGAACAACTTAGACTAACTTTGAAATGGTCATGAAACCCTTTGAAAATTTTGAGTCCATATCAGCAATACCAGGACTAATGAAAAATTAGCACATCGGCACACCTGGCAGTTTGGCCCCACTTTGATTTTTTTGTCTTCTTAAGCTATTCGACAACTGTGCGACTGAAGAATTCTAAGTCATGAAATACATTTCTTAATTCCAGTTGGGTCAAGAGATTCGGTAAACACTATAGTTACTGAATAGCTGAACCTTTTAATAACCCCAAGTTACATTAAGCGAACATGAGAAGCCCTTAATTACTGATTCATGAAAAGCTTTACTAAGCTTGGGTCCATTTATGCCACTTGGCATTCTTTTATTCCTTTCAGCCACCTCATTAGCAAACACCTCAGCACTTCGCTAACATCAGACCCATTGAAGACAAGATTCCCATCCAACGGTGAGTGCATGATCTCATGGCCCCCAAATATTCTTTCAAATCATGCACCAGTCGCCGATCTCTTTAAGCTGGAACCCCTTCTGAAAAATGGACCCACTTGGAAATCTTCATCAGCACTTGGCAACCAATTACATTCAAGCACATTAGCACACCGAGGACCCACCTGACAGAGCTTGAAGATAAAGCAAGATCAATAGCCATCACATGATCTCATGCTCTGACACAAAGCCTCCCAAACATACACCAACCGTCAATCCTCTATAGATGTCAGAGCCTCTAATTGCCAAAAGGGCCTGGTCCCACTAACAAGAAATGACTCATTAGCATGTGGACCAATCAAAATATGCCACCTGCACACACTTGGTAGTGGACCCGCCTGTTTGAAGAGTTACGTCACCAAGGAGAATCAATGGTTGTCTTATAATTGCATATCTCTAACAGAACACATGAGAATACACACTAGCCATTGATCTCAAAGCTTTTGACATCCCTAGGCCAACTGACAAAATATAAGTCATTGTCCCTTGACTAATGAAAAGCCTCCAAATAGGACACCGTGGTAGTGGACCCACAAAGCTTGAAGCATTGAGAAAAAGGGAAGATCAACGGTTGTCGTAAGATCTCAAGCCTTTGACAGACCCTATGAGATCTTACAACAATTATTGATCTCATCAACTAGGATCCCACTTAAATCACTTAATCCCAAAAGTCTTAGCGAATGCACGGCCAAAGGAAATTTGCCTAGTCGCTAAATAGAATTCTGAACCTTGGTTAAGTCTAAAGAATATGCGAACAAGGCATTCACAGAATCGATAAACCAAAAGTCCAACCTAGGGTTTCAGTTAGCGAATGCCTAACTAAAGGAAATCCATGGAGTCCCTGAATGTTCTAGGGCACCACCATTTTATTTCACGACTAAGAAAAACACTACAGTCGCTAGTTTGCTGAAAGGAAAAGGTAACCGTCGAGAGAATAAGAGAACTGGCAACTAAAGGAAGAATTACGCACATGGGTATTGAGGAAATATAAGTGGCCAATAAAGTAACATTAAAATATAACAAGGCCTAGGGTTTTTTGAGGGTTTGGCCTATAACGGCTAGTTTTATGAATTTTTAAAGACTTTTCACCTAGCCAGGGACCTAGAAAAGGTTGCAAAGACCAGAGGGAAATAGATAAACCCATGAAATTTTGTAGAGCACTTGGAAGGATAAAAATGCAAACCTTGAGATGGAAATTGGCCAAATCTTACATGGGACATGAAAAATTGGGCAACATTTTGGTGATTCCTGCTAGATGTCAGCCTACTAGACATGGAAAACCAGTGGCCTTAAAGCAATCCATTGGGCATGGGGTCATCACAGGAACACAAAACTTCAACAAAGAAACTTGGAACAAAACTATGCTCGAGCACTTCTTGGAAAATAGGGAACTAAGCTAGAAAATAGGGATAGAAATTAGGAAAACCTAACCTATACTAAACTAACCAGTTATAGAAACCTGGTCAAACAAAACCATTCGCTCATTGTGAAAAATAGCTACCTTTCCTCATTAGGATATTTTGCATTGGACACATAAGGATAGCTAAAAATATATGAGGCACATAAAAATTTGTCAAATAGTCATGAACTGCCTCTGCAAAAATAAGATCAAGTTTACCTTCCTCTAATTGATCACATGGAGAGATCTTAGTAAACTCCTTCTAGGCCAAGTATCTGATGGGGAAGCCTCTTGAAAGTCTTAAAATAGATCTCTCCTTGATAGCCTCTTCTTTATCTTCATGGTTTCCCTTCATGATGGATAGCCATGTCAACTCATCATCTATGGATAGGGGACTATCATCCTCCTCTTTTAAACAGGCCAAGAGCTCAGGAAAGTTGTTAATATCCTAAAGACCCCAAGAATGACTAGCCCATAACCTTGAATATCCACTCCAAGGAATAGGGATTCATCATTCAATTTTTTACAAAAGACCTCTATGATGTCAGAAAAATCATACTCTTCAGGGCTTTTGTCTATGTTCTTTTCTTGGAAAAGCTCCCCCATAACCTTATCCTCTTGCTCAGCAAAACTAGGCAGCTCATTCATTGAGGACATGACATCCTCTTCTGTATCAACCTCCTATTGATGGTGGACCATTTGTTCTAATTGACCTTCAACCATAGGTAATGGCATGGTCTCTTCTTCATCATCAACAAAGAGGGGAAGCTCATTCAAAAAATCAACCAAGAGCTCTGGCTGAGAATCAATCCTCACCTCCATGCCTTGTTGTTCGACTTCACCATAGTCATCACTCTGCACTGATACCTTAGATTTTCTCTCCTCCTCTTCAAATGAAAGCTCATTTACCATAGGTCCTTTCTCAGAAACTAGACTAGTATCCTTGAAAAGACTTGGCATCTAACAGCCAGGAGGCAGAGTCCATTGGGGTATCCACAACACTTCATCATCCTGAGAGACCAAAGGGACCTCTTGAGATAAACAACTTTTGCGAATAGACTATTCTTGCAGAGTGGTAGACTGAATCTCAAGTAAAGGCTCATGGGAAGAATTTTTTTCCTTAAAACTTGGGATGTGGAATTGAGGGGGCTCAGAGGGAGACATAGAAGGCATACCTATCTTGAAACTTGGAAAATTGAAGGCCCCATCATCTTGGTGTTGGTCCCTTGCAGCTGATTCTGTCTCAATATAGTCTTTAGGTTGTTGCAAACCAAAATAAGGTTGCAACTATTGCAAAATAGGCTCAGATTCTTGAAGGGTGCTCCTAAAACTTGGAAATGAATTCTTTGTATGCTCTTCAAGTGTAGGCTCCTGAGACAAGTGGGCCCTCCAACTTGGAATCTTAGGCCTAGGAGCCTCTTGTTGAGCAATTTGTGATCTCAACCTTGCTATCTCAATTTCATCTCGACGTCTGATCTCTTCTTGAAATTGTCTTACTTGTTTCTCATCAACAAGAACCTCTACCACTTGGTGGGGAACTATCTCCTACTCATAGCCTTGAGCCTCTATCTCTTGCTGCCCTCTGATCTCAGACACTTGCTTAATCAAATCAAGCAATAGGTTCTTTGTCTTGTCTTTCTCTTTCATTGAGTTTGGGCTCTGAATTTTCTGCCAATTAGGCTGAGAAGGGGTGGGTGGGTGGTAAGCATGATAGGGGAGTTGGCCCTACAACCTTTTTTGTGCCATTTGTGCCCATGATCATTCTTGGTGGAGGGCTCTTTCATAATCTTGTACAAGGGAAAAATCATTTGGGGCATGCTGGATATAATGACAACCTTGTATAGTATGGAAGCTTGGGATGAAAGTAGGCTTTAGGTGGTTTGCATAACACTGATAACTAGCCCATTAAGCACTATTGTCATAATAGAATGGTGGGTAACTTGACTATCCATAATAACTTGACATGTCTACCCATGCAATTAGCTAGAATTTGAATATGAAAGATTTAAAACATACCAGCACTTGATCTTTGAAACTAGTAGACTTTTTGGAGTCACCAGATATGCAACAAAATGACCTCTTCTAGGTCTATAGTATGCTATAATCATATTAGAGATAACATACCTTAAATATGAATCTAAACTTTGGTCCCATCAGGCGTGCCAGAGTTGTTATACACTAAGTTTTCACCCTTGTTTCAAGCTCTCGTAGTCTTGATAACCTAGTATAACATGGGAATCATATCCAGGTTGTGGGACCTATCCTAACTAAGATGAGACCTCTAGGTTCTAGGTTGGTTCCTCTTGGATAATCACCTTAATTTTCTTCTAGACAGGAAAAGTAAACTTTTGAGGGAAAGGGATAGAAGAAATGCTTGGAAAGGGAAATGACTGAAAGCAAACTACCTACTAGGTGATGCACTAAAATTAGGGTTTGGATCTCAGTATAGAGGAATGGAATCAATGAAAGGCTTAGGTCTAATAGGCCACAACTTACTGAATAGGCTCACATAAGTGTTTCATAGGAGGGCTTGAACATAAGACACAACTTATGACCTACAAGTAGACATTCACTTCTACAATTCGGTGTATGATTGAGAAAAGACTATTAGGGGGATGAAGTATACCCACAAAAACATCTAAATTTGATCAAACACAATAACACACATAATTAAAGAAAGTAAGAGGGATTAGGAACCCCGAGTTGTCCTTGAAAACATGCATACACTTTGAGTCAATAAGAGATAACTTAGACAAGGAAGCATAGGGACATGAAAGATTGTCACAAAATACCTCTACAATATCTGAATCATCAATGAAAGATTTACAACTATATAAGCCAAAGGGTAGAAAAAATACCATAGATGACCCTTAAGAAAAGATGAATTTATTTTACAATTGTCTAACTCTCAGCTCAAAAGCTCTAAAAATACAATATATACATACTCAACTACACGCAAGTAGGAGTCAAAAAACCTAACTAGGGTTACAATAATTTCAACAGAATAACAAACCCTACATCTATCAAGTCTGATCATAAATGTTATTTCTACAAATATCTCAATTGATTAGATATTTATTGAGTACCTATCCCTTTACTGCATCAACCTGCAGACAAGCAACCTAGATTCATCCACCTTCTTGTTAGGCCATTTTTCTGTCATAGCAAAAATCCTGTGAAAATGGCCTCTTCCCTGCAAATGTTTTTGTAAAGTGTCCTACCCTTTTTTTTTCATTGTGTCACCTTGCTCTAGCCCAAATTGCACGTGCTAAATCACAAAATCCAAAAAGTTATTCAAATTCTAAGGTCTGCAGGAAAATAATTTCAAAATCTGCCATAGTGTCGAAAACCCACAGTATTTTTGAAAATCCATGATGTTTTCAGTTTGTGTGAAAACTTTCATTGTTTTCAACCTTGTGCCTTCCATATTTTGTGCACTTGTCTTTTGGTGCTGGAAACTTTGTGTTTTTTTGATCCTCTTTCATCGAAAACCTTCTGTGTTTTCGACCTCACAGTTTCCTATTTGCTGGCATTCCCTAACTACGCAAGTGCGATGGATGGTGGGCCCAGGTCTTCAAAGGATTTCAAATTATTGGTTGTCACATGATCGCATGTCAAGAATTTTTGACATGCAACCATGCGACCGGTTGACACATGTCCCAGTGGGCTCGTCGGCTAGGGTTTGATAGATGTTTAATGGGAAACAAAGATCGGTGGTTGTCGCTATACCATGAGGAAAAGATGCAATTTTCTTGTATGAGTGTGTAGTGGGACCTATCTACTCAGTGGCACTGATGTGTCAATTTTCTATTGGTTGCCTATGATGAGTTAGATTTCATGTTAGCGGGGCCCAGTGTCAGAGATTTAAGATCTATGGTTGGCGTGTGATTGCAAGGAATATTCTTTCCCCTTGTGATCATGTGACAATTGTCTGATCTTACAATGTTTAAAAGGGTTGACGGGTAGTGGGTCCTGTGTCAAGTGACTTAGTGGTTGCAGTGAATGGCATGATGACATGTGGCATTAGGCGGGCCCAGGTCAGGTCTAAGGTTTGGTGGATTGGATAAAGATCTGGTGGTGCCGAAAAAAATCAATGTGTTCGCATGTTCGCACAATAATAAGGTGATTTTCTAGTTTGTTTGGCGATTTGGCGAATGGTAGTCGAGAAGTTGCTAAATTATTTAGTGAAGGAGCAAAGTGTTTCACAAATTGGTGAAGGTTCTTTGTCACCAATTCGCTAAGTTTGACAGGGACCACTTTTAAGGAAAGTCATAAAGCCCGCAAGGGGAGATTGATTAGATGACTATGTTTTAAAGTTGGTAAAGGTTTAAATTTTGGCTGTCGTTTCTCTGTAGGTGCTAAAGAAATAACTGTTGAGATTCAAATTTGAATTTCTGAGAGTTTCCAGTGACAAAGGGTACCATTTTTATGGAATTCAATGCAAAAATGACCTTGTTTGGTGAGAAGCGATTGGTTTGCCATTTGTAGTGTGGTCAAAGATGTCTAGTGCTCATTTGCAGAGCATGTACATTGTAGTTGTGGCTCAAGGCATGTTGCAGGGTGTCATTTTGAGCCTAGTTTTGTGATCCTTTGTACTTGCAGAGAAGACTTTCATAATTAAGGATCAGTTTAGGATTAAATTCATGATTGTTTCTAGCAGGTTGGGTGGTTAAAACCCTAACCCTAGTCATCCATATTTTGTTGCAAATTTCCAAGATGACTAGGGGGGTATAAGTTACAGAATTTTTGAGTTTGCAGGGGTTCCAATTCTTTTGGATTTGGTCCCAAATTGTTGATAGTGAAAATTTGAACAAGGAAAGCCTAGATTTAGAGTATGTTTCCTTTGTGAATTTTGTCATTTGGTAATGTATTGATTCTGCAAGTCTTAGTGAGAATATTTTGGATTCCAATTTCATATTGGTGTATGTCTTTTTGTTTTTCTCTTGAGCTCATATATGTTGATTGCACAAAGTGGGTTAGCATATGGTAAACAAAGAGTATTTTGGGGTTATCTTTGAGTTCCTAACAAAGTTAGGATTAAAGTCTTTAAGGTAAGTTTAGTGAGTTCATGGCAAGATAAGAATTTGATGTCCTGATATGTGAGTGAGGGGACTAATAGGAAAAGCACTTACTCTGAGTTTATATATGTTTGAGTTAAGGTTTTAGGGTGATATCGATTGTTAAGTAACTCTCTGCCTTGAGATAAGGCACTGATCCATTCTTTGGAAGCAGTCCATCATCAACAATCACACACACACAATTAAATGATAAACCTTTCAATCAGATAGTAAAGGGTATAGTTTTATATTTTTTAGAGACTCCTTTGAAGAAGTGAGTGAAGGGTACACCCACCTAAACATTGAGGCTCAAAGTGTAGGAGGATCTCCTTAATCCTTGTTAATTGGCCCTCTTCCTTGTACACTTTGGAGTGGTGATAGAGTCAAAGTTTCATTATAGTTATCCATCAAAGTATAAATCTACAAGTTTTGAAGATCAAAGGGAGCAACCAACAAAATGGTGACTCTACTGGGGAGAATGATTATGAAGATATGCATATGTTAGGTCTCTGGTTGTAGTCATATTGAAGTATTCAAAATCTTATTAACCAGATAGACCTACCCATCCAAGCCATCAACAAGACAATGATTCTGTTGGTGAGAATCTAGAGAGGAAGGTTGTCAGTGTGTTCTTGTTTTCGTGTTGTGTTTCAAAGATTTCCCATCTAGGTGGGTGGTGACCCCAAGGTTAGAACCAATGCTACATATTGATAAATCATGGATAAGAGGAGAAATACTAGGTCTTTTGTTAGAAAGAATCCAGAGGTCACTTTGGAGTAGCTAACTAGACAAGAAAAGAAGAGCTGGATTAGAAGGAATGGTGAGTGTACTAATTCTCCCATGAAAGAACAAAGAAATGCTAGAGCCAGAGTACCACATGTATTCTCAAGTGAGGATGGTTCACAAGATAGAGTTTCTAGATCAGATGGTGGTCACTCTAAAGAGAGATTCTATGATACTCCTGAAGCTACATTTCAGGACAAAGGTCCATTGCCTATAGGTCAAAATGAACAAAATAGAGATATGGGTTTAGAGGTTGACCTGGATCTTGATGATGATCATTTTAGAAGAGAACCCATCAGACATAGGCAAGTTCACTTCCCATATCAAAACCTTCTTGAGATGGATGTGTCATCTAGTTTTGATGACATTATGGTGGATCCTGATGACTTGAATGCACTAAGGTTGCAGTTGGAAAAGCAAGATGCCATACATAAATAATTATAGGAGGAGAGCGAGGCTAAAAAGGTGAATGCTTTGATAGAGAGGCAGTCTCTTCTTAGAAAAATAAATGAAATGAAGGAGAGAAACAAAATGCTTGCTTATGCTCCTAGAACTCTGTAGCATGATTTTTTTGGTGATCTTGATGCCTTGAGGAGTGAGCAAGAGTGCTTTCTTTAGGATCAAGAATTTGATAGGGAGGGCCCTGTGGTTAGACAAGTGCAAAGTTATGTCCCTTTGCCTAAAGATAAAGATGGGCATAGGATCAATAGACCTGTTGTTATCATTAATGAGAAAGGAAAGAAAAAGATGGTAGGTGACCAGGTAAGCAAATCAATGAAAATACTAGGGATCCCACCACCTGATTCAAATAAGGACACTGAAATGGAGAGAAGGAGAAAAGAAGATGAGGACCTTGCAAGAGAATTAGAGAGAGTTGAGGTTGAGGCTTCCATTGCAAAAAAGAAAAGAAAGATCCAATTACTGAACTAGGTATGCCATCTATGACTACTGCTATTTCACTTAGTAATGCTACTAGATCATTTCCTTCTTCATCTACTAGGATAGGTGCAGATCCTAGGCAGCAGTCAAATGCACAAATAAATATAGATGCTAATGTTGATCCTAGGGTTAACACTAGTTCTAGCTTTCAAAGAAGACCTATGCAACTAGAAGGCTATAGGAAAATAAGTTTTGATGGAATTCCTGGCTATCCAAATGCTTTTCCAAATGATATTAGAGATAAGGTACCTAAGTTTGCTGGTAATAATGCTATTAGTTTTGAAGAGCATCTTAGGTTATTTGTTGATATGCTTAATGATTATGAGGTAGAACATGAGGATATAGTCATGAAACTATTTGTTCATTCTCTAATGGAGGATGCTAGAGATTGGTTTAAGAGGCTTCTTGATAGATGTATTGATACTTGGGACTCTTTTGAGAAATGTTTCAAAGAGTAGTATGGTGATAGGCCTAATTCTAGTTTCATGTTGAATGAATTCAACACCATAAGGAAAAATCAGAATGAGTCTGCAGCTGAATTCAACATGAGATTTCAGAAGGGTATGCATAAGTTGTTCCAAGTTATATGATTAGATGACAATGTTTGTCTAACTACATACTTCAATGCATTTGATGGGAAGATGGGATATTTATTGAGGGATAAAGAACCAAGAACTCTTAGGGATGTTTTTAGGATTGCTGTCAATATTGAGAACAACATGAAAATATCAAGAAAATTGGGTGGAAAGAGAGATGACCCAAAGTTGTTTGGGGACAAGAAATATAAGAAAGAAAATGATAAGAATGTTGGATCTAGGAGGCAAGAAGAAGATAAATTGGATAAGGTAATTAATGCATTGAAGGATTTGAAGGCACCTACAAATAGGAACATCAGTGCTCCTACCAATGAAAGGCCTCAATTCAACAACAATTTTAATAAACAGAATAGACTGCAGAACTACCCCTACAACACCCAATGGAAGGATGGCAAGCCTATTATCCCTACTACAAGAGGAAACAATGATAGAGGTGTCCCTAAACCTCTGTATAAGGCTTCAATAAATGTCATGGAGAACATATCTTGGTGTGTTGCATGCCAGTCCCCTCATTCTACAGAGCATTGTGTGGTTGCACAATCTATGGCTGCAAATCAAGATTGTGGCAACGAGGAGATAGAACAAGAAGAAGAACAAGATGATGTTGGATGCAACATGGTTTCTTCATATCTAGGATATGAAGATGATTATGATTTTGATGAAGAGGTAGATGTAAATGTGAAGAGACATAATCAGGCCCTTTTTCATCAAGAGGTTTTTTCTGATGGTGAATGCATTGATCAGAAAACATGTAACATGAATTCTTCTCCCAAGCCAGTAAATTTGAGAAGACCTTCTAGAGAAGAGATGGATAGGATTAGTGCAGAAATGATTGCCCAGGTGCAAACTAGAGGCATGGTGGCAAGGAATACAAATGAGAAAGCTATGGGAATGTTTATAAAGAGTACCAACTCTAGAGAACCTAATGAGAACAAATCAAAGGTTGATCACATGGTCAAATTTAGGAATGTAAAAGGTAAGCATGGTGAGCCTAAGGGAGTTGGAATTGAAAAGGTCTCTAGTGAGATTGAGAAGCCAGTTAACATAATGGCTAGGATTGAAAAAGTGAGGGTGGTCAGTACACCTAATGTGTCAGACAAGTGAAAGGTTGTTAAGGTAGTGCAGATTGAGATTCCTACTTCTACCCCTATTGACATGTTATCTGTATTGTCACAAGTTACAGTTAAGGTTCCATTGTCAGAATTGTTGAGAATCCCTGAACATAAAGATAAAGCTATTTCATGGGTTGGTAATACTCACAAAAATGATACTTCATGCAATGGATCTTAGGATAAAGCTTTGAAGGATGTTGCTACTCAAGGAATTGTGTCTCAAATTCCTCCAATATATTTGGATAGTTCTGTCAATGTCCGCCTTGAAAATATTGACCCATTCTTCTTAAGTGTTCTTGTGAATGGGATGAAGTTAAGAAATTTTATGATTGATAGTGGTGCCTCTAATACTATCATGCCTTTCAAAATCATGGAGAGGTTGGGCCTTAAAGTTGATACAGTGCAGGGTAGGTGTTGTGTAATGGATCAGAGGGAGGTACCAGTTATTGGGACTATCAATTCAATGCCATATAGGTTGGCAGCATATCTAGAGAAAGAGCTAACAATGAGTGTTTTAGTGGTGGATATCCCTCCTCATTATGGGATGTTGTTGTCTAGAAGGTGGAGTGCTACCATGGGTGGAAGTTTACAATGTGATTTGTCCTATGCAACTTTCAAGATTGATGATCAGTTTGTCAAGATTGAACGAGAGCCAAGAGTATGCCACATGATTGAGAGAAGCATAGATAATGAAACTACATGTTTTGTGGATAATGATGTTAATTCTTTTAGGGTAGAGATCCTTGTATTTGAAAATGAACATATTTTGTCACCTATCTCTGTTGAAGTAGGTGCTGATTTTGTGAAGAGTAATTTGTGGGTAATGTACTTTGATGGTGCAAATTGCAAAGATGGTGCAGGAGTAGGTATTTTACTTATTTCTCCTAATGCAAACACCTACAAGTTCTCTTTCACATTGAATTTATTTTGTACCAACAATATAGTAGAATATGAGGACTTGTTGTTAGGATTGAGGTTGGCACAAAAGCATGGTATTAAATGTCTAAATGTTATTGGTGATTCTGAGTTGGTGGTGTCCCAAGTTAGGCTAGTGTGTGCATCCAAGAATAGAAGGTTGAAATAATATAGGAATGTAGTTTGAGATTTGATTGAACATTTTAATGCCTTCAATATTGAGTGGAAGGATAGGAGTAACAACAAGGTGGCTGACTTGTTAGCCAATATTGCAATCAATCCCAATGATGTCACATTCTCTGGTATCTCTAGAGTTGAAATTTAGGCTAGGCCTAGTATACCAGATAATGTTGAGTATTGGAAAGTTTTTGATGATGATAATGATATTTTGAAGTTTATGGATTGCAAGGATCAGTATCATGGTCAGGAATTTGATTGTTCAACCTTGGTTGAGTCAGTAGTAGAAAGGGAGGTTGTCTTGGGCAACGAGGTCATTCAGCTTAGAACTAACAAGGTGCCCAAGGGGCTTGTTGTTTTGGAGACTGTCTTTGACAACCAAGACAGAGTTCAAAAGAATATCAAAGGAGAAGATCATGTTGATCTTGAGGAGATAAATCTTGGATCACATGAGGCACCTAATAAAGTATACATTGGTAGAGATATATCTCAAAAGGTAAGGAGACCTTTGATTGAATTATTGAGGAAATTTAGGCATGTTTTTGCATGGTCATATGCTGACCTAAGGGTTTATAGAGAGGATTTATTTCAGCTTGTTATTCCATTGAAAGAAGATGCTAAACCTTTCCGACAAAAACAAAGGCCTATTAATCTTACTTTGGCACCCAAGATGAAAGAAGAATTAATGAAGTTGAGAGATGCTGGCATTATCAAGCCTATAAGGCATTCTTCTTGGGTGTCAAACCTTGTTCCTATAAGAAAAAAGAATGGTGACATGAGGCTTTGTGTGGACTTCAGGAATTTGAACATCAGCTTATTGAAAGATAATTATTGTTTGCCCAATATGGAGGCTATGTTGCAGAGAGTAACCAAATCAAAATTGATGTCAATGATGGATGGTTTCTCTGGCTACAATCAGGTTATTTTCAAGGAATCAAAAAAATTCAAGACAGCCTTTACAACACCTTGGGGAACATATGTCTATGTGAGAATGCCTTTTGGTCTCACAAATGCTGGTGCTACTTTTCAGAGGGCAATGGATGTTGCCTTTTCAGATTTTATCAATAAATTAGTTGTTGTGTATCAAGATGATTTAACTACCTATTCCAAGATGGAAGAGGACCATTGTGCTCATTTAGAAAAAATATTTGTGAGGGCCTTGGAATTTGGCATTTCTTTGAACCCAAGGAAATGTGCTTTTGGTGTCATAGAAGGTAAGTTGCTTGGCCACTTAGTTGGGAAGCAAGGAGTTAGAATTGACCCGGAGAGGGTAGCATCCATTGATAAAATTCAAAGACCAAAGAATGTTAAAGGGATTCAGTCCATGTTTGGTTAGGTCAATTTTCTAAGGAGGTTTGTGACAAACTTTGTAGAGGTTACTAGACCTATTTCCAAGATGTTGAAGAAGGGATCTATAATCAATTGGGAGGGTGAGCCTAATGAGGCCTTCAAGAATATCAAGCAGGCTATCAAAGATGCACCAGTTCTTATGGCACCTGATTATAATGTCCCAATGCATATCTTTTCCTTTTCATCTTTTCATACTATTTCTGTAGTTTTGTTACAAAAGAATAAGGATGGTTTTGAGCAGCCTATTGCATTTTTCAATAAATCTTTGCAGGATGTAGAATTAAAGTATGACATAAATGAGAAACAAGCTTATGCACTTGTGAAAGCAACCAAGGCTTTTAGGTGTTACTTGATGGGAGAAGTTGTGATTTCTTTTGTGCCAAGTACAGCTGTGAAGGATATTTTCTCACAGTAAGAGTTGTCTGGAAGAAGTTGCATATTGATCAATAGGATTCAAGTTTTCAATGTTGAGATCCAAATCACTAAGTTGGTTAGAGGTCAGGGATTGGCAATACTGATGGCTCAATCCAATCTAGATGCAAATGAGGTAAATCATTCTAAAATTGATTATACATGTAATATGGATGATTGTATTTGGTATCAGGATATTATTTACTATTTGAGAAACATGAGGTGTCCAGAGAGTATGAATGATAATCAAAAGAGGACATTGAAGTTACAGGCCATCAAGTATGTAATTGTGAAATGTAAGTTGTACAGAAAAAATTTCTATTGCATACTGTTGAAATGTGTAGATGAGAATCAAGATAATGTATTGTTGAAGGAGATGCATGAGGGAGTTTATGGTGGACATTATATGGGTAAAACAACTTCTCATAATATCTTGAGAGCAGGATTTTGGTGGCCCACAATCTTCAAGGATGTAGAATAGTTGGTAAGGAGATGTGATGCTTGTCAAAGGTTCTCTGGTAAGCTTAAGTTTTTAGGTAATGTACCATTAAAGCTTGTAGAATTTCAGGCTCCTTTCCAACAATGCAAAATTGATTTCATAGGGGAGATACCAAACAAGTCAAGTGGAGGACATTCATGGATCTTAGTTACCACTAATTACTTTACAAAGTGGGTAGAAGCTATACCTACAAGGAATACAACTAGCAGGGTGGTAATTTACTTTCTGATGAATAATATTATTACAAGGTTTGGGTGCCCTGAGAGGATAGTGAGTGATAATGCTATGTGCTTCAGGTCTACCAAATATAAAGACTTTTGCAAAGGTTTGGGAATTTAGATTTCTAATTCCTCACCTTATCATCCATAAGAGAATCCTTGAGAAAAATAAGAGGGCATGGAATTCAAAGATGCCTTTGGCTTTATGGGCTGATAGGGTAACTATGGAGAGGGAAATTGGTTGTGCACCATTTGACTTAGTATATGGAATTCATGCTAGAATGCCTCAGAATAACTTATTGGTGATGTACAAGTTTGTACAGTTGAATGATGATGACATTGATGATGAAATGTAGTTGAGAATTGAGGACCTCATTAGGTTGGATGAAACTAGAAGAGAATCAGTTGCAAGGACTATCAAATTGCAGTTGCAGGTTAAGAATTTATATGATAAAAGGACTGTTGATAGGAAGTTTGAACCCGGTGATTTGGTGTTAGTTTGGAATGCTAGATTGGAGGATAAGGGGAAAAATGGTAAATTTGATCCCATCTGGTTAGGGCCATATCTGATTCATGAGAAATGGGGCCAAGATTCTTACATCATCAAGGATTTTAATGGTGATATTCAAGAGTTTCCAGTTCATGGACAATTCTTGAAATAGTACTTCATTTGAAGTACTCTATTTTCCATGAACAATGATTAGGGTTGTACATTTTGTAGATCTCTATATATAGGTTGCTTGCCCCTACCCTATTTTGGCCTGATCTTTCAGTTTTTGGTCCATTTGCTTGTCTTTCCCTGCTTGTTCCTTATTGTCTACAATTTTATCCAGTTGGATGGTCTGCTTTAACCAGTGATTCTAGGTCCTTGGTATGCCTGCAAGAGCCATGCATCCCCAACTAGAGCCACTGTTAGGCCATTTTTTTGTCATAGCAAAAATCTTGTGAAAATGGCCTCTTCCCTACAAATGTTTTTGTAAAGTGTCCTACCCTATGTTCTTCATTGTGTCACCTTGCTCTAGCCCAAATTGCATGTGCTAAATCACAAAATCTAGAAAGTTATTCAAATTCTAAGGTCTGCAGGAAAATAATTTCAAAATCTACCACAGTGTCAAAAACCCACAACATTTTTGAAAATCCATGATGTTTTCAGTCTATGTGAAAACCTTCATTTTTTTTGACCTTGTGCCTTCCAGCTTCTATGCACTTGTCTTTTGGTGCCAAAAACTTTGTGTGTTTTCGATCCTCTTTCGTCAAAAATCTTGTGTGTTTTTGACCTCACAGTTTCCTATTTGCTAGCGTTCCCTAACTGCATAAGTGCGATGGATGGTGGGCTCGGGTCTTTAAAGGATTTCAAATGATTGGTTATCACATGATTGCATGTCAAGAATTTTTGACGTGCGACCATGTGACCAGTTGACACATGTCCCAGAGGGTCCATCGGCTAGGGTCTGATAGATGTTTAACGGGTGACAAAGATCGGTGGTTGTTGCTATACCGTGAGGAAAAGATGCAATTTTCTTGTATGGGCATGTAGTGGGACCTATCTTCTCAGTGGCACTAATGTGTCAATTTTATATTGGTTTCCTATGATGAGTTGGATTTCATGTTAGTGGGGCTTGGTGTCAGAGATTTAAGATCTACGGTTGGCATGTGATTGCAAGGAATACTCTTTTCCCTTGCGATCATGCGACAACCGTGCAATCTTGTAGTGTTTAAAAGGGTTGATAGGTGGTGGGTCCTATGTCAGGTGACTTAGTGGTTGCAGCAAATGGTGTGATGACATGTGGCATCAGGCAGGCCCAGCTGGGGTCTGAGGTTTGGCAGAGTGGATAAAGATTTGGCGGTGCCAACAAAATTCAATGTGTTCACACATTCGCGCAATAATAGGGTGATTAACTAGTTTGTTTGGTGATTTGGTGAATGGTAGTTGGGAAGTCACTAAATTATTTAGTGAAGGAGTGAAGTGTTTCATGAATTGGTGAAGGTTCTTTCTCGCCAATTCGCCAAGTTTGACTGGGACCACTTTTAAGGAAAGTCATAAAGCCTGCAAGGGGAGATTGATCAAACAACTACATTTTAAAGTTGGTGAAGGTTGAAATTTTGGCCATCATTTCTCTACAAGTGCCAAAGAAATAACCATTGAGATTCAGATTTGAATTTTTGAGTGTTTCCAATGATAGAGGGTACCATTTTTATGGAATTCAATGTAGAAATGACCCTGTTTGGTGAGAAGCGATTGGTTTGTCATTTGCAGTGTGCTCCAGGATGTCTAGTGCTCATTTGCAGAGCATGTACATTGTAGTTGTGGCTCAAGGCATGTTGTAGGGTGTCCTTTTCAGCCTGGTTTTGTGATCCTTTATACTTGCAGAGAAGACTTTCATAATTAAGGATCAGTTCAGGATTTCCTCTTTCCTGGATTGGATGTGTTTCCTTCCCTTGATTTAAATTCATGATTGTTTCTATCAAGTTAGGTGGTTGAAACCCTAACCCTAGTCATCTGTAGCTTGTTGAAAATTTCCAAGATGACTAGGGGGGTATAAGTTGCAGACTTTTTGAGTTTGCAGGGGTTCCAATTCTTCCGGTTTTGGTCCCAGATTGTTGATAGTGAAAATTTGAACAAGGAGAGCCTGGATTTAGAGTTTGTTTCCTTTGTGAGTTTTGTCATTTGGTAATATATTGATTCTATAAGTCTTAGTGAGAATATTTTGGATTCCAATCTCATATTGGTGTATGTCTTTTTGTTTTGCTCTTGAGCTCATATATGTTGATTGCACAAAGTGGGTTAGCATATGGTAAACAAAGAGTATTTTGGGGTTATCTTTGTGTTCCTAACAAAGTTAGGATTAAAGTATTTAAGGTAAGTTTAGTGAGTTCATGGAAAGATAATAATTTGATGTCCTGATATGTGAGTGAGGGGAGTAATAGGAAAATCACTTACTCTGAGTCTATATATGTTTGAGTTAAGGTTTTAGGGTGATATAGGTTGTTAAGTAACTCTCTGCCCTGGGATAAGGCACTGATCCATTCTTTGGAAGTAGTCCATCATTAGCAATTACACACACACATAATTAAATGATAAACCTTTCAATCATATAGTAAAGGGTATAGTTTTATATTGTTTAGAGACTCCTTTGAAGAAGTGAGTCAAGGGTACACCCGCCTGAGCATTGAGGCTCAAAGTGTAGGAGGATCTCCTTAATCCTTGTTAATTGGCCCTCTTCCTTGTAGACTTTGGAGTGGTGATAGAGTCAAAGTTTCATTATAGTTATCCATCAAATTATAAATCTAAAAGTTTTGAAGATCAAAGGGAGCAACCAACACTTCCTACACAAAGTCTTGCCATGAATGCATAACTGGTACCTTTCTGAGATAAGAAATGACCCATGATAGCCACCCAGACCTGCTTATCATCTTCCTTTAACTACAAATGTCATGGAGACATAAATTATCTAAGCTACCTCACCACTCATGGCTTGCAAATCAGATACTGGCAAAAAAACCCTCTCAGACACATTTGAATTTGAAAACGTATCAGCTAGCCTGTCATTTTAAAATGTAACTATCGATATCCTTTATCTCCCGACAAACAAATGGCTTAGATTAACTTTGAAATGGTCATGAAACCCTTTGAAAATTTTGAGTCCATATCAACAATATGAGGATCAATGAAAAATTAGCACATCAGCACACCTGGCAGTTTGGCCCCACTTTGATTTTTTTGTCTTCTTAATCTATTCGGTGACTGTGCGACTGAAGAATTCTAAGTCACAAAATACATTTCTTAACTCCAGTTGGGTCAAGTAATTTAGTGAACATTATAGTCACTGAATAGCTGAACCTTTTGATAACCCCAGGTTACATTAAGTGAACATGAGAAGCCCTTAATTGTTGATTCACAAAAAGATTTACTAACCCTGGGCCCATTTATGCCACTTGGGATTCTTTTATTCATTCTAGCCACTCCATCAGCAAACACCTCAACACTTCCCTAACATCAAACCCATTGAAGATAAGATTCCCATCTAACGGTAGGTGCATGATCTCATCGCCCCTGAATATTCTTTCAGATCATGTGCTAGCCGCCGACCTCTTTAAGCTGGAACCGCTTCTGACAAATGAAACCACCTAGAAATCTTCGTCAGCACTTGGAAACCAATTACATTTGAGCACATCAGCACACTGAGGACCCACTTGATAGAGCCTAAAGATAATGTAAGATCAACAACCACACATGATCTCATGCTCTGACACAAAGCCTCACGAACATACACTAGCTGTCAATCCTCTATAGATGTCAAAGCCTCTGAATACTAAAAGGGCTTGGTCCCACTAATAAGAAATGACTCATTAGCATGTGGACCAATCAAAATACACCACCTGCACACACCTGGTAGTGGACCCACCTATTTGAAGAGTTACATCACCAAGGAAAATCAACAGTTGTCTTATAATTGCATACCTCTGATAGAATGCATGAGAACACATGCCAACCACTGATTTCAAAGTTTCTAACATCCCTGGGCCTGCTAACAAAATACAAGTCATCATCCCTCGACCAATGAAAAGCCTCTAAGTAGGACACCGTGGTAGTGGACCCACAAAAGCTTGAAGCACTGAGAAAAAGGGAAGATTGATGGTTGTCATAAGATCGCAAGCCTCTAATAGACCCTATGAGATCTTATGACAAGTGTTGATCTTATCAAATGGGACCCCACTTAAATCACTTAACCTTGAAAGTCTTAGTGAATGCATGGCCAAAGGAAATTCACCCAGTCACTGAATAGAATTCTTAACCTTGGTGAAGTCTGAAGAATATGCAAACAAGGCATTCGCAGAATCGTTAAACCAAAAGTCCAACCTTGGGTTTCAGTTAGTGAATGCTCGACTGAAGGAAATCTTCAGAGTCACTAAATGTTCTAGGGAACCTCCATTTTATTTTGTGACTAAGAAAAACATTGCAGTCGCCAGTTTGCCCAAAGGAAAAGGTAACTGCTAGAAGAATAAGAGAACTGGTGACCGAAGGAAGAATTACGCACATGGGTATTGAGGAAATATAAGTGGATGATAAAGTAACATGAAAACATAACAAGGCCCAGGTTTTTTTGAGGGTTTGGCCTATAACGGCTAGTTTTATGAATTTTTATAGACTTTTCACCTAGCCAGGGACATAGAAAAGCTTGCAGAGACTAGAGGGAAATAGATAAACCCATGAAATTTTGCAAAGTGCTTGGAAGGATAAAAATGCAAACCTTGAGATGGAAATTGGCCAAATCTTACATTAGACATGAAATATTGGGCAACACATCCATCTTTGCATCATAAACAATATCCATAGAAGATGGCTAAGAAAATTTATTAGTATCATGTTTAGGTAAAGGATTCATATAGATTTAAATGTTTTGATTAGGATGAGAGACAAATTTGTTCCCACTACCATCAAAATTATCAATAGATAAAGCATTAGAATCAATTAAGTCTTGAACCTTATGTTTCTGATAGATAAAGTGGTACGAGGGTGTTGGCCTAAGGAACAAAGGACTAGTAGCACATTAATAGCACATTAATGTAACTAGTGAAAGTAGATATAATAGTTTAACAGTATAATCACCAAGTCTAAATCTACCCCTATCAAAAACATAAACCACAATACTAATCAAATGAATTAAAATAGAGTATCTAGACCAAGCAGTAGCATGTAAAGTATCAATTAAAAGCCACATAGGGCTGAACAGAAAGCTATAAAAACTAACATTAACCCCAACCATAAAATAGGGGATCCTAGGGCTAGGCCCAATCAAAATTAACCAACACATGGGAACTAGAATTAATTTTTCCCACCCAACTACTTAGACAGAAGGGTCCTCACCTACTCTTCTTGTAGAAATAGGAAAAGATCCTTCTTGTCCTCATTCACTTCTAGAGTACCACCCACTAGCTTTTTCTACACATGACAGAGAGTGATAGTCAAAGTGTGTGTTGGAGCTTTTCCTTGCAGGACCAAACTTGAATCAAATAGGTGGATTTGGACTTCAGGTTAGGCACTCAAGTTTGACAAGAAAATAGTCCAATTGATAAGGATAGAGAACGTCCTCCTTCTTCTTTGAGCTCCACATCAATCAGTTGGGTATTGCCTTATCTGCACACTCAAGACAACTCATGATAAACAATAGGCCTGTAGATGGATTATTGTTGAATAGTCTTCAAACCCCTTTAGGTATCCTATACCCCAATGAAAGCAATTCACATGCAATAGCCCTACTTGCATAGAATGAATTTGAAGACTAGAGACCTATCCTAACAACATAAAAGGGAAAGGGTGGAACTGAATGTAAATGATTTAAAGATGGGTTGAAAGGACCTATGAGATGTCCTAAGTCTCTCATAGACCAGTGCCTTATCTGATGGGCCACAGAGTCAAATACCCTATTGCAAGAGAAAGCTATGAAACAAGAAAATGGTATACTCAATGTGTTGATGCCTAACATCAATCACACACCATGACCAAACCTCACTTCAACAACTCACCTATGTATCCAAGTATGTTATTACCCATCCAAAAGCTTTTAACCCTCCCCTTAGAAGAGACCTATAAATAGATAATAGATTAACCAACATCCACTAGAAGACAAGCATGACATATCTTTAACACCTTAGCTCATACATACATGAAAACTAATCCTAGACCAGTTATATCTGTGAAGACAACTCCACTTACAAACACATGGGAAATGCAAATAGAAAAATCAAACACCCTTGATGTATGATTAATGAATTCAAGATTCAAATGGAGATAGTTTGATGAAAGTAAGAATATATTGAATCCTCATACATAAGACAAATTAGTTATAATACATATCATATTCTATGAGCCAATAAAGGAGAAAAGAACACTCTATATGTAGAGAAGTAGAGAAAATCTATAGGAAAAGGACCCTTCATGGAACTAAAAAGGAACCCTCAGGAACTAGGATTTTAGAACCCTTACAAAGTCAAAATTATAGCCATATATACCCCTGGTTATCTTGGAATCCTACCAAGTTAGGATGCAACAAGCTATGGATAACCATGGTAAGGGATAGGGTTTCCACCTACCAAAATAATTCAAAAGATTAGAATTCAATACATTGGATGGAAAACCAAGCAACTTGGTGAAGAACAGATGTAAGATTGATCTCCAATTATGATAATTCTCAGAATAGTGTACAAAAGATCATAAATCCACCATGAAAACCAATCTATTCAACCACCTGCCACACACCTTGAGCCATTCATCTCATTCCTTGCACGGTATAGATCTTTGCAATCGATCATCACACCCTGGACCACACTGCAACGGCAAGCAAATCATCTCTTACCAGCTCCAGTCACCTTTGCATTGAATTTTTAGTCCTTTCTATTGTTGGAAATGTCTCAAGAAATTCAAATTTGAATTTCAATAGTCACATCAAAGCGCAAGTAGCAAATTGGTGGTTGAAATTTGAATCTCGGTCAACTTTAAGTCCTAATCATTAGATCTCCTTATCTCATGGGCTTTATGATTTACTTTTCAATATAACCCCAGTCACATTTAGCAAATTGGTGACTAAAGGTTTCCGCCAGGTTGCATGATACTTTACATATGTGCTAGATAGTTTAGCGATTACGTGAATGCTTGTTCACTAAACTGCTAAAACATTTAGAGAACTGTCATCCTTCTTCATGAATGAGGGAAGACTTTATAAATTTGTCAGCCACTAAACACATTTATTAGGACCGCCAGACCCTTTGACCCCACTTGGGCCCACTTTGTGCCATTTTTCATTACCTCATTCATTGCTCATACTTGATCACCCCTGAAATAGGACCCACTGACATTTCCAAGTAAGATGCGAGATCAAGGGATGGTGCATGATCTCATGGGGTAGGAATATTCCTTGAGATCATGTGCTGACCATAGATTGAAAAGCCTTCTCAGCAACACATGAACCAGTGAGAAAATGCCAACTATGCCAACATGGCAGTGGACCCATGTCACTTTATCACTTCTAAGGAAAGTAGGATCGATGGCCAGTGTAAGATCTCAAGCCTCTGATAAATCCCATAAGAACTTACACCTGTCATTGATCTCTTACAAATGTCAGGACCCTCTAACACATCCAAAAACTAGGTCCCATTGACAACCTGATGCTAGATTCCAAATTGATGGTTGTCACATAATCGCAAAGGGGAAGAATATTCCTTGCAATCATGCGACAACCACTAGATTAGTAGGTGACTGACAACTTGACCCCACCCTGCCGCATAACCCAATTCAATAAATTAGGGACCACCATGTCACAAAATCTAGCAGATGGACATACATCTTCCTCATTCATTTCGACAACCCTGCCACCTCAATATTTCCCTTAGCCAATAGGGAAATGCCAACTATGCTTACCTAGCAGTGGACCCATCTACAAAGAAAGGCAATGTCATGAAAGAGAATCAACACTCGTCACAAAAGTGCAAGCCTCTAAAAAAACCCTTGCTTTTAAGGGACAACCATTGGATTAAAATGGTGTCAGGAGGCTGGGCCTAGGGAAATATTAAGCGCTAAGGACTTTAGGGAAAAATTAATTCACTGGGGTTAGAGACCTAGGAAATATTAAAGGGGGGCCAAGGGTAGGAAACCTTTAGTCGCAAGATCGTGAAACATAAAAAAGGTTCACATGATCATGCGACAAAGGGAATAATTAATTAAGCACATGTGAGTTAGGACCTTTAAGTGGCCTAAATAAAGTAACATGAAATTATAACAAGGCCAAGGTTTTTCTTACTAACAGCTACATTTTTTAATTTTGAGCCAAGGGTTAATGCCAGAGACCAAGAAAAAAATTGCAGGGACCAGAGGAAAAGACTAGGAGCCATAATTTTTTTTGCATGTGCTAACAGTGGCTATAGTTGGGGATGTTGGGTAACTTGTATCCATCCAAGAATTTAGATCTCTAAGAGAGTAGACCACCCACAAAAAAAAAATAGGGACCTCAAAAATTGGAAACTGAACCAAGGAGATAGGAAGGGAAACACACAATAGAAAGGGGAAATATTTATAGGGATTTACAAAATTTTACAATTTTACTTGGTAGCCCCAGGCCACCAAAAGAAAAATAATGACCCACCTAAATCAAAAATCTGATTTTCATCTACAAATGTGACCAACCTCCTGAAATTATCTTGACCACCTTGTTGACAACATCTATGAATATTCATGGGCTGAAGAACAAAATTGCACTGATCACTACCCATGTATTTCCAGTCATGACTACCATACTCATATTCATATTCCAAAAAGTAAGGAACATCACTCACTTCTTCTTGATGACCAGGAAAGAATGCATCAAAAAATAAAACATACTGAGCATCATGCATTACATAAAAAATACCTGGCTGAGAAGGACTTGGATCCTCTGATTTATCTTCATGCAGTGCCTTAGCCACTAAACAACTTGGCTCATCCATGATATTTTCATGAATTGGATCATGAACCAAGTGAAGGTCTTCTTCAAAAATTTTGTGACAAAGGAACACTACATCATCATTTTCACCAAAAGAAATTTTGTCCCAACTATTGAAGACTAGGTCCTCAACACTGTCCCCATCACTGTCATATTTTGCAAAAGAAGGAAAAGGGTTTGAACAAGAAATTTGTTCATCAATAGAATTCCCATGATAGGACAACACATTGTTATGTCCTTCTACCTCTTCTTTCACAGAGTCACTACATGAGGGGAACTGTAATATACATGGGTTCTCAGGGTCACTTTGAACACTGGCCTCATTATCAATGTCAAAAGATAAATCATAGGGGAGCTACAAATCAAAATCTAAAATAGGGGCATACCTCTGAAATTCTTCAGCCAAGAGTGTTGAAATCTCTTCACTACTTAATGGACTTTGGGCCTTATTTTCATCTTCCTCAGCCTCACCCTTATTGCAAACATCTTCCTTGTCCAAGACAAGCAAAGAGAACTCTGGCCTTAGATCATCTTGTGTGGAACAATAATCAATACTCTACCCTTCACACAAAACATCATCAAACTGGGACAAGAAACAAGAACTCTAATATTGAAAAGAAGAAAAATCTGTAGACAAATTGGAAACATTATCACTCTTAGATCCATCTTCAGCACTCTCACATGCACTGACCTCAAAATCAGCCTCATAGTCAACACCTTCTACATAATGAGAGTCAACATCAGAACTACTGGCCTCCTCATGATCAACATAAAGAGAAGCCAATGCCCTCAACCTCTTGTCCCCCAATAACTGCCAGTTCTTAGCTTTTAAGGACATAACCCCAAGTGCATCCTCAAGCCCAAGGCTGTCATCACTAAGTATCCAATCTTTGACACATATATAATACGCTTACCGCAATGCATCTGACCAATTGGTTGACTCATGAAAACAAAGATCCAAGAATAAACCAATGAACTCAGATTTTGAAAACTCGACATCATCAGAAAGCTCATTATATACATCCCAAAATCTATCGTAGAAAAGAGATATGGATAGATCCTTTCTGTGTCCTACTTTTAATCTCATCAATGACATGCAATCCCTAAGGATGCCTTACTCAAGGAATGCAAGCTCCTCATCAAGCTTACCCATCAGACTTAATGCAACACTCCCATACAATTTTGTAGAGATGCATCTAAAAATTTGAAGTATGCAAACCTCTACTCACAGCTTATCCTTTGCTTAGTGCTTCATCACTTAATAAGGAAACATCTAGACCTTGAAAAGTACTTGAGAGTTTTGTAGCAGAAGACTTTGTTTACTAGAAGGCAGGGCAGATCTAGAGCTCACCATGTAGCTCGATCAGATTATTTGCTATGTAGAGTCACCACCTCCTTAAAGAAGAATTTTTTTTACCTTTCTTTGTACCTCTTCCAATCAACCAAAACTACACCATGATTTTCATACTATTTATTAGGAACTGCACTGATCAAATAGAGAAATCAGAGCCACCACTCAACACTTAGTGAGAAAATTTTACAAATGTGTTTTTTATATCTAACTCTGTGATCATTTAACCAGACTCTAGGATGATCTAGACAAGCAGGAAAGCTTGTTGTCTTTTACTTCTTCCCCGGTAGAGTCACCAGTCTGTTGGTGACTCAGATGGGTAAATCAATCTAGTCAGCAAAAGATTTTGAATATTACAATACAAGCCCAACCAGAGATCCTAACAAATATACTACTCCATTATTGTTCTCCCTAGCAAAGTCACCAGTTTGTTGGAGCTATTCTTTGTAGGACCAAACTTGAATCAAATAGATGGGCTTGAACTTTAGGTTAGGCACTCAAGTTTGACAAGAAAATAGTCCAATTGATGAGGATAGAGAACATCCTCCTTCTTCTTTGAGCTCCACATCACTTAGGCGGGTATTGCCTTATCTGCACACTCAAGACACCTCATGATAAACAATGGGCCTGTAGATGGATTATTGTGGAATAGTCTTCAAACCCCTTTAGGTATCCTGTACCCCAATGAAAGCAATTCACATGCAATAGCCCTACTTGTATAGAATGAATCTGAAGACTAGAGGCCTATCCTAACAACATAAAAGGGAAAGGGTGGAACTAAATGTAAATAATTTAAAGATGGGTTGAAAGGACCCCTAAGATGTCCTAAGTCTCTCATAGACAAGTACCTTATCCAATGGTCCACAGAGTCAAATACCCTATTGGAAGAGAAAACTATGAAACAAGAAAATAGTATACTCAATGTGTTGATGCCTGACATCAATCACACACCATGACCAAACCTCACTTCAACAACCCACCTATGTATCCAAGTATGTTATTACCCATCTAAAGGCTTTTAACCCTCCCCTTAGAAGAGACCTATAAATAGATAATACATTAACTAGCATCCACTGGAAGACAAGCATGACATATCTTTGACACCTCAGCTCATACATACATGAAAACTAATCCTAAACCAGTTATCTCTACAAAGACAACTCCACTTGCAAACACATGGGAAATGCAAATAGAAAAATCAAACACCCTTGATGTATGATTAATGAATTCAAGATTCAAATGGAGATAGTCTAATAATAGTAAGAATATACTAAATCTTCACACATAAGACAAATCAGTTACAATACATATCATATTCTCTAAGGAAACAAAGGAGAAAACAACACTCTATATGCAGAGAAGTACAAAAAATCTATAGGAAAAGGACCCTTCATGGAACTGAAAGGAACCCTCAGGAACCATGATTTTAGAACCCTTACAAAGTCAAAAGTATAGCCATATATACCCCTAGTTATATTGGAATCCTACCAAGTTAGGATGCAACAAGCTACGGATAACCATGGTAAGGGCTAGGGTTTCCACCTGCCAAAACAATTCAAAAGATCATAATTCAATACATTGGATGGAAAACCAAGCAACCTGGTGAAGAATAGATCTAAAATTGATCTCCAATTATGATAATTCTTAGAATAGTGTACAAAAGATCATAAATCCACCATGAAAACTAGTCTATTTAACCACCTACCACACACCTCGAGCCATTCATATCATTCCTTGCATGGTACAGATCTCTGAAAAGCATCATCACACCTTGGACCACACTATAATGGCATACAAATCATCTCTTACCAGCTCTAGTCACCTATGCATTGAATTTTTAGTCCTTTCTATTGCTGGAAATGTATCAGGAAATTCAAATTTGAATTTCAATGGTCACATCAAAGCACCAATAGTAAATTAGTGGTTGAAATTTGAATCTTGATCAACTTTAAGTCCTGATCGTTAGATCTCCTTATCTCGTGGGCTTGATGATTTACTTTTTAATATAACCCCAGTCACATTTAGTGAACTAGCAATTGAAGGTTTCCACTAGGTCACAGGCTACTTTACATCTTTGCTAGATAGCTTAGTGATTACATGAATGCTTATTCACTAAACCACTAAAACATTTAGAGAACTATCATCTTTCTTCACAAATGAGTGAAGCCTTTATAAATTTGTCAGCCGCTAAACACATTTATCAGGACCGCCAGACCCTTTGACCTCACTTGGGCCCTCTTTGTGCCATTTGTCATTACCTCAGTGATGACTCATGCTTGGTCACCCCTGACACAGGACCCACTAACACATCCAAGTAAGATTTGAGATCAACAGATGGGGCATGATCTCATGGGGTAGGAATATTCCTTGAGATCATGCACTGACCATAGATTGGAAAGCCTTCTCAACAACACACTAACCAATGAGAGAATGCCAACTGTACCAACATGGTAGTGGACCCACATCACTTTATCACTTCTGAGGAAAGTAAGATCGATGGCCAGCATAAGATCTCAAGCCTCTAACAAATCCCATGAGAACTTACGCATCCGAAAACTAGGTCCCACTAAAAACCTGATGCTAGATTCCAAATCGATGGCTATCACATAATCATGAAGGGGAAGAATATTCCTTGCGATCATTCAACAACCACTGGATCATTAGGTGACTGACAAGTTGACCCCACCCTGTCGCATAAGCCAATTCAAGAAATTGGGGACCGCCATGTCAAAGAATCTGGTAGATGAACATAAATCTTCCTCATTCATTCTAACAACCCTACCACCTAAATATTTCCCTCAGCCAATAGGGAAATGCCAACAATGCACATGCAAAAATTCATGTTGATCATGAGTGTTGGGAGTTCCCTTTGATCTTAAACTTATAGATTTATACTTTGATGGATAACTTTAATATAACTTTGACTCTATCACCACTCCAAAGTCTACAAGTAAGAGGGCCAATTAACAAGGATCAAGAGAGATCCTCCTACACTTTGAGCCTTATTGCTCAGGTGGGTGTACCCTTGATTCACATCTTGAAAGGAATCACTAAATGATATACAACTATATACTCTTTACTAGCTTCTTTAAGATTTTATCATTTGAATGTTTGTGTGTGTGGTTGATGACAATGAAATGCCTCCAAAGGATGGACCAGTGCCTTAACCTAGGGCAAAGAGTCACCCAATTACATACATCATTTGAAGATCTTAAATCAAACACTCTTGGGCTCAGGATAAGTGCTTTGCCTATTAGCCCTCTCCCTCAAACACAAGGACATCAAATTCTTACTTGGTTGTAAACTCACTGAACCCACCCAAAAGACTTTAATCCTAACTTTGTGAGGAACTCAGAGATGACCTCACACTACTCTTTATTTACCATATGCTAACACACTTTGTGACATTAACATATATGAGCTTAAAACTGAAACAAGAAGACATACAAAAATGCAAGATTGGAACTCAATAGTATTTTCATTAACATATTTAGGATCAATATATAATCAAAACAACACAAATATAGGAAAATACCCAAAATCCAACTCTTCTATTAGTATAACACTATCAACAACTAGCTGGGACCAAAGAAATTTTGGAACCCCTACTCAGTCAAAATTTTGTAACTTATACTCCCTAGTCAACTTGGAATTCTCAAAGAGAATGCAACAAGCTACAGATGACTTAGGGTTAGGGTTTCAGCCACCCAACCAACTAGAAATGGTCATAAAGTTATTATAGGGGTGGAAACCTAGGTAACTAGGAGAAAGAAAATCCTGGAATGATCCTCAATCATGAAAAATTCTCTATGAAGGTACTGAGAATCATGAACAATGCTTGAAATGTCAACCCTGCAACATGCCCTGAGCACAAAACTGCATAGTACAAACCCTACAAATGATCACTCAACACCGTGGACCACACTGTAATAGCAAGTGGCACCAAACCAATCGAAATTAGTTGTTAAAACCATAAATTTGGGTACTTCCTATCGTTGGAAACCCTTTGCAAATTCAAATTTGAAATCGAACGGCTACTTTATGGAACTTTCTGCAAATCGACGATCAAAATTTGAAATCAGGTTCACTTTAAGTCATGACCGTCTAATCTTCATGCTTCACAGGCTTTATGACTTATCTCTTAAAAGGGCCCAAGTCCAATTTAGCAAATTGGCAACAAAGGTTTTCACCAGTTCATAGAACACTTTTTACTTCCGCTAAATGATTTAGCGATTACATGACCTTGTTTGTTGAATCACCAAGACTTTTAGAACATCACCATTTTATCATGCGAATGAGTGAACCCTTTGAAAATTTATCAGGTCGCTAAACATTTTTTTAGGACCGCTATACCTTTAGACCAAACCCTAGGCCTGTTTATAAGAGAATCGACGGCCATCACAAGTTCACATACCCATCTAAGATTCTATTAGATTACATGCCCACCATTGGATGAAGAATCTCCTCCCTGCCCTGACAACCCTCTGACACAAAACAAAATTAATGGCCATCACAAGATCTTAAACCTCTGACAAACCCCACAAGATTATACATTGTTCATTGATTCTCTGATAGGATCAAGACCCATTGACACATCCAGAAACTAGGTCTAACCAATAGGATTCCACCTCATACTACGTGGACCAATAAAAAACCTCCAAACTAGCTCCACGTGACACTGGGACCACTGCCAAAGATACGTTTGAGACAAATGAGATTCATGGATGGCGTAAGATCTCAAGCCTCTGACATAGTCTATGAGAACTTACACTGACCGTCAAATGGAAATGCTATCAGAAGACCAGGCCTAGAAGAAAAATAAAGTCGAAGAGTTAAGAAAAATTAAGGCATTGACTTAGGAAAAATTAAAATCACTGGGTGCTAGGAACTTAGGAAAGATTAACCAGTGACTTAGGTAATATTTAAAGGGGACCCACCAACACATGAAAGCTAACCGTGAACATGGTAAAGTTGGTCATTTTAAATGACACATGCAAAATATAAGGTTTTAAGTGACCCGTGAAAAGGTAACACAAAAATAAAATAGGGCCAGGGCAATTTCAAATTTAAGGACCCAACGGCTATGTTTTAAAAAAAATTTGCCAAGGGTTTAGCTGGAGACATGAAAAACATTGCAAAGACCAGGGGAAGAGAGCTAAAGCCATGAAATTTTTAGCACATGCTAACAGTGGCTCTTTCTGGGGATGTATGCCTCTTGCAGGCATAGCAAGGATTTAGAATTACTGGTTTAAAGCAAACCATCCCACTAGAAAAATTGTAGACAATAGGGAACAAGCAAGGTAGAATAGGCAACAGGACCAAAAACTGACAGACCAGGACAAAACAGGGCAAGGGCAAGCAGCTTATTTACAAAATTTACAAAATGTACAAACCTAACTACTATTCATGGAAAATAGAATACCTCAATTGAAGTATTTCTTTAAGAATTGTCCATGAACTGGCAATTCTTGAATATCACCATTTAATTCTTTGATAATGTATGAATCTTGGCCCCATTTCTCATGAATTAGATATGGTCCTAGCTAGATGGGATCAAATTTACCATGTTTCCCCTTATCCTCCAGTCTGGCATTCCAAACTAACACCAAATCACCAGGTTGAAACTTTCTGTCAACAGTCTTCTTATCATATAAATTCTTAACCTACAACTGCAATTTGGCATTCCTTGCAACTGATTCTCTTCTAGTCTCATCCAACTTAATGAGGTCCTCAATTCTCAATTGCATCTCATCATCTATGTCATCATCATATAGCTCAATAAATTTATACATATCCAATAAGTTATTCTGAGGCATTCTTGCATGAATTCCATATACTAGGTCAAATGGTGCACAACTAATTGCCCTCTTCATAGTTACCCTATCAGTCCATACAGCTAATGGCAGCTTTGAATTCCATGCCCTCTTATTCTTTTCAATAATTCTCTTTAATATTTTATTCAAACTCTTATTAGTAGATTCTGCCTGACCATTTCCTTGTGGATGATAAGGTGAGGAATTAGAAATTTGAATTTCCAAACCTTTGCAAAAGTCCTTATATTCAGAAAACCTGAAGCACATGGCATTATCACTTACTATTATCTTAGGGCACCCAAACCTTGTAACAATATTATTCATCATAAAATCAATTACCACCTTACTAGTTACATTTCTTGTAGGTATAGCTTCTTTCCACTTTGTAAAGTAATCAGTGGCAATTAAGCTCCATGAGTGTCCTCCACTTGACTTGTTTGGTATCTCCCCTATGAAATAAATTCCCCATTGTTGGAAAGGAGCCTGAACTTCTACTAGTTTTAATGGCACATTTCTTGAAAATTTAAGCTTACCAGAGAACCTTTGACAAGCATCACATCTCCTCACTAACTGTTCTGCATCCTTGAAGATTGTGGGCCACCAGAATCCTGCTCTCAAGATCTTATGAGTAGTTTTTTTACCCATATAATGCCCACCACAAACTCCCTCATGCATTTCTTTCAGCAACCTGTTAGCCTGATCTTCATCTACACACTTCAAAAGTATGCAATCCAAATTCTTCCTATAAAATTTACACTTCACAATTACATACTTGATGGCTTGTAATTTTAATGTCCATTTTTTATTATCATTCATGTTATCTAGACATCTCATACTTCTCAAGTAATAGATGATATCTTGATACCAGATACAATCATCCATATCACATGTGTAATCAATTTCAGAATGATTTACCTAATTTGCATCAAGATTGGATTGGGCCATCAGTTTTGCCAATCCTTGTCCTCTAACCAATTTAGTAATCTGGACCTCAACATTGAATTCTTGGATCCTATTGATCCATCTGCATCTTCTTCCAGACACCTCTTGCTGTGAGAAAATATCCTTCACAGCTGCACTTGGCACAAAAGCAATCACAGTTGCTCCCATCAAGTAACACCTAAAAGCCTTGATTGCCTTCACAAGTGCATAAGCCTATTTTTCATTTATGTCATACTTTAATTCTGTAGCCTATAAAGATTTACTAAAAAATGTAATAGGCTGCTCAAAACCATCCTTATTCTTTTGTAAAAAAACTACAGGAATAGTGTGAAAAGATGCAAAGGAAAAGATATCCATTGGGATGTTATAATCAGGTGCCTTAAGCACTGGTGCATCTTTGATAGCATGCTTGATATTTTTGAAAGCCTCATCAAGCTCACCCTCCCAATTAATTGCAGATCCCTTCTTCAACATCTTATAAATAGGTCTAGTAACAACTACAAAATTTGTCACAAACCTCCTTAAGAAATTGACCTGACCAAAGAAGGACTGAATTCCTTTAACATTCTTTGGTCTCTAAATTTTATCAATGGCTACCACCCTCTCAGGGTCAATTCTCACTCCTTGCTTGCCAACCAAATGGCCAAGAAACTTACCATCAATGACACCTAAAGAACATTTCCTTGGGTTCAAAGAAATGCCAAATTCCAAGGTCCTCACAAATATTCTTTCTAAATGAGTGCAATGGTCTTCTTCCTCCTTGGAATAGGTAGTTAGATCATCTTGATATACAATAAGGAAATCATTAATGAAATCTAAAAAGGCAACATCCATTGCCCTCTAAAAAGTAGCACCAGCATTTGTGAGGCCAAAAGACATTCTCACATAAACATATGTCCCCCAAGGTGTTGTGAAACCTATCTTGAATTGCTCTGATTCCTTGACAATGACCTAATTGTAGCCAAAGAAACCATCCATCATAGACATCAATTCTGATCTAGTTACTCTCTACAACATAGCTTCCATATTGGGCAGACAATAATTATCCTTTAATGAGCTGATGTTCAGATTCCTGAAGTCCACACAAAGCCTAATGTCACCATTCTTTTTTCTCATAGGAACAAGGTTTGACACCCAAGAAGAATGCCTTATAGGCTTGATAATTCCAGCATCTCTCATCTTCATTAACTCTTCTTGCATCTTGGATGCCAAAGTGGGATTAATAGGCCTTTGTTTTTTCCAGAAAGGTTTAGCATCTTCTTTCAATAGAATAATATGCTGAAACAAATCTTCTCTATAAACCTTTAGGTCATCATATGACCATGCAAAAATATGCCTGAATTTTCTCAATAATTTGATCAAATATTTCTTTACCTTTTGAGATATATCCCTACCAATGTATACCTTCTTAGGTGCCTCATGTGTTCCAAGATTTATCTCCTCTAGGTCTGCATGATCTTCTCTTTTGATATTCTTTTGAACTCTATCCTGGTTATCAAAGATAGTCTCCAAAATAACAAGCCCCTTGGGCACCTTGTTAGTTCTAAGCTGAATGACCTCATTGCCAAAGACAACCTCCCTTCCTTCTACTAACTCAACCAAGGCTAAACAATCAAATTCTTGACCATGATACTGATCCTCACAACCCATAAACTTCAAGATATCATTATCATCATCAAAAACTTGTGAATTCTCAATATTATCTAGTATGCTAGGCCTAGCCTAAATTTTAACTTTAGAGATACCATAAAATGTAATATCATTGGGATTAATTGCAATATTGGCTAACAAGTCAGCCATCTTATTGTTACTCCTATATTTCGACCCAATATTGAAGGCATCAAAATGTTCAATCAAATCCCAAACTGCATTCCTATATTTTTTCAACCTCTTGTTCTTGGAAGCATATACTGACTTGACTTGGGACATGACCAACTCAGAATCACCAACAACACTTAAACACTTAATACCATGCTTTCATACCAACCTCAATCCTAACAATGAAGCCTCATATTATGCTATATTTATGGTACAAAATAAATTCAATGTGAAAGAAAATTTATAGGTGTTTCCATCAGGAGAAATAAGTAAAATACCTACTCCTGCACCATCTTCACAATTTGCACCATCACAGTACATTACCCACAAATCACCCTTGATAGAATTAGCACTTACCTCAATAGAGATAGGTGAAAAAATAGGTTCCTCTTCAAATATAGGGATCTCTACCCTAAAATCATTAATATCAATATCCACAAAACATGTAGTTTCATTATCAATATTTCTCTCAATCATGTGGCATACTTTTGGCTCTTGTTCAAACTTGACAAACTGATCATCAATCTTGAAAGTGGCATAGGACAGATCACACTATAAACTTCGACCCATGGCAGCACTCCACCTTCTAGATAGCAACATCCCATAATGAGGAGGGATATCCACCACCAAAACACTCATTGTTAACTCTTTCTCTGGATATGTTGCCAACCTATATGGCATTCCATTGATAGTCCCAATAACTGGTACCTCCCTCTAATCCATTGCACAACATCTACCTTGAACTATATCAACTTTAAGGCCCAACTTCTCCATGATTTTAAAAGGCATGATAGTATTAGAGGCACCACTATCAATCCTACAATTTCTGAACTTCATTCCATTCACAATAACACTTAAAAAGAATGGATCCATATTTTCAAGGCTTGCATTGACAGAACTATCCAAGTATATTGGAGGAATTTGAGACATAATTCCCTGACTAGAAACACCTTTCAAAGCCTTATCCTGAGATCCATTGCATGCAACATCATTTTTATGAACATTACCTACCCATGCAATAGCTCTGTCTTTGTGTTCAGGGACCCTCAACAATTTTGACAATGGAACCTTAACTGTAATTTGGGACAATATAGATAACATATCAATAGGAGTAGAAGAAGGAATCTCAATCTGCACTGCCTTAATATCCTTTTTCTTATCTGACACATTAGGTGTATTGGCCACCCTCATTTTTTCAATCTTAGCCATTGTGTTAATTGCCCTCTCAATATCACTAGAAATATTTTCAATTCCAACTCCCTTAGGCACAAAATTCTTACCTTTTACATTCTTGAATTTCACCATGTGATCACCTTTTGATTTGTTTTCATTAGGTTCTCCAGATTTGGTACTCTTTATAAACATTCCTGTAGCTTTATCATTTATATTCCTTGCCACCATGCCTCTAGTTTGCACTTGGGAAATCATTTATGTAGTAATCCTATCCATCTCTTCTCTAGAAGGCCTCAAATTTATTGGCTTAGAAGAAGAGTTCATATTACATGTCTTCCTATCAATGTCTTCACTATCAGAAAAAACTTCTTGATGAAAAAGGGTCCGATTGTGTCTCTTTACATTTACATCTGCCTCTTCATCAAAACCAAAATCATCTTCATATCCTAGATATGAAGAAGCCATGTTGCATCCAACATCATCTTGATCTTCTTCTTGATCTATCTCCTCATTGTCAGAATCTTGATTTGCATCCATAGAATGCACAACCACACAATGCTCTATAGAATGAGGGGGCTAGCATGCAACACACCAAGGTATGTCCTCCATGAAATTTATTGAAGCCTTTTTTAGAGTTTTAAGGACACCTCTATCATTCTTACCTCTTATATTAGGCACAATAGGATTGCCATCCTTCCATTGTGTGTTGTAGGGGTAGTTCTGCAATCTATTCTGCTTATTGAAATTGTTGTTGAACTGAGGCCTCTCATTGGTAGGAGCACTGATGTTCCTATTTGCAGGTGTCTTCAAATCCTTCAATGTATTAAGCACCTTATCCAATTTATCTTCCTCTTTCCTCCTAGCTCCAACATTCTTATCATTTTCCTTTCTGTATTTCTTGTCCCCAAACAACTTTGGGTCATCTCTCTTTCCCCCCAATTTTCTTGATATTTTCATATTATTCTCAATATTGATAGCAATCCTAAAAGTATCCCTAAGAGTTCTTGGTTCTTTTTCCCTCAACAAATATCCCATTTTTCCATCAAATGCATTGAAATATGTGGTCAAACAGACATTATCATCTAACCGCATAACTTGGAACAACTTATGCATACCCTTCTGAAATCTCATGTTGAATTCAGTTGCAGATTCATTCTGATTTTTCCTTATGGTATTGAATTCATTCAACATGAAACTAGCATTAGGCCTATCACCATACTACTCTTTAAAACATCTCTCAAAAGAGTCCTAAGTATCAATACATTTATCATGAAGTCTCTTAAACCAATCTCTAGCATCCTCCATTAGAGATTGAACAAATAATTTCATGACCACATCCTCATGCTCTACCTCATAATCATTAAGCATATCAACAAATAACCTAAGATTCTCCTCAAAACTAATAGCACTATTACTAGAAAACTAATTTTCCTATAGAATTCTAATTGCATAGGTCTTCTTTGAAAACTTGAACTAGTGTTAACCCTAGGATCAACATTAGCATCTACATTTATTTGTGCATTTGACTGCTACCTAGGATCAACACCTATCCTAGCAGTTGAAGAAGGAAATGAACTAGTAGCATTACTAAGTGGAATAGTAGTAGTCATAGATGGCATACCTAGTTCAATAGGAAATGGGCCAAGGGCATTATTTGATGAAGCCTTCAAGAACTAGATCTTTCTTCTTTTTTCTGCAATGGAAGCTTCAATTTCAGCCTTCTCTAATTCGCTTGCAAGGTCCTCATTTTCTTTTCTTCTTCTCTCCATTTTTGTGTCCTTATTTAAATTGGGTTGTGGGACCCTGGGTATTGTCAATGATTTACTTGTTTGATGTCCCACCATCTTTTTCTTTCCTTTCTCACCAGTGGCAACATCAGGCCTAGTGATCTCACGCCCATCTTTATCTTTAGGCAAAGGAACATAACTTTTCACTTGTCTAACCATAGGGCCCTCCTTATCAAATTCCTAATCTTGCAGTAAGCACTCTTGCTCACTCCTCAAGGCATCAAGATCACCAAAGACATCATGCTGCAAATTTTTAAGAACAGAAGCAAGCATCTTGTTTCTCTCCTTCATTTCATTCATTTTTCTAAGGAGAGACTATCTTTCTATTAGAGCATTTATCTCTTTAGCATCTCTCTCCTCTTGTAACCTCTTATGTATGGCATCCTTCTCTACCAATTTTAACCTTAATGCATTTAAATCATCAAGATCTACCATAATGTCATCAAAACCTAATGACACATCCATATCAAAAAGATTTTGATATGGGAAGTGCACTTTCCTTGGTCTCATGGGTTCTCTTCTGAAATTATCTTCATCAAGATCTAAATCAATCTCCAAACCCATCTCTATAGCTTGTTCATCTTGACCTGTAGGCAATGCACCTTTGTCCTAAAATACAGCCTCTGGGGTATCATAAAATCTATCTTCAGAGTGACCGCCATCTGATCTAGGAACTCTATCCTATGAACCATCCTCACTTGAGGAAACATGTGGTGCTCTACCTCTAGTATTTATTTGTTCTCTCATGGGAGCACTAGTAGACTCACCATTCCTTCTAATCCAACTCTTATTCTCCTATCTAGGCAATTTCTCCAGAGTGACCTCCAAATTCTTTCTGACAAAGGATATAGTATTCCTCCTCTTGTCCATGATTTGCAATATATAGCACTGGTTCTAACCTTTTTGAGTCTCCACCCACCTAGATGGGAAATCTTTTTAACTGAATACAAGAGGAAAACAAGAGTGCACTTACAACCTTTATATCTATCTAGTCAACAAAATATTTTAACTTTACAATGTAGTCCCAAATAGAAGTCCTAACAGATATACTGCTTCATTGTTGTTCTCCCTAGCAGAGTCACCATTTTGTTGGGAGTTCCCTTTGATCTTCAACTTGTAGATTTATACTTTGATGGATAACTTTAATATAAATTTGACTCTTTCACCACTCCAAAGTCTACAAGGAAGAGGGCCAATTAACAAGGATCAAGAGATATCCTCCCACACTTTGAGCCTTATTTCTCAGGTGGGTGTACCCTTGATTTAATTCTTGAAAGGAATCACTAAATGATATACAACTATATACTCTTTACTAACTGCTTTAAGATTTTATCATTTGAATGTTTGTGTGTGTGGTTGATGACAATGAAATGACTCTAGAGGATGGACCAGTGCCTTAACCTAGGGCAAAGAGTCACCCAATTACATACATCAGCTGAAGATCTTAAATCAAACACTCTTGGGCTTAGGATAAGTGCTTTGCCTATTAGCCCTCTCCCTCAAACACAAGGACATCAGATTCTTACTTGGTTGTAAACTCACCAAACCCACCCAAAAGACTTTAATCCTAACTTTGTTAGGAACTTAGAGATGACTTCACAATACTCTTTGTTTTCCATATGCTAACACACTTTGTGACATTAACATATATGAGCTTAGAACTGAAACAAGAAGACATACACAAATGCAAGATTGGAACTCAACAGTATTTTCATTAACATATTCAGGATCAATATACAATCAAAACAACACAAAGATAGGAAAATACCCAAAATCCCACTTCTCTATTAGTATAACACTATCAACAACCAGCTGGGACCAAAGAATGTTTGGAACCCCTACTGAGTCAAAATTTTGTAACTTATACTCCCTAGTCATCTTGGAATTCTCAAAGAGAATGCAACAAGCTACGGATGACTTAGGGTTAGGGTTTCAACCACCCAACCAACTAGAAATGGTCATAAAGTTATTATAGGGGAGGAAACCCAGGCAACCAGGAGAAAGAAAATCCTAGAATGATCCTCAATCATGAAAAATTCTTTGTGAAGGTACTGAGAATCATGAACAACGCTCAAAATGTCATCCCTACAACACACCTTGAGCACAAAACTACATAGTACAAACCCTGCAGATGATCACTCAACACCCTGGACCACACTGCAACAACAAGCACCACCAAACCAATCAAAATCACCTATTAAAACCATAAATTGTGGTACTTCTTGTCACTGGAAACCCTCTGCAAATTCAAATTTGAAATCAAATGGCTACTTTATGGTGCTTTCAGCAAATCAATTGTTGAAATTTGAAATCAGGTTCACTTTAAGTCATGATCATCTGATCTTCATGATTCATGGGCTTTATGACTTATCTCTTAAAAGGGCCCTAATCAAATTTAGTGAACTGGCAACAAAGGTTTTCGCTAGTTCGTAGAACACTTTTTGCTTCTGCCAAATGATTTAGCGATTACATGACCCTGTTCACTGAATTGCCAAGACTTTTAGAACGTTGCCATTTTATGATGTGAATGAGTGAACCCTTTGAAAATTTATTAGGCTGCTAAACATTTTATCAGGACCGCTATACCTTTAGACCAAAACCCAAGCCCGCTTACAAGAGAATCAACAGTCATTGCAAGTTCGCATACCCATCTGAGATTCTATCAGATTACACACCCACCATCGAATGAAGAATCTCCTCCCTACCCTAACAACCCTCTAACACAAAACAAAATCAATGGCCATCACAAGATCTTAAACCTCTAACAAAACCAACAAGATTATACACCATTCATTGATTCTCTGACAGGATCAGGACCCATTGACACATTTGGAAACTAGGTCCCACTGACAGGATTCCACCTCATACTACATGGACCAATAAAAAACCTCCAAATTAGCTCCACCTGACACTGGGACCACCGCTGAAGATACGTTTGAGACAAATGAGATCAATGGCTGGCATAAGATCTCTAGCATTTGAGACAATGTATGAGAACTTACGCTGACCATCAGATGGAAATGCTATCAGAAGACCGGGCCCAGAAGAAAAATAATGCTGGAGACTTAAGAAAAATTAAGGCACTGACTTAGGAAAAATTAAAATCACTGGTTGGTGTGAACTTAGGAAAGATTAACCAGTGACTTAGGAAATATTTAAAGGGGACCCGCCGACACATGAAACCTAGCCGTGAACATGGTAAAGTTGGTCATTTTAAATGACACATGCAAAATGCTAGTTTCATGTTGAATGAATTCAATACCATAAGAAAAAATTAGAATGAGTCTGCAGATGAATTCAACATGAGATTTCAGAAGGGTATGAATAAGTTGTTTCAAGTTATGTGGTTAGATGACAATGTCTATATAACCACATACTTCAATGCATTTGATGGAAAGATGGGATACTTGTTGAGGGAAAAAGAACCAAGAACTCTTAGAGATGCTTTTATGATTGTTGTCAATATTGAGAACAATATGAAGATATCAAGGAAGTTGGGTGGGAAGAGAGATGACCCTAAGTTGTTTTGGGACAAGAAATATAAAAGAGAAAATGATAGGAACATTGGAACTAGGAGGCAAGAAGAAGATAAATTGGATAAGGTGCTCAATGCATTGAAGGATTTGAAGGCGCCTGCAAGTAGGAACATTAGTGCTCCTACCAATGAAAGGCCTCAATTCAACAACAATTTCAACAAATAGAATAGATTGTAGAACTACCCCTACAACACCCAATGGAAGGATGACAAGCCTATTGTACCTGCTGCAAGGAATAACAATGAGAGAGGTTTCCCTGACCCTCTCCAAAAAGCTTCAATAAATGTCATGGAAGACATACCTTGGTGTGTTGCGTGCTAGTCCCCTCATTCTATAGAGCATTGTGTGCTTGCACATTCTATGGCTGCAAAACAAGATTGTGGCAATGAGGAGATAGATCAAGAAGAAGATCAAGATGATGTTGGATGCAACATGGCTACTTCATATCTAGGATATGAAGATGATTCTGATTTTGATGAAGAAGAAGAAGTAAATGTGAAGAGACACAATCAAGCCCTTTTTCATTAAGAGGTATTTTTTGATGGTGAGGACATAGATAAGAAGACATGTAACATCAACTCTTCTTCTGAGCTAGTAAATTTAAGAAGACCTTCTAGAGAAGAGATGGATAGGATTATTATAGAAATGATTGCTCAAGTGAAAACTAGAGGCATGGTGGCAAGGTATACAAATGGAAAAGCTGTAGGAATGTTTATAAAGAATACAAACTCCAGAGAGCCTAATGAGAACAAATCAAAAGTTGATCACATGGTGAAATATATGAATGTAAAAGGTAAGAATTGTGAGCCTAAGGGAGTTGGAGTTGAAAAGATTTCTAATGAGATTGAGAAGCAAGTTAACACAATGGCTAAGAATGAAAAAATGAGGGTGGTCAATACACCTAATGTATCAGATACGAAAAAAGATATTAAGATAGTGCAGATTGAGATTCCTTCCTCTGCTCCTATTGATATGTTATTTGTATTGTCCCAAATTATAGTGCAGATTGAGATTCCTTCCTCTGGTCCTATTGATATGCCACATGATTGATATTAATGCTTTTAGGGCAGAGATCCCTATACTTGAAAAGGAACCTATTTTGTCACCTCTCTCTATTGAGGTAAGTGTTATTTCTATGAAGGGTGATTTGTGGGTAATGTATTTTGATGGTTCAAAATGCAAGGATGGAGTAGGAGTAGGTATTTTAATTATTTCTCCCAATGGAAACACCTAAAAAATTTCTTTCACATTGAATTTCTTTTGTACCAACAATATAGCAGAATATGAGGCATTGTTGTTAGGACTGAGGTTGGGACAAAAACATGGAATTAAATACATAAGTGTTGTTGGTGATTCTGAGTTGGTGGTGTCCCAAGTTAGGTTAGTATATGCTTCCAAGAACAAAAGGCTATAACAATATAGGAATGTAGTTTGGGATTTGATTAAACATTTTGATGCCTTCAATATTGAATGGAAGGATAGGAGTAATAATAAGATGGCTAACTTGTTAGCCAATATAGAAATCAATCCCAATGACATTACATTTATTGGTATCTCTAAAGTTGAAATTCAAGCCAAGCCTAGTGTACCAGACAATATTGAAAATTGGCAAGTTTTTGATGATGATAATGATATCTTAAAGTCTATGAGCTGTGAAGATCAGTATCATGGCTAGGAATTTGATTGTTCATCCTTGGTTGAGTCAGTACAAGGAAATGAGGTTATTTAGCTTAGAACTAACAAGGTGCCCAAGGGGCTTGTTGTTTTGGAGACTGTCTTTGATAACCAAGATAGAGTTCAAAAGAATATCAAAAGAGAAGATCATGCTGATCTAGAGGAGATAAATCTTGGAACACATGAGGCACCTAAGAAAGTATACATTGGTAGAGACATGTCTCACAATGTAAGAAAATCTTTGATTGAATTATTGAGAAAATTTAGGCATGTTTTTGCATGGTCATATGATGACCTAAATTTTTATATTGAATATTTGTTTCAACATATTATTCCATTGAAAGAAGATACTAAACCTTTCTAGCAAAAACAAAGGCCTATTAACCCCAATATAGCACCCAAGATGCAAGAAGAATTGATCAAGTTGAGAGATGTTGGCATTATCAAGCCTATAAGGCATTCTTCTTGGGTGTCAAACCTTGTTCCTATGAGAAAGAAGAATGGTGACATCAGACTTTGTGTGCACTTCAAGAATTTGAATGTCAGCTCATTAAAGGATAATTATTATTTGCCCAATATGGAAGCTATGTTGCAGAGGGTAACCAGATCAGAATTGATATCTATGATGGATGGTTTCTCTGGTTACAATCAGGTGATTCTTAAGGAATTAGAACAATTCAAGACAATTTTCACAACACCTTGGGGGACATATGTTTATGTGAGAATGCCTTTTGGTCTCACAAATGCTGGTGCTACTTTTCAAAGACCAATGGATGTTGCTTTTTCAGATTTTGTTGATGATTTCCTTATTGTTTATCAAGATGATTTAACCGCCTATTCCAAGAAGGAAGAAGACCATTGTAGTCATTTAGAGAAAATATCTGTGAGGGCTTTGGAATATGGCATTTCATTAAACCCAATGAAATGTGCTTTTGGTGTCACTAAGGGTAGGTTACTTGGTAGCTTAGTGGGGAAGCAAGGAGTGAGAATTGATCCTGAGAGGGTGGAAGCTATTGATAAAATTCAGAGGCCAAAGAATATTAAAGGGATTCAGTCTTTCTTTGGTTAGCTAAATTTCTTAAGGAGGTTTGTGACAAATTTTGCAGAGGTTACTAGACCTATTTCTAAGATGTTGAAGAAGGGATCTGCAATCAATTGGGAGGGTGAGCCTGATGAGGGTTTCAAAAATATCAAGAAAGCTATCAAAGATGCACCAGTGCTTATGGAACCTGATTATAATGTCCCAATGCACATCTTTTCCTTTGCATCTTTTCACACTGTTGCTACAATTTTGTTACAAAAGAATAAGGATGGTTTTGAGCAGCCTATTGCATTTTTCAGTAAATCTTTGCACACTACTGAATTGTGTATACACCTAAAAATGGTCACCTAGACTATTAGTCCCTTTTGCTAAATCATAAATTGCTTATTATTGATCAAATCCTTGTGCTATCATTTATTCGATTATTTTCTATGGGCTAACCATTTTATCCTAAGTTTTTATTTATTTAAAAGGAATATTTCCTCCCCTTTTAATAAATAAAAAGCCCACCTTTTCTTCTTATCCTATGTTGCACAAATAAAGTATTTAATTCTTATTTATAAAGAAAAATAAAAATAAAAGAAAAGAAAAAGTACTTTTTGTATCACATGGACATAAATTAAATGCTCAACATAAAGTAAATGCTTCTAATTTTCTTATTGGAGGATATTTGTGCACAAGGATCAAGCTTCTTTTTTCTCCACCGTTGATTAAATCTTTTTCCTCTTAATCTCCATGGCCCACTCCTTTTTCATTCCCTATAAAAGGAGAGCTCTCTTACTCATTTGGACACACAATTTTTATGTTATTGTTATGCTACAGGTTTTCTAGGTCATCTTGGAGCTTTTGGAGATATTCTTGCATCTAGGGTTTGAAGATTTGGAGCATTGTTGGCATTCATCTTGGATCTTAATCAACACTCTATCTTCTTGTCTTCATTCTTGCATCATCATAGCTTTCTTGCTTCATAGTTAGATTTCATTTCTTGCATCTTTCATTTTCATAGCTTAGCTTGCATTGTACTTTCATTTCCATAGCTTAGCTTGCATCTTCATTCTTAGCTAGCTTGCATTGCATTGCATTTCATTTGATTCTTGGGGATATTGGAATTCTTTCCCTTGTCTTCATTGAATCTCCCATTGCATGGTTTACTAGCAAGGTTATTGGCTAAATAGCTCTAGCTGAGAGCATTCTTAAAACCCTTGCACTCCATGCCTAGGGAGCTATGGATCGATTTGTGAGGCCTCATTCTTGAGTGCCCTTGCATGTAATGATTCATAGAAGTGTGGTCACATTTTCACCATACATTTTTGGTACCCACCGTGGGGCAACCCACCTCTTGCATGCTGGTTTTGATTATTTTTGGAGCTAACCCTTGTGCAGATTTGTTTGGAGATGAAAAAAAACCCTAGATTTGAAATATTTGACCATATCTCCCAAAAGGCTTAGTGTTCTAGTCTGAAATTTTTTTTTTAGGTTGGCGACATATCAGAGAAGCTCCAAAACAATTTTCAGAATTTTTTGAGGTAATTTGTAATTTTTATGATTTTTTCTTTATTTTTCATAAAAAATCAATTTTTGGCGCAAATCAGCATATTTTTCAGAAATTTTTATATTTCTGGAAAGGTATTCAAATTATACAGGGGGTCTATTCACTATGTTTTTAATTTAGAAATCATATCATAGCTCATTTGGTTGATTTATAAAATCTGGTCTATTTTGGTAAAATGGCTCTCGAGGGCACAAATGAAGAGATTTTTCTGAAATTTTTATATTTTTGGAAAGCTCTCTATTTTTTGATAGAGGTCTCTTTTCTACATTTTGAGTTTAGGGTCCGAATTCATGTGGTAAAAATCAGATCTTGTTGACAAGGTCAAATACAAAAAAAATAAAATTTTGTGATGGGTATGCACTTATTTTTCATTGTTCATTGCATGATATGAGTTATCATTTGGATTATTTTCTGGTTATCATTGCTCCTAACAATTGATTTTTAGATCTAACCTTAGGGTTTGCATAAATTGGATATATATTGCATATCTTGTTTGCTTGTTCTCTTGTCTTGTTCATTTGAAGGTGCTCTTGCTTTCATGGAAAATGCTTAAAATCTACTAAGCACGTTGCATTGGACTTGAGGTAGTTTGTTATATCTCTACAACATTTGGATTTTGGGATTAAAATTAAACCTCTCATGTGTTTGGCTTGAGTGTTTATATGCTTTCATAGAACACATTTCAATTGATGCTCTTAATGGGAAATGAATGAACATAGATTTGCTTTCATACAAGTTTGTGTAAGTGAATGCTTGTGTTTAAACCTTAAGTAATTCTTGGTTCCAATATCAAATATCTCATTGAGTGATTGGGGGCATGGATTCATTCCTTGTTTACATAGAGATTTAAATGCACCACCTTGTGGACTCACTCTATGTTTGCTTGGAAAGTTAAATATTCCATTGGTACACCCATTTTTCATTTGTGAGTAGTATTGATAAGCAACTTTAGAGTACTTGTAATTGATCTAGATTGATATCTTGGGTTATTGGACTCACTAATCTACTGGCCCCTCATTTTCACCCTGTGGTTGCAATCCCAACACCATATTAAAGGGGAGGGGTCAACAGGAAAGAAGCGTTAAGTGCTCCACTTGGCAACCCTTTTGTGCTTTTTGGAACTCGTTTTCTAAGGTGTGGACTCACTTTGAGTTTGTGTGAGGAGTTAAATGTTCCACTTTTTTGGACTCATCTCATGCTTACTTGAAGGGTTAAATGTACCACCTCTAGTGCTCTAAATACTTTTGATAGTGAATTACTTAGTTGTTATTTCTAGAAGGCCTGCTTGGGAACACACCACCTCAAGGGACAACCTTAACTCTTGTGTTCTGGTGGAGTATAAATAGCGGGAGGTGAATCAAAAGACACCTCTCTTGGGAATTGAGTTTGATATCACTCTTGGCTAAGCCTCAAAGAACTTTATACCTTTGAGAAGTGAAGGAGGAGATTTGGGTTACCGTCTCCCCCCGGCTGTGTGATTTTGTATTCTTCTCATCTACAGATTTGGGCCTCACGTACCTTGTGTATATCAAGGACTCCTCTTAGAAAGCCATGTGTATCCTTGTAGATAGCTTGCTAAGGTGTTGTTGTGTTCTATGTGCCTGCTAAAACATTTGAAGAACATACACAAGTATAATCTTTAAGGAGTAGAAATATTAAGTCAATATTCTTGTTCATGTGCAAGGTTGCATTGCCCCTTGCTCATTGTTTAAAGACAACTGCTTGCTTGAACTCCTTGATTGCTGTCTTATGTGCTTGATCCATGATAAAAATCTGTTGATATACTTACTTGATCTTTTAAAACACTTCAAACTAATATTTTTATGTTCGTTGGTCATAGAGTCGTACGACTCTGCAAAAGTGTCACCCCACTTACTGGAAACTATCATCTGGCTTAAGGTGAAGTATCACCCTGTTTGCCTGAGAACTATCACCTGGGTCATTTCTGTTGTCCTATCATTGTTGAAATCCGGAGCTGCTAAACTTGCATTTTAACCTATCGTAGAGTGTCCTTTTCTATTCTTATCTGAAGCTAGTTTGTTATCTACATGCTTAGATTTGTTCTAGACTGAAACAAATGAGCTAAAATTATTGGATTTGAGCTTAATGAATGCTACTCTTGATCACTTGTCACATCACAGTTACCTCTCTAGCTACTTCTTATTGAGCTTCTTGCTCGCTGCTTGGCTTTAGTCAATTGATTGCTGTAAGTGCTTGAGCACTTTTGATGAGCCATCTCTCTATTGTTCTACTTTGACAAGTGATCTTTATTAGCTTTTCTTATCTCATATCTGAGAAACTTTGTCTCATTCTATTAGTCAACCAACATCTCTTTTCATGCCGGTTACAACTTGATCTCAATTTGAGCAGGAGAATCACCCTCCGTTTAATTATACATAGTTACCTTCTCCAACTAGATGCTCACAAGTGCCCGCTAGCAACGACAGTTCTAGTTCTAACCAATCTAAGGATTCTAAGGCTACTCCATGGTACAAAGGAGGTTTCCTCTTTTCTGCATTCAAGACCCCCAAAAACACAAACAGTGTCTCACTCACTTTGACTGAACAAGAAAAATTTCAACAGTTGCAAGCACACTTTAAGCACAAGGATAACCAAGCATGCTTAGACAAAGAACACAATCAACAAAGAATGGATGCTACTAGGCGCATGGCTTATAGAGGGACATTTCATGAGCAACCTGAGACTAGTAATCATGAGCATAGACCTCTTTTTTACCAATGGAAACAATGGCAACAACATGCCACCAAGATCTCCTCTAAGACCTACTTTTGGTGTGCCTTCTTCACCTCCTAGACCTCCTCCCTCTCAACATGAGGCAGAGGAAGATGATGAGATTTCTAGTGAGGATCTTATGAGATTTGAACAAGATGTGGTCTCCCAATGAATGATGCATAAGCTTTTAGAGCGTAATGGTGATCAATATTTTCAATATATGACTTCTAGAGGATACAAGCTTCCTCCTGGCTATGATGTTAGACAAATTGTCCAACAAAGAGTACCAACTGAATTGGAAGTCCTTCAGGAAGAACTGCGTCAGACAAATCAACGCCTTACCCAAATGGCAATAGAAAGAGAGCCTCCAAAGGTCTCTTTTGTAGAATCAATTTGTGCTCTTCCTTTTGATAAAAATCTATACATGGTCCCATTTCCTAGGGATATTGAGGTTCCCAAATGTGACAAGTATGATGGAAATGGTGATCCCCATGATCATGTACGTCACTTTTATGCTCTTAGTATGGAATTTCTTCATGAAGACACATATCTTCTATGATTATTCCCTCAAAGCTTAAGAGGACAAGCTTTAGAATAGTTTGCAAAGTTGACACCTCCGTTGAAGACTTTTGATGAGTTAGCTATGCGCTTCACACAACACTATTCATACAACATCCAAAAACCTATCACCGTGATAGATCTTAGTAATCTAAGACAACATCAAGGTGAGCCATTTGCAACTTACTTACAACATTGGAGGTCATTGTATTCTCGATATCCTCGTCAGCTACCCGAGAGAGAAAAGATTGACATTTTTGTCAACACTCTGGTGCCTAAGCTATATTATGATCTAAGGAAACAACTATTCCCTTCTTTCAATGACATGGTTGAAAGTGCATATTGAATTGAGGATGTAGCTATAAGAAAAGGGGATATTGTTATTAATAAAGATGTTAAAGGCAATGGCAAAGACAAGAACAAACCTTGGAATAAGAACAAGTATGTTGTTAATGATGGGGTTGTTGATGCTCCTAAAGTTAAAGAGCCTGCTTTCAATCTCTCCATTGCTATCTATGCAGCAAAACAACAAGAAGCTGCCAACACTCGTAGTGCTCCTAAACCTCAGTATGCAGATAAGCCTAAGAAGTCATTTTGAAAGCGAGTCTATACCAAATTGGTAGAACCTTATGATGTGATCCTTAAGACTTTGGTTGATAATGGATATCTTACACTTCCTGATAAACCTGGTAATTGGGATCCACTAGATAAGCCTAATTGGTGGTGAGAGGATTCTTATTGTCATTATCATAGAAACAAGGGACATCCGACAGACCATTGTTTTAGGCTTAAGGATGATATTCAGGATCTTATTGAGAATGGCACAATCTCCACTGATGGCTTAACAAGAAATTCTGATCACACAGCTTTCAAAGATCCTCTAGCTAAGCATGATAAGGGGGAAACCTCTCAAGCACATAAGAAGAATCATGATACTAAGATCAATTACACGTATCCTTCTAATACACCTCTGATCAACATGGTAGAGCTCGTTGAGAGTGTTCTTATGGTAAGATCTCAAGATGATAATAAAGCCAATCATGGTAAGCCAAAATTGGTCTTGCAAACACATGGTAGTTCATCTTCCCGAAGTGAGACACTGAATACTATTACTAGGGGGCAAGCCAAGATTGTCCTTAAAACTGCGCAAGATCCCAAGCAGGCTTTGCCTTCCAAACAAGCGGCTCCTTCAGCCACCCCTAGCTATGATCTTGTCCAACATTTACAAAAGATGCCAGCCCAAATATGCATTTTTGAGTTGCTTCAGTTATCCCCTTCGTATAGAGAAATCCTTGAGAAAGCTTTGCATATAGCACATGTCCCCAAAGACATTGATCTAGATCAATTTCAGGCTATCGTCAACCACATTTCATCTCCACTATCTCTCTCCTTTTTTGCAGAAGATGACATATCTATTGCTCACCCTCATAATTTGGCTTTACACATTGAAGTTCTAGTCTACAACACCCGAGTCCATCGAGTCCTAATAGACAATGGTGCAGGGTTAAATATTGTTTCTTTCAATGTCATACAACAGTTGGGTTTGTCAGAATTTGCTATGGATTCCAAGAAGAAGATTACTATAAAAGCTTACGATGAAGAGGAAAGATCTTCCAAAGGTCTTGTCACACTGCCTGTCTGAGTGGGTCCTATCACAAAAGATATTAGCTTCCAAGTATTGGACATCCCACTCGCATATAACATTCTTTTGGGTCATCCTTGGATCCATGACATGCAGGCTGTTCCTTCCACTTTTCATCAGTGCATCAAATTTCCATACAATGGCACTGAAGGGAGACCATACTATTGCTATTAATGCTCTGGCTGCTGCTAAAAAATTTGTTCCTCATAATGAACCTTCTGTTGATCCTAGTACATCTCTAGTTGCTGCTAAGAAATCACTTAAGATGATGAGCCTTGGTATGGGTGAATATACGCTAGATTCATTTGCTTCTATACCTGTTTCTCCTAGGTCATATGGGAAACCTTCTGATACAATGAAGCCTTCCACTTCTGCTATGGTGATCTTTGATACTTTCATTCCTTCATCCATTCCTTTAGAAGAAGAAAGAGAAGAACAAGCTATTCAAGAATGGATCTATAGAGAAGATTCCAGAAATACTCCCATGCTCAGTAATTCAGACATAGATACAGATGAGTCACCACTACACACTATGGCTCACATGGGAGATGATCTTCCTTCTACTTCACTTCTTTGGGGGGAAGCATGTATGCCTACTGATGATATTGCTAATTCTTCTATGTCTAGAACCTATGTTCCTAAAGAATCATTGCACTATGATAGACAACGTCACAACATTGAGCGACTACTACAAAGAGGTGATCTATCACATAACGACATGAGTGTTTCTACTTCTCAGCATATTAAGCCTCTTCCAGAAGATTCTTCCATGATAGATATGGATGTTGATGTAGTTCATATTTCTCATAACCTACCTGACGTAGTTGATGAGTCTTGTGTTGGATCTGATGAGTTTGTTCCCCGTATTGCCTAAGTGCACTACGTTGGTCCTCCTATGACGAATCTAGATCTAGCTACTTTTGGAGCCTACCCTATAGGCTCAACCTCTCTTGTTACCAGAGATGACATCCCTCACATAAATGCTATTGAACCAGTCACTCCATTTCATCTCCCATCAACACCTGTTACTTCTTCCACCAGCGAACTAGCAACAAAAAATATTGAATCAGAAATCAAGCATCACAGTCATCAAGTCAAAAGAAAAGAGCAATGGTCGGATGGTGAAAACCACATTGTGGCGGTATCCAAACCTAAGAAAAGTAAAGATAAAAATTTGCTCAAAAATAATGACTCCAAAATAAAAGATGAGAAGCTGATTCTCTACAAACAAATGGTGCATTACTTCAAGCATGATCTCATAACTATTATACTTCAGCCCATTCCTAAAGCTGAGAAAAGAGTTGCTAATGCCTTGGTTACTTTGATATCCATCTTACAAATGAAAAAGCATAAATCTCGCTTCAAGTTCCTGGTGGATGAATTACGCTATCCTGCTCACAAATCTTACAATCCTACCATCTTTCCATGTCTTCCACCTCATACTCCTCCATGCCATTCTTTCCGCCATCCCTTACACTTTTCCTTTGTCTCTAGTGGCTTGTATAGGAAGGGTCTAGATGGAACTCTCCTTAGGTGTCTAGAAATAGAGGAGTCAGAAAAAGTACTAGCTGAAATCCACGATGGCATATGTGGATCACATTCTAATGATCCTCCACTAACTCAGACATTGCTTAGGGCTGGTTATTATTGGTTGAACTGGTTGAGACCTCCTATCATCATAGCTGTAGCATTTGGGCCTGGGGCCTATCAATTCTCTACATCAAAGGAAGCAGATCTTTAATGCCCATTCTTGTCTGGGGAATTCCTTCTATATACTTTATGATCCTGAAAAAATTACAAAAAAAATCATATATGATGCTAAAAAAAACCTAAAAAGCATATAAAGTACTGAAAAAATGAGCATCCTAGTGAAAACCTAGCAATAGGTGCTTTGATGTCGCATCAAAAAAATCAAAAAATTCAAAAAATTCAAAAAAAAATAGAAAAAGTGCCTTGGTGAAAACCTGGAAACAGGCACCTTGGTAGCAAAAATACAAAAAAATTATAAAAAAGTCCTGAAAAAATCTATCAAGTGGTGAAAACCTGGAAACAGGTGCTGCTTGAGACCCTCTGCACCTATGTCTATCAGTCTTGCATGGTGCTCTTTCGCTCCACTTCTCGCTTTGCCTCTCCTAGCCTGGAATTGATTCTTGTCTTAGTCTAGGGGGCATATGTTGCTTTAAGCTTATCTTGGGTCTCTTTGTGCGTCTGGGTTTCTTGGGCAACTTGGTTCCAATGGTTTTTTTCAACACCACCCTTGCGTCGAGTGTTTCTCAACACTTATCAGATGTCCTACCTGCAGTCTAGTATGATGTGATATTTCTCATTTGCAGATGCAATACTCAAAGTTTGACTCTATGACCTACACACACGCACTTGACTTGCTGAGATTTGTTTGAATTTATTTCTTTGCATGCTGTCTATGATGATTTCTTTGCTGAGTGGTCTCTCCCTGAGAAGTTTTTGATGATGCATAGCTAGAAGACTGAGGGTATGAGAACATGTTTTATTACTTTTTCTTCTTGTGGGTATATTTTGTTGATCCTAACTATCATGAGCATTTATGCTAGTCTTACTTGACACTGTGGATTGACAGGGTATTATCCTTGAATATTTTTGTGCAAGTGCATATTTGTAGCCATCTTGACTTTCCTTGTGTCTCGATGCGAGTATAATCTTGCTATATTAAACTTAGGTAATCTCACTGTGCTATTCATCTTGACCTACATGTCTTTGATGCCTAGGTGAGATTTCCACATTCCTATCTGATAAAGATCATATTCATATTCACATAGTTATGCTAGTGTGTATTGTATGATCTTGCGATGCTACCAATAACGCTCGATGATGAATATTAGATGTCTATTGGCTTTGTAACCTTGCAAGTAAACCACTTTTCATGTAGCTTGCATTTCTTAGGTTCATGTTAGTTTAGTTTTGCATCTTGCATATGGAGAGAGCTCTCCTTTCATTTTTCATGGACTTGTTAATCAGCTACACTCACCTTTCGCTTCTTCCCGATCATGTCTTTAACTTTCTTGTCTTTCATCTCACATCATTTTCTCTTCATTTCAGGATCCAAACTGAAATCCACATTCACCTTGACCCTTTCTCCTTTTTCCGCATAGTTGGCTGACCTTTTGAGGCCTGATCCTTTGATCTTCACTGGGGCATCATAACCTCTTCATCCCCATCTCTTTCAACCTTCTAGTCTTTCATTCAAATCCCAAGTTCCAATTCCCCCCTCTATGGCATTTACGGGTTGAGGGACCGATAGGCTCGTGCCCCGTGTCCCATGTGTGGGGCATCCCTTCATTGGTTGATGGTTATTCTATTATCTTTCATCTTTGATTATGATTTCTAGTGATTTGATCATGTTTCTCTTGCTTCTGCATTCCCTCTACTTGATTTTGCTTTCGATCCCGAGGGGGCAGACACATCATATCTTATTAGCTATCTCTTTCCTAAGTGTTCAGTACTGTCACTACCAGGCTGACCATGCAAGATTTTCTATCTCTCTGTACTTCATTCTTTGGAGTCAGATCACTATCTTCTTGCCTTCTTGGCTACTTGCTTGCCTTCTTGGCTATTTTATTCTTTGACTACATGTGATCCCAAATCGATCTCACATCTGTCAAAATTGCTATTGCTTGCTTTCTTGGTTGTCTGCTTGCCTTCTTGGCTGATCTATTCTTTGACTACATGTGTTCCCAGATCGATCATACATTAGTCAAAGAGGGGCAAAATGTATACACCTAAAAATGGTCACCTAGACTATTAGCCCCTTTTGCTAAATCATAAATTGCTTATTCTTGATCAAATCCTTGTGCTATCATTTATTCGATTATTTTCTATGGGCTAACCATTTTATCCTAAGTTTTTATTTATTTAAAAGGAATATTTCCTCCCCTTTTAATAAATAAAAAGCCCACCTTTTCTTCTTATCCTATGTTGCACAAATAAAGTATTTAATTCTTATTTATAAAGAAAAATAAAAATAAAAGAAAAGAAAAAGTACTTTTTGTCTCACATGGACATAAACTAAATGCTCAACATAAAGTAAATGCTTCTAATTTTCTTATTGGAGGATATTTGTGCACAAGGATCAAGCTTCTTTTTTTCTCCACCATTGATTAAATCTTTTTCCTCTTAATCTCCATGGCCCATTCCTTTTTCATTCCCTATAAAAGGAGAGCTCTCTTCCTCATTTGCACACACAATTTTTATGTTATTGTTATGCTACAGGTTTTCTAGGTCATCTTGGAGTTTTTGGAGATATTCTTGCATCTAGGGTTTGAAGATTTGGAGCATTGTTGGCACTCATCTTGGATCTTAATCAACACTCTATCTTCTTATCTTCATTCTTGCATCATCATGGCTTTCTTACTTCATAGTTAGATTTCATTTCTTGCATCTTTCATTTTCATAGCTTAGCTTGCATTGTACTTTCATTTCCATAGCTTAGCTTGCATCTTCATTCTTAGCTAGCTTGCATTGCATTGCATTTCATTTGATTCTTGGGGATATTGGCATTCTTGCCCTTTTCTTCATTGAATCTCCCATTGCATGGTTTACTAGCAAGGTTATTGGCTAAATAGCTCTAGCTGAGAGCATTCTTAAAACCCTTCCACTCCATGCCTAGGGAGCTATGGATCGATTTGTGAGGCCTCATTCTTGAGTTCCCTTGCATGTAATGATTCATATAAGTGTGGTCACATTTTCACCATAAAAATTGAAGTATGACATAAATGAGAAACAAGCATATGCACTTATGAAGGTAGTCAAGGCTTTTAGGTGTTACTTGATGGGGGTAGTTGTGATTGCTTTTGTGCCAAGTGCAGCTATTAAGGATATTTTCTCACATTAAGAGGTATTTGGGAGAAGATGTAGATGGATCAATAGGATCCAAGAATTCAATGTTGATATCAAAATTACTAAGCTGGTTAGAGGACAGGGATTAGCAAAATTGATGGCCCAATCCAATCTTGATACAAATCAGATAAATCATTCTGAAATTGATTATACATGTGATATGGATGATTGTGTTTGGTATCAAGATATTATCTACTATTTGAGAAACATTAAATGTCCAACAAGAATGAATGATAATCAGAGGAGGACATTAAAATTATAGGCCATCAAGTATGTGATTGTGAAATGTAAATTGTATAGAAAGAATTTAGATTGCATACTTTTGAAATGTGTTGATGAAGATCAGGCTAACAAGTTGTTAAAGGAAATGCATGAGGGAGTTTGTGGTGGACATTACATGGGTAAAATAACTACTCATAAAATCTTGAGAGCAAGATTCTGGTGGCCCACAATCTTCAAGGATGCAGAATAGTTGGTAAGCAGGTGTGAAGCTTGTCAAAGGTTCTCTGGTAAGCTTAAATTTTTACGTAACATGCCATTAAGACCAGTAGAAGTACATGCTCCTTTCCACCAATGGGGAATTTATTTCATAGAGGAGATACCAAAAAAGTCAAGTGGAGGACACTCATGGATCTTAGTTGCCACTAATTACTTTACTAAGTGGGTAGAGGCTATACCTACAAGAAATGCAACCAGCAAGGTGGTAACTAATTTTTTATTGAATAACATTGTTACAAGGTTTGCTTGCCCTGAAAGAATAGTAAGTGATAATGCAATGTGCTTTAGGTCTGCTGAATATAAGGACTTTTGCAAAGGTTTAGGAATTCAAATTTCTAATTCCTCACCTTATCATCCACAAGGAAATGGTCAGGCAGAATCTACTAATTGTATACACATAAAAATGGTCACCTAGACTATTAGCCCCCATTTGCTAAATCATCAATTGTTTATTCTTGATCAAATCCTAGTTCTATCATTTATTTGATTATTTTCTATGGGCTAACCATCTTATCCTAAGTCTTTATTTATTAAAAGGAATATTCCCTCCCCTTTTAATAAATAAAAAGTCCCCACTTTTCCTCTTATCCTAAGTTGCACAAATAAAGCATTATTCTTATTTTTTAAAAAGGGAAAAAGTACTTTTTGTCTCATATGGACACAAAATTCAACTCTTATTTTCTCATTGGAGGATATTTGTGCACATGGATTGCTCCTCTTTCAAGCTCCACCCTTGATTACATCTTTTGCCTCTTAATCTCCATGGTCCATTGATTTTTCACCTCCTATATCAGAAGAGCTCTCTTCCTCATTTGCACACACAAATTTTTATGCTATTGTTATGCTACAGGTTTTCTAGGTCATCTTGGAACTTTTGGAGATATTCTTGCATCTAGGGTTTTAAGATTTGGAGCATTGTTGGCATTGATCTTAGATCTTCATCAACACTCTATCTTTTTGTCTTCATTCTTGCATCATCATGGCTTTCTTGCTTCATAGTTAGATTTCATTTCTTGCATAGTAGTTTCATTTTCATGGCATTCTTAGTTTAGATTTTCTTTATGCTTTAGATTAATTCATTGAATCTCTCATTGCATGGTTTACTAGCAAGGTTATTGGCTTAATAGCTCTAGCTGAGAGCATTCTTAAAACCCCTGCACTCCATGCCTAGGGAGCTATGGATCGATTTGTGATGGCTCATTCTTGAGTTTCCTTACATGTAATGATTCATAGAAGTGTGACACATTTATAGCACACATTTTTTTGGCCCCCACCGTGGGGCAACCCACTTTTTTTTACATGCTGATTTTGATTATTTTTGGAGCTAACACTTGTTGGTTCTGATTATTTTTGGAGTTAACCCTTGTACAGATTTGTTTGGAGATGGGAAACCCTAGATTTTAAAGATTTGATCATATCTCCCAAACAGCTTGGTGTTTTGGTCTTAAAATTTTTTTGCAAGTTGGTGACATATCAGAGAAGCTCCAAAAACTTTTTTAGAATTTTCGGAGGTGATTTGTATTTTTTATGATTTTTTCTTGATTTTTCATAAAAAATCAATTTCTAGTGAAAATCAAGGTATTTTTCAAAAAATTTACATTTTTGGAAAGGTCCTAGAATTATATAGGGGGTCCATTCATTGTGTTGTTAATTTAGAGATCATATCATAGCTCATTTGGTTGATTTACAAAAACTAGTCTGTTTTGGTAAAATGGCTCTCTAGGGCACAAATGAAGAGATTTTTCTGAAATTTTTACATTTTTAGAAAGCTCTCTATTTTTTGATGGAGGTCTCTTTTTTTGCATTTTAGGTTTAGGGTCCAAATTCATGTGTTAAAAATCAGATCTTGTTGACTAGGTCAAATGCAAAAAAAAATAAAAAATTTGTGATGGGTATGCACTTATTTTTCATTGTTCAATGCATGATATGAGTTATCATTTGGATTATTTTCTGGTTATCATTGCTCCTAACAATTAATTTTCAAATCTAATCCTAGGGTTTGCATAAGTTGGATATACATTGCATATCTTGTTTGCTTCTGTCTTATCTTGTTCATTTGAAGGTGCTCTTGCTTTCATGGAATATGCTTAAAACAAAGCGTTGGACTTGAGGTATTTTGTTACATCCCTAAAACACTTGGATCTTGGGATTAAAATTGAACCTCTCATGTGTTTGGCTTGAGTGTTTACATGCTTTCATAGAACACATTTCAATTGATGCTCTTAATGGGAAATGAATGAACATAGATTTGCTTTCATACAAGTTTGTGTAAGTGAATGCTTGTGTTTGAACCCTAGGTAATTCTTGGTTCCACTATCAAATATCTCATTGAGTGATTTAGGGCATGGATTCATTCTTTGTTTACATAGGGAGTTAAATGCACCACTTTGTGGACTCACTCTATGTTTGCTTGGAAAGTTAAATATTCCATTGATTCAACCCTTTGTCATTTGTGAATAGTATTGATAAGCAACTTTAGATTACTTGTGATTGATCTAGATTTCTATCTTGGGTTATTGGACTCGCTAATCCACCGGCCCCTCATTTCTACCCCATAGTTGCAAGATCAGTGCTACATTAAAGGGGAGGGGTCTACAGGAAAGAAGCGTTAATTGCTCCACTTGGCAACCCTTTTGTGCTTTTTGGAACTCACTTGTTTTCTAAGGTGTGGACTCACTTTGAGTTGATGTGAGGAGTTAAATGTTCCACTTTTGGGCTCACTTTGAGTTGGTGTGAGGAGTTAAATGTTCCACTTTTGGACTCACTTTGAGTTGGTGTGATGAGTTAAATGTTCCACTTTTGGACTCACTTTGAGTTTGTGTGAAGGGTTAAGTGTTTCACTTTTTGGACTCACTTCACATTCTCTTGAAGGGTTAAATGTTCCACTTTTGGACTCGCTCCACATTATCTTAAAGGGTTAAATGTTCCACTTTTGGACTTTCTTCACATTCACTTGAAGGGTTAAGTGTACCACTTTTGGACTCACTTTACATTTACTTGAAGAGTTAAGTATTCCACCTTTAGTGCTCTAAATACTTTTGATAGTGAATTACTTAATTTTATTTTTAGAAGACCTACTTGGGGACACACCACCTCAAGGGATAACCTTAACTCCTATGTTTTGGTGGAGTATAAATAGCAGGTGGTGAATCAAAAGACACCTCTCTTGGGAATTGAGTTTGATATCACTCTTGGCTAAGCCTCAAAGAACTTTATACCTTTGAGAAGTGAAGGAGGAGATTTGGGTTACCGTCTCCCCCTGGCTGTGTGATTTTGGATTCTTCTCATATACAGATTTGGGCCTCACATACCTTGCGTATATCGAGGACTTCCTTTAGAAAAGCCATGTATAGCCTTATAGATAGCATGCTAGGATGTTGTTGTGTTTTATGTGCCTGCTAAAATATTTTCAAGAACATACACAAGTAGCATCTCTAGGGAGTAGAAATAATAAGTCACTATCTCTGTTCATGTGCAAGGTTGTTTTGCCCCTTGCTCATTATTTGAAGACAATTGCTTGCTTGAAATCCTTGATTGCTGTCTTATGTGCTTGATCAATGATAAAAATCTATTGAGATACTTACTTGATCTTTTAAAATTCTTCAAAACTAAGTTTTTCACATTCACTGGTCAAAAAGTCATACGAATTTGCAACAGTATCGCATGCCTTACTGAGAAATATCACGCGATAGTTCGTACTCTGCTATTTTATCATGCGCTTTGCTGAGGTATATCACATGATAGTTCGTGCCTTCTGGACTATCGCCTTGCTAGCCTGGAGTCTATCACCCAACCATACTACAGTCTATTGCCTGGCTTAAGGCGAAGTATCACCCAAACTGAGAAGTATCACCCTGTCTACCTGGAAAGTATCGCCCAGAATTTTTTTGTTGTCCTGTCATTGCTGCAATTCAAAGTGGCTAAACTTGCACTTTAACCTATTGTAGAGTGTCTTTTTCTGTTCTTACCTAAAATTGGTTTGTTACCTACATGCTTAGATTTGTTCTAGACTGAAACAAATGAGCTAAATCTATTGGGTTTGAGTTTAATGAATGCTACTCTTGATCACTTGTTGCATCACGGTTACCTCTCTAGCTACTTGCTTATTGAGCTTCTTGCTCATTGCTCGGCTTTAGTCAATTGATTTCTGTAAGTGCTTGAGCACTTTTGACGAGCCATCTCTCTATTGTTCTACTTCTCAAATCTAAGAAACTTTGTCTCATTCTATTAGTCAACCAACATCTCTTTTCATGCCGGTTACAACTCAGTCTCAATTTGAGCAGGAGAGTCATCCTCCATTCAATTATACACAGTTACCTTCTCCAACTAGACGTTCAAAAGAACCCATTAGCAACAATAGTTCTAGTTCTTACCAATCTAAGAATTCTAAGGCTACACCGTGGTATAAAGGAGGTTTCCTCTTTTCCGCATTCAAGACCCCCAAAAACACAGACAGTGTCTCACTCACTTTGACTAAACAAGAAAAGTTTCAACTCTTGCAAGAACACTTTGAGCGTAAGGATAATCAAGCACGCTTAGACAAAGAACACAATCAACAAAGGATGGATGCTACTAGGCACATGACTTATAGAGGGACATTTCATGAGCAACCTGAGACTAGTAATCATGAGCATAGACCTCTTTTTAATGGCAACAATGGCAACAACATGCCACCAAGATCTCCTCCAAGAACCACTTTTGGTATGCCTTCTTCACCTCCTAGACCTCCTCCCTCTCAACATGAGGCAGAGGCTAATGATGAGATTTCTAGTGAGGATCTTATGAGATGTGAACAAGATGTGGATTTCCAACGAATGATGCATAAGCTTTTAGAGTGTAATGGTGATCAATATTTTCAATATATGACTTCTAGAGGATACAAGCTTCCTCCCAGCTATGATGTCAGACAAGTTGTCCAACAAAGAGTACCAACTAAATTGGAAGTCCTTCAAGAAGAATTACGTCAGACAAATCAACGCCTTACCCAAATGGCATTAGAAAGAGAGCCTCCAAAGGTCTCTTTTGTAGAATCAATTTGTGCTCTTCCTTTTGATAAAGATCTATACATGGTCCGATTTCCTAAGGATATTGAGGTTCCTAAATATGACAAGTATGATGGAAATGGTGACCCTCATGACCATGTGCATCATTTTTATGCTCTTAGTATGGACTTTCTTCATGAAGACACATATCTCCTATGCTTATTCCCTCGAAGCTTAAGAGGCCAAGCTTTGGAATGGTTTGCGAAATTGACACCACCGCTTAAGACTTTTGATGAGTTAGCTTAGCGATTTACCCAGTAGTACTCTTACAACATCCAACAACCTATCACTATGATAGATCTCGGTAATCTAAGACAACATCAAGGTGAGCCATTTGAAACTTACTTACAATGTTGGAGGTCATTGTATTCTCGATATCCTTGTCAGCTACCCGAAAGGGAAAAGATTGATATTTTTGTCAACACTCTTGTGCCTGAGCTGTATTATGATCTAAGGAAACAACTGTTCTCCTCTTTCAATGACATGGTTGAAAGTGCATATCGAATTGAGGATGTAGCTATAAGAAAAGGGGATATTGTTATTAATAAAGATGCTAAAGGCAATGGCAAAGACAAGAACAAACCTTGGAATAAGAACAAGTATGTTGTTAATGATGGGGTTGTTGATGCTCCTAAAGTTAAAGAGCCTGCTTTCAATCTCTCCAATGCTATCTATGTAGCAAAACAACAAGAAGCTAGCAACACTCACAATGCTCCTAAACCTCAATATGCAGATAAGCCTAAGAGGTCATTTCAAAAGCGAGTCTATACCAAGTTGGCAGAACCTTACAATGTGATCCTTAAGACTTTGGTTGACAATGGATATCTTACGCTTCCTGATAAACCTGGTAACTGGGATCTGATAAATAAGCCTGATTGGTGGAGAGAGGATCATTACTACCATTATCACAGAAACAAGGGACATCCAATAGATAATTGTTTTAGGCTTAAGGATGATATTCAGGATCTTATTGAGAACGGCACAATCTCCACTGATGGCTTAACTAAAAATTTTGATCACATAGCTTTCAAAGATCCTCTACCTAAGCATGATAAGAGGAAAACCTCTCAAGCACATAAGAAGAATCATGATGCTAAGATCAATTACACGTATCCTTCTAATACACCTGTGATCAACATGGTAGAGCCCGTTGAGAGCGTTCTAATGATGAGGTCTCAAGATGATAATAAATCCAATCATGGTAAGCCAAAGTTGATCTTGCAAACACGTGATAGTTCATCTTCCCAAAGTGAGACACTGAATGCTGTTACTAGGGGGCAAGCCAAGATTGTCCTTAAAACTACACAAAATCCCAAACAAGCTTTACCTTCCAAACAAGCGGCTCCTTCAGCCACCCCTAGCTATGATCTTGTCCAATATTTTCACAAGACACTGGCTCAGATATCAATCCTTGAGTTGCTTCGGTTATCTTGTTCACATAGAGAGATTCTTGATAAGGCTCTACATACAACATGTGTTCCTAATGACATTGATCCAGACCAATTTCAGGCTATGGTCAACCACATTTCATCTCCACTATCTCTCTCCTTTTCTGCAGAAGATGACATATCTATTTCTCACCTGCATAATCTAGCTTTACACATTGACATTCTAGTCTACAATACCCGAGTCCGCCGAGTCCTGATAGACAATGGTGCAGGGTTAAATATTGTTTCTTTCAATGTCATACAACAGTTGGGTTTGTCAAAATTTGTTGTGGATTCTAAGAAGAAGATTACTATAAAAGCTTATGATGAAGTGGAAAGATCTTCCAAAGGTCTTGTCACGTTGCCTATCCGAGTGGGCCCTATCACAAAAGATATCAACTTCCAAGTACTGGACGTTCCATTCACATATAACATTCTTTTGGGTCATCCTTGGATCCATGACATGCAGGCTGTTCCTTCCACTTATCATCAGTGCATCAAAATTCCATACAATGGCACTAAAATTATGATTTCTGGAGACCATACTATTGCTATTAATGCTCTTGCTGCTACTGAAATTTTTTTTCCTCACAATGAACCTACTAATGATCCTAGTACGTCTCTAGTTGCTGCTAAGAAATCATTTAAGATGATGAGCCTTGGTATGGGTGAATATAAATTGGATTCCTTTGCTTCTATACCTATTTCTCCTAGGTTATATGGGAAACCTTCCACTTCTGCTATGGTGATCCTTGAAGCCGAAAGAGAAGAACAAGCTGTTCATGAGTGGATCGATAGAGAAGATGCCTAAAATACTCCCATGCTCAGTAATTCAGACACAGATACAGATGAGTTACCAATACACATTATGGCTCACATGGGAGATGATCTTCCCTCTACTTCACTTCTTTGGGGAGAAAAATGTATATCTACTGATGATATGGATGTTGATATGGTTCATTCTTGTAGTAACCATCCCGACGTGGTTGATGGGTCTTGTGTGGGGTCTGATGAGTTTGTTCCTTGTATTGCCTTAGTGGACCACACTGGTTCTTCTATGACAAGTCTAGATCCAGCTACTTTTGGAGCTTACCCTAGAGGCTCAACCTCTCTTTTTACTAGAGATGACACCCCTGGCATAAATTCTATTGAACCAGTCACTTCATTTCATCTTGCATCAACACCTGTTACTTCTTCCACCAATGAACTAGACACAAAAAATATTGAATTAGCAATCAAAAATCACAGTCATCAAGTCAAAAGAAAAGAGTAATGGTCGGATGGTGAAAACCACATTGTGGCAGTATCCGCACCTAAGAAAGTAAAAATAAAAATCTGCTCAAAAATAATGATTCTCAAATAAAAGATGACAAGTTGATTCTCTACAAAAAAATGGTGCACTACTTCAAGCATGATCTCATATATGTTACACTTCAACCCATTCCTAGAGCTAAGAACAAATTTGGTAATGCCTTGGTTACTTCAACATCCATCTTACAAATGAAAAAGCATAAATTTCGCTTCAAGTTCTTGGTGGATGAATTATGCTATCTTGCTCACAAATCTTACAATCCTACCATCTTTTCATATCTTCCACCTCATATTCCTCTTGCAAATCCACCACACCATTCCTTCCACCATCCCTTACACTTTGCCTTTGTCTCTAGTGACTTGTATAGGAAGGGTCTAGATGGAACTCTCCTTAAGTGTCTAGAAATAGAGGAGTCAGAAAAAGTGCTAACTGAAATCCATGATGGCATATGTGGATCACATTCTAACGATCCTTCTCTATCTCAGACATTGCTTAGGGCTGGTTATTATTGGTCGAACTAGTTGAGACCTAGTATTGTCATAGTTGTAGTATTTGGGCCTGGGGCCTATCAGTTCTCTACATCAGAGGAAGTAGATTCTTGATGCCCATTTTTGTCTGGGGCATCCTTTGTACATATTTTATGATCCTGAAAAAATACCAAAAAAATTCATATATGATGCTGAAAAAATCATAAAAATCATAAAAAGTACTAAAAAAATGAGCATCCTAGTGAAAACCTAGTAATAGGCACTTTGATGTCTCACCAAAAAAAAAAAAAAATTTTAAAAAAAAAAAAAAATTGAAAAATTGCCTTGGTGAAAACTTGGAAACAGGTGCCTTGGTAGCAAAAATACAAAAATGATTTATAAAAAGTCCTAAAAAAATTGCAATAAATCTATCAAGTGGTGAAAACCTAGAAATAGGCACTGCTTGAGACCCTCTGCACCTATGTCTATCAGTCTTGCATGGCGCTCATTCACTCCACTTCTCACTTTGCCTCTCTTAGCCTGGAATTGACTCTTATCTTAGTCTAGGGGGCATACATTGTTTTAAGCTTATCTTGGGTCTCTTTGTGCGTTTGGGTTTCTTAGGAACCTCGCAAATGGTGTTTTTCAACACCACCCCAACTATGTTTTTCAACACTGCCCTAGCATCAAGTGTTTCTTAACACTTATCAGATATCCTTCCCACCGTCTTGGATGATGCAATATTTCTCATTAGTAGATGTGATACTCAAAGCTTGACTCTATGACCTACACACACGCACTTGACTTGCTGAGATTTGTTTGACTTTATTTCTTTGCATGTTGTCTATGATGATTTCTTTGCTGAGTGTTCTCCCCCTATGATTGTTTTCAATGATGCATAGCTAGAAGACTGAGGGTATGAGAACGTGTTTTATTTCTTTATCTTCTTGTGGGTATACCTTGTTGGTCCTCACTATCATGAGCATTTATGCTGGTCTTACTTGACACTATGGACCTACAAGGTATTATCCTTGACTATTTCATGAGTGCATACTTCTAGTCATCTTGACTTTCTTGTGTCTCGATGCGAGCATAATCTTGCTATATCAAACTTAGGTGATCTCACAGCATTAGTCATCTAGACCTACATGTCTTTGATGCCTAGGTGAGATTTCTACATTTCTATCTGATATAGATCATATTCAGATCCACATAGTTATGCTAGTGTGTATTGTATGATCTTGCGACGCTACCAATAACGCTCAATGATGAATATTAGATGTCTATTGGCTTTGTGACCTTGCAAGTAAACCACTTTTCATGTAGCTTGCATTCTTAAGTTCATGTTAGTTTAGTTTTGCATCTTTCATATGGAGAGAGCTCTCCTTTCATCTTCAATGGACTTGTTAATCAACTGCGCTCACCTTTCACTTCTTCCTAATCATGTCTTTCACTTCTTGTCTTTCATATCCCATCATTTTCTATTCATTTCAGGATCGAACCCAAAATCCAAGATCACCTTGATCATCCAAATCACCTTTTCCCCCTCTTCCACACAGTTGGCTAACCTTTTTGAGGCCTGATCTTTCGATCTTCGCTGGGGCATTCTTCACCTCTTCATCTCCATCTCTTTCAAACTTCCCATCTTTCATTCACTTTCAAATCCCAAGTTCAAATCCCCCTCCATGGTGTTTCTGGGTTGAGGGACCACTTGGTTCATGCCCCAGATCCCATGTGTGTGGGCATACCTTCACTACTTGATGGTTGTTCTATTCTCTTCAACTTTGATTATGATTTCTAGTGATTTGATCATGTCTCTCTTGCTTCTGCATTCCCTCTTCCCAGATTTCGCTTTTGATCCTGAGGGGGTAGACACATCATATCTTATTGGTTATCTCTTTCCTAAGTGTTCAGTACTGTCACTACCAGGCTAACCATGCAGGATTTTCTATCTCTCTGCACTTCATTCTTTGGAGTCAGATTGCTATTTGCTTGCCTTCTTGGCTATCTCTTGCTTTCTTGGCTGATCTGAGTTGCTTTGTGATCCCAAATCAATCTCACATTTCAACTTCATTCTTTGACTACATGTGTTCCTAGATCGATCACACATTAGTCAAAGAGGGGCAAATGTATACACCTAAAAATGGTCACCTAGACTATTAGCCCCCATTTGCTAAATCATCAATTGTTTATTCTTGATCAAATCCTAGTTCTATCATTTATTTGATTATTTTCTATGGGCTAACCATCTTATCCTAAGTCTTTATTTATTAAAAGAAATATTCCCTCCCCTTTTAATAAATAAAAAGCCCCCACTTTTCCTCTTATCCTAAGTTGCACAAATAAAGCATTATTCTTATTTTATAAAAAGGGAAAAAAGCACTTTTTGTCTCATATGGACACAAAAGTCAATTCTTATTTTCTCATTGGAGGATATTTGTGCACATGGATTGCTCCTCTTTCAAGCTCCACCCTTGATTAAATCTTTTGCCTCTTAATCTCCATGGTCCATTGATTTTTCACCTCTTATAAAAGAAGAGCTTTCTTCCTCATTTGCACACAAATTTTTATGCTATTGTTATGCTACAGGTTTTCTAGGTCATCTTGGAGCTTTTGGAGATATTCTTGCATCTAGGGTTTGAAGATTTGGAGCATTTTTGGCATTCATCTTGAATCTTCATCAACACTCTATCTTCTTGTCTTCATTCTTTCATCATCATGGCTTTCTTGCTTCATAGTTAGATTTCATTTCTTGCATAGTAGTTTCATTTTCATGGCATTCTTAGTTTAGATTTTTTTTATGCTTTAGATTTATTCATTGAATCTCTCATTGCATGGTTTACTAGCAAGGTTATTGGCTTAATAGCTCTAGCTGAGAGCATTCTTAAAACCCTTGCACTCCATGCCTAGGGAGCTATGGATCGATTTGTGATGGCTCATTCTTGAGTTTCCTTACATGTAATGATTCATAGAAGTGTGATAGATGTATAGCACACACTAATAAGAGTTTGATTAAAATCCTAAAGAGGATTCTTGAAAAGAATAAGAGGGCATGGAATTCAAAACTACAATTAGCTATATGGGCTGATAGGGTGACTGTGAAGAGGGCGATTGGTTGTGCACCATTTTACCTAGTATATGGAATACATGCAAGGATGCCTTAGAATAATTTATTGGAAATGTATAAATTTGTGCAATTATATGATGATGACATAGATGATGAAATGCAGTTGAGAATTGAGGACCTCATTAGGTTGGATGAGACTAGAAGAGAATCAGTTGCAGAAATGCCAAGTTATAGTTACAGGTTAAGAATTTGTATGACAAGAGAACTATTGAAAGAAGGTTTGAGCCTGGCAATTTGGTGTTAATTTGGAATGCCAAATTGGAGGATAAAGGAAAAAATGGTATGTTTGATCCCATCTGGCTAGGGCCATACCAAATTCATGAAAAATGGGGCCAAGATTCATACATTGTGAAAGAACTAAATGGTGATATTTAGGAATTGCCAGTTCATGGACAATTCTTGAAGAAATACTTCAATTGAAGGTATTCTATTTTCAATGAATAGTAGTTAGGTCTATATATGTTGTAAATTATGTAAATAAGTTGCTTGCACCTATCCTGTTTTGTCCTAGTTTGTAAGGTTTTGGTCCTGTTGCTCTCTATTATCAATTTTTCCAATGGGATGGTTTGCTTTAACTAGTGATTCTAAGTTCTTGTTGTGCCTCCAAGAGCAACACATCCCAAGAAAAAGCCACTGTTAACACATGCAAAAAAATTTATGGCTTCATTATCTTTCCCCTGGTCTTTGTATCATTTTTCATGTCTTTGGCTAAAGCCCTAAGAAGAATATTCAAAAAACTAGCCATTACATTCAAAATACCCTTTGTAATGCCCTGACCATGTTCTATTTTAAAGTTACTTTTTCAGGCAACTTAAAGACCTTTATGTGCACATGCTTAATATTTTTAGTCTACCCCCACTTTAATTTTTCCTAAGTTTTTACCCCCGATGGCCTTTAATTTTTCCTATAGTCCTCAGTGCCTAATATTTCCCTAAGCCTAAGTCTTATCCCTTAATATTTCCTATGTTTCAGCTTGATATTTCTTGGGCCCAGTCTTTCTGATAGATTTTCAAGTTGATGATTGTCATTAAAGTGCAAAGGATTTGTTAGAGCTATGTGATGTTTAGACAACTATTGATCTTACCTTATGACATGACGCTTCAAACTATGGGTCCAAGGTGACACGTAGGTACATTTGGTAGCTTCTCATTGGTCCATGTATTAATACATTGGCATTGTCAGTGGGACCTAGTTTTCAGATGTGTCAGAGGGTCTTGACATTATCAGTTGATCAACGATTGGTGTAAGTTCTCATGAGATGTGTCAGAGTTCTGACATCTTACACCAGTCGTCGATGTTACTTTATTCTTAGGCGGTAGTATAAGGGTGGGTCTGATTGCCAGATGGTTTTTATGTGCCATGGTGTGCTGATTTGTCACTATCTGATTGGTCCACATTGTTTGACTAGGCATGTTGTCAGTGGGGCCAAGGATTTCCAAATTTTAGTAGTTCTGACACTTGCAGTGCATCGACGGTCTGCATGTAATCTGATGGGTTTTTTTCTGACACTTGCGAACTTAAGATAGTAATTGATCTCTTTTTGTGTCAAAGGGTTGTTAGGGCAGGGTAAGATTCTTCATCTGATGGTTGTCTTATGATCTGAAAGAATCTTGAAGGTCTATGCAAAGATGAGACAATTGTTGATCTTCTTGATGCGGGCCTAGTTAAAATTTCCTCAATCTTTTGGCAGTCCTGATAAAAAGGTTAGCGGCCTGATGAATTTCAATGCTTTTCACTCATTCACAAAATGAGATGGTGGTATGTTAAATTGACAGGCGAATCAATGAATGTCTATTTACGTAATCACTAAACCATTTGGCAAATAGGTAAAGTTCTTTGCAAACTAACGAAAGCCTTCAGTTGCCAGATATAGTTGAGATGAGTTTGTTTTCATTTGTTTTCCAGTTCATGTGGTTAAGTAGTGGTTAAGTTTTTCATCCCACTAATAAGAAAAAGCCTTGTCACGTAGTCGCTAGGAGTAAACCTAAGGTATCTCGTTGGGTTAAAGACATAAAGCCTGTGAGATAAAAGGATCTGACGGTCATGATATAAAGTTGACTTAAATTTGAATGTAGACCACCGATTTATTGCAGGCACCATAAAGGAGTCATTTATTTTCAAATTCAAATTTGTGAAGGGTTTCCTACGACCAAAAGGACCAAAATTGAATGCAGAAGTGACTGGTGTTAGTGTGAGATGATTTGTTCACCATTGCAATGTGGTCCAAGGTGTGCCATGATCATTTGTAGGGGTTTGTACTATGTTTTTTGTGCTCAAGGTGTGTTTGCTGGTGGCCGAACATGTTGACAATTTGGCATTTTTGTGGTTCTCAGTACTTTCTCAGTAAAATTTTCATGATTGAGGATCACTCTAGGATCTATTTTCTCCTGATTGCCTAGATTTCTTCCCCTGTTTTAAATTTGTGACCATTTTTGGTTGGTTGGGTGGTTGAAACCCTAACCCTAGTCATCTATAGCTTGTTGCAACCTATTTTGGGTTTTCAAGATGACTAGTGGTGGTATATATTGAAAAAAGTGATTTTTTGTAAGGGTTGTTCTTGATGGTATTATACTAAGTAAGGAGAGCCTTGATTTTGGGTCTATTTCTTTGGCATTTTGTTGTTTGATAATGTATTGATTTTGCAAGTCTTAATTAGAACATAGTTGAATTCCAATCTTGTAGTGGTGAATGTCTTCTTGTTTTGTTCTTGAGCTCATATATGTTAATTTCACAAAGTGGGTTATCATATGGTAAACAAAGAGTATTTTGAGATTATCTTTGAGTTCCTAACAAAGTTAGGATTAAAGCCTTTTGGGTAGTTTTAGTGAGTTTATGGCTTGATAAGAATTTGATGTCCTAATATGTGAGTGAGAGGGGTAATAAGAAAAGCACTTATGCTAAATTCAAGTGTGTTTGACTTAGGATTTTTGGTTGATGCATGCTATTAGGTGACTCTATGCCTTGGTTAAGGCACTGGTCCATTCTCTAGAGGCAGTCCATCATCATCAATCACACGTACAAATTAAATGATAAAATCTTGCAATCAGTTAGTAAAGGATATAGTTGTATAATATTTTGGATTCCTTTGAAGAAGTGAATCAAGGGTACACCCACCTGAGCATCAAGGCTTAGAGTGTAGGAGGATCTCATTGTCGATCCTTGTTAATTGGCCCTCTTCCTTGTAGACTTTGGAGTGGTGATAGAGTCAAAGCTATATTAAAGTTATCCATCAAAGTATAAATCTGCAAGTTGAAGATCAAAGGGAACTCCCAACATTTGTTAAGGTCACAAAGTTGATTAGGATATGGTAAAAAAAGAGTATTGTGAGATCAGCTTGGAGTTCCTAACAAAGTTGGAATTAAAGCCTTTAGGGTGATTTCAGTGGGTTCATTGTTGGATTGGAATTTGATGATCAGGTTTGGGAGTGAGGGGAGTAATAGGAAAAGAACTTACTCTAAGTTCATGTGTATTTGAGTTAATGTTTTAGTTGATATATTTTATTAAGTCACTCTTTTCCCTGGGATAAGGCACTAATCTATTCTTTGGAAGCATTCCATCATCGTCAATCACACACACACATTTAAATGATAAAATCTTTCAATCAGTTAGTAAAGGACATAGTTGTATATTATTTTGAGAGTCCTTTGGAGAAGTGAGTCAAGGGTACACCTGCCTGAGTATTAAAGCTCAAAGTGTAGGAGTATCTCATTATTGATCCTTGTTAATTGTTCCTCTTCCTTGTAGACTTTGGAGTGGTGATAGAGTCAAAGTATCATTAAAAGTTATCCAGCAAAGTATAAATCTACAAGTTGAAGATCAAAGGGAAGAACCAACAGAATGTTCTTTAGATGTCATTTCTAGCAGCCTAGTTTTACATTGCTTCTTGGCAAGTCTGTTTGACCTCTTGTGACCCAAGCCACTCAAATCCACCTCTAGACTAACCTAGCTCTCCATTATTTTCCTTCTTTTTGGCCTACATTCGATCTCTGGAGTACTGCCATCCTCCTTCCTATCTTTAATTTCTTTAGACTTAGAGACATAAGACACCTCCTGGCCATCCTTCCTATTGAACTAGTTTTTAACATTTTTTGTGGTTCTTGCCCTCTTTAGTTCCCAGCACAGGCTCCTGGATGACACAGATGGATTGGGAGGAGGACTGGATGGGATTTTTAGTTTTGGCCAAGGAATCCCACTGGGTCATCTCCTAGATAATTAGGGGGTTTGGAGTGTCAGGCAGATAGCTTTGTGGAACTGGTAAATGTAGAGAAGGAGACCCTGTTGGAGGATAGGTATTGGCTTATCTAGGTTATCCTTAATATCAAGGATATTACTTTCTATGGAGTGTAGAAGATAGAAAGGGATGGAAATTAAATCCTTGTTTCTAATATGGTTTAGGAACAATAAGTGGTAGTAGTAAAAAACAATGAACTTACCTTCCAACGTGAAGTATTTCATCACTATGAGGTAGATTTTCGACTAGAAATCTGGCAGCACCTCCCTGTTGAAGCCCCCCTACTTTTCACTGGTAGCTCTCCATCCTTGAAAAAATGGTTGAGGCTAGTAGGGTCAGGAGTTTGACTAGTTTTTTTTAATTTCCTCCCATCATAGAAAGCCCAATTGCCTTGGCTATGACCTCCTCATTTAGCTAGAAGTGGATGCCTCCACTAGAGACACTCCTATTGTTCTAGGATGACATGAACTATTCGGAGATTCATTTGTCATTCCCACCCTTCATTCTCTCCATAAAACCCCAAATGCTGCTCTCCTTGCAATAATGTGTCACTAGCGCATCAGAGGTGAAGGCCTCATCAATTTTATCAGGCTCAATGTGGAGAGTGTTGCCTCCCATTTCAAACTTCAGTCCCTCCTACGCTAGAATATCCTGGAAAACAAAGATCCGAGTGTTTCTGTAGAACTTAAAAAACCCTTTGTTTTTGCAAAGCCTTTCTGAGGAATGTTTATACTTAAAATGCTAGCTTTGAGAAATTTTTTGGAAAATGGGCTCAGTACTACTAGATCTAATGGATCTCTAGGTACCATTAATAGTAATAATACTAGGGACACACTTGCTATCCTCATTAGCCAAGTAAGCCCTCTGATTTAGACAATTCCTACTCCACACATTTAAAGGGTAATTATGATTCTTTATGGGAATTTGGGTTCTCCTTTCCATAATCACAAAAATCATCAGAACACGCCAGCACGTGATCTAGTAAGGATTTTCTATGAATATGATGGTGTGGCACATTTAAACATTGATATTCATTTCTCCCCTAATGATTTTCTAAGCCACTAGAGGTAAATCACTAACCACCCTCCAACTATTAAGTTTGGTTTGTTTTAGGCCCATTGCTACCATTGAGTTAGTAACCAAATTCCCTTCTCTATACGTGTGAGCTATAGTGGTGCTCTGGAAGCTATTAATCAGCTCACCGATCTCCATAATAATAGGTCTAGCCCACCACCCTACACTAGCACCACCTTTGATAGCCTCAACAACCACTTTGGAATCCCCCTTGATTTCCAACTGCCTGACATTCATTTGTTTTGTGAATTTAATTCCCTAGAGAAGGGTCATTCCTTCTGCCTGGGTGACTGTGTAGTTATTGATGGGCCTGGCATAAGCCAACAAGAAATTGCCTCTATGATCTCTTAGAACACCACCCCCTCCTTGGCTCATATTATTTTATGCCCCATCAAAGTTTAATTTATTCCATCCTCTAGGGGGGACAGCCAATCTAGTATCTTTTCTAGCTATCTTTTTAGCATCATCAAACCTAGAGAACCCATCAAGGATGTTCCATATGTCAACAATTCTCACTTCCCAGGTAGCAGGAGGACATGAGGGAAGCTTCCATTTAGCCATCCTAGCATTCTCACATAGGATCTTAGTAACAATATGGATGCATGTCTCAGAATGGTTACTCTCCTCTCTAAAGATCCTATTGTTCCTTTCCTTCCAAATGGCCTAGTAGATGTGAGTGGGTAGAATACGCTAGAGGAGTTGGAGTAGGGGGTGATTGGAGGGGGATCTCCAATTGTTAAATTTATGTACTTCTCTGTCCAAGGCCCATGAAATACACAAATTGTTGATAACCTCTTGCCATATTCAGGAGGCATAATCATAGTGGATGAACAAGAGGTTCACCATTTCCTCCTCCTTACATAGGATACATCTATTCACCATGGGGATGCCCCTCTTTATTAGGTTATCCTAGACTAGGACCTTACCATGCATTAAAGTCCACCAAAAAAAATTTATTTTCAGTGTGAGCTAGGGAATCCACACCTTCTTCCAGTCCCCCAAGTTACTCTCCTCCTTCAGAAGAAGATTTTAAGTAGATTTAATAGAGAAGGTACCAGCCTGGGTGGGGGCCTAGATAATAGAGTCCTCACGCCCCAAAATTATGACATTAGCTGTAATTTCCATGAGATCCTTGGCTAAGTGTTGTAGGTCATGTCTATTCCTTAACTGATTAGGTATATCCTCCCAATCCCTACCAGTGATATAGTTGGAGACTCTGTTACCTAGGATAGGTCTGAGGTAGTCCATAAGAGGTTTGAATCTATAGCCTAGGTTAGTTTGGTTCACAATCTAGTGGTCATACCATAATTTGATGGATCTCCCATTTCTGATTTTCCAAAAATCTCCTTTAGATAGAAGGGTCTTACATTTACATATGTTCATCCAGAGTTTGGATCCACTGGGGAGATCACCATCATGGAACGTCTGCCTATAGGGGTGTCCTTAGAGATACTTGGCTTCCATAAGTCTACACCAATCCACGTTCCCTTCTATAAGTTTCCAAGCCACTTTCATGGTAAGGGCTTTATTCATCAACCCAATTTTTCTTAGCCCCAAGCCACCCATTCTTTTCGAGAGGTAGATAGTGTCCCAATTTACAAGAGACATCCTCTTCTTTTCTTCAGATCCTACCCACAAAAAGGTTCTCTGAATCCTTTCAAGTTTGTCTACCATGTAGCCTCTGATTTTAAAGAGGGATAGGAAGTAAATAGGGATCCCTTGGAGCATGGAGGTCACAAGCTAAAGTTTTCCAATATTGCTTAAAAACTTCCCCTTCTAGCCAGTAAGTTTCCTCTAGGCTCTTTGAAGGATGGAATTCTAGAAGTCTTGGGACACCTCTTTAACCGTAAGGGGGAGGCCAAGGTAGGTAGAAGGGAGAAAAGCCACCGGAAAACTAAGGATTTGAAGCACCTTATTTTGGAGCTCCATAGGGGTATTGAAGAAGAACAACCTACTCTTCTGATAGTTGATACACTATCCAGAAGCCCAAGCATAAATTTCCAAGATTATTTTCCACTTCTTGGCCTCAATCATAGAAGAATACCCAAAGAGGAAGGTGTCATCCCAAAATTGTTCTAGCACCACCTGTGGATGGGTAGAAGCAGGTTTGATACCTTTTATTCTTCCTGTAGAAAACAACATACAAAGATTATTTCTAAGCACATCAACCACAATAATAAAGAGGTAGGGGGAGAGGGGGTCTCCCTATCTAAGACCCTTCTCAGGTTTAAAATAACCACTAGGGGAGCCATTGACCAGAACAGAGAGGCTAACAGTTTGAGTACAGTCTTGAGCCATTGACCCTTGTCTTGAACCTTATGTTTTAAAGAATAACACTTCTCAGTATCATGGCCATTTTGATGATGGTATTGATAAAAACCTTTAGGATCAAATGATTTAGATGCTATTTTAGTAGGTAAAAGAGGTCAAATATGAGGTAAAGTAATCATATTAGTAGTTATCAACCTATTCATGATAGAATGTAACGATTCAGAGAGAGGAGTAAACATACGATTCAAATGAAAAGAAATGGATGTAGAAGTAGCATTGTGGGATGCAACAACAACTTGATCAACAACTACATTTTCTTTTTTATTTATCTTGACATATTTGTTAGGTTTTTAAAATTTATTTTGTTTAGGAGAAGCATCACTCTTATCAACTGGAATAGGAGCCATTGGAGTGTTGCTCTCAAATTGACTCACTTGTAATTGATAATGATAAAGTGTTGCACAAAGTTGTTGAAAGAATCTTATCTCTAATATCCTTTTGCAAATTTGAAATAAACATATATTGAATATCCATATGAGGAATAGGATAAAAAATTTGAGCATGCAAATTCATAAATCTACCAATGAATTCAGTTAATTTTTCCTTGGTGTTTTGTTTACAGTGCATCAAATCAATTAAGGACACTTGCAGACCAATGTTATTTTGAAATTGTTGAATAAAAGTATTGGAAAGTTTTGGAAAATAATCAATAGAGTAAGGAGGCAAGGAACAATACCATTGTAAGGCCTTGTCACAAAAAGTTCTAGCAAACAACTTGGTTAAAATCCTATGGTCATGAGCATAGTTGGTACAAAGGATTTGAAATGTTTTAACATGAGTAACTAGGTCTCCCTTACCATTGTAACTCTCAAGATGAGGCATATCGGCTTACTGAGGAATAGGAGCATGAATGATGTCTAAGGATAAAGGACTTCCCATGTCACATGTAGGAATGCTAAACTTGTTTTGAGTCAACGATGCAATTTTAAAGATGACACAGTTTGAGCCAAACCGATGATTGTTTAATCATTAGAGAAAATAGGAGGTATACAAACATTAGAAACACTAGGTAAAGTGTATGAAGTTGCAAGAATAGAAGACACAACTAAAGGAACACTTGGGACCACAGTTGGAAGAGGATTAGATAAAGTAAAAGGAACATTATGGTAAGAAGGTTGTGATGTAGTAAGGGATATAGGAGGAACACTCATAGTAAGAGAGGGAACCGTTGTAGTCACCAAAGGAGGGGTATAAGTAGGGATAATAGATAAACAAACTGAAGAGGGTTCTACACTAGTAACCAAAGGAATCAATCCTAAATCTTGAGCTTCTTGAGCTAAAGGTTTAATATTTGAGTCCACAAGGTGAGTGATACCATGGACGAGATTAGAACCTTGATCATTATCACAAAGATCTTTTTTAAGAGCCTCTATAGCTTGAATAGAATCTTGATTATGGTTTTCTTGATTAAGCCAATTACCCATTTTATCAAGTTCGGTTGAAAGTTTTTGGACTTGTTCAGGAAGGACTCTTAAAGAATCATTCTCATCATGAGATGAGTGAGAAGATTTTTTCTCTATAATAGGATTGGAATCATGAATAATCAAATTATCATCCAGGATCCTAAGGAAAGGAGAGGAAGACTTAGGATCAAAGGCACCCATAAGTCTATGAATTCATCTAACCGAATATTATAGGTAGGACTAGAGGTAGTAAAGCTCATATACCAATGCAATACAAATGTACTAAACCAGGAAAACACAAAGCATGAACAAATAAATGTTTTAGTATTTTTATTTTATATGAGATGCTAATATATAAAAGAAGGCTAATACATGAAAGATCTAACACCATAGAAGAAAGAGTTGTCTATCATGGGTTCACCAAAATTTAGGATTAAGGTGAACACACAAGATAATACAAAGGGAAATCTAAGACCACAAATACAATAGGGCTTCTAATTCCACAAAAGATAGGGGTAAGATTGTCAGGTTCACCAAAATGTAGGAGAAGAAATCATGGTCACCAAAATGTAGATAAACAAAGAGTGCTCTCCTAAGGGGAATGGAAGTGTGATGTGATAATATGATGAGGATGGGAATATAAGATATACTTCTTAAACTCAAATTCCCAAAGAAGTTCCAAATTGATTAACCACAAGAGGATGGTCAATACATATATGAATCAATTGATGGAGAATATGAATAAAGAGGATAACCTTATATTCCATTATGGAAAGTATGTATCAAAATCTTAATTGAATTGAAGACAAATAATAACCTCAAGTATGACAGATCTAGAAAATGCTATTTTCTGATGTTTGTGCTCAATTTTAGAGAATTTTGCAACCGAAACTGGCCTGGAAA
>BSBK01010377.1:415000-481276 GCA_027943335.1 Chamaecyparis obtusa
CAAGAAATCTAGTCAGTAAGGATATGTGAAATCATGGAAAAAAAGGGAAGAGTTGAAGATGACCAAAGAATAGTTGAAGAAGAGAGAAGGGAGATAAATACAAGACTAGATGAGAAAGATAGGGAAATACTAAGGTTGACACAAATTCACTATAATTTTACAAACCAACTAGTTAGCACATATCAAGAAATTGGAAAGAAAGTTGGAGAGATTGATGACCTGATATCTGAGAATGAACATTTGAAGAATGAATTGAAAAATGAAAAGGATACTAATTAAATCTTGAAAATAAATGAAGAAGCATTGAATATTTTGGATGAACAACTAAGAAATTAGAGACAATCGAGAGACACTACTAGACTTGGATACAATGCAAACAATACCACTAAGAAGGGAGAGTGCTTGAATCTAGCACCCAAATGAGATAATGTTGCTTCCCCACTAAAGAAAAATAATCCTACATGTTATGATTATGGGAAACCAAGACACACAACAAATATCTGTAGGAGAAAAAAAAAGGTAATCCACCAAGAACTCCTAATTTTAAAGGTCACTGCTATAATTGCAATAAGTTTGGTAATAAGGAATTTGAATGTAGATAAAGAGCTATTAACAATCCAAGGAATCCAAGATACAAGGGTTACTATAACAATTTCAATAGATATAGTCACAAATCTGGAGAATGCAAATCATAAAGAAGAAAAAAAAAATGGGTCCCTAACTGAAAGAATGTTGCAAACAACTGACAAGGACCAAATATACCATGGGACTATAAGACAAGAATAACATGTACTGCTTGTGGAATATTTTGTCACATTATTGAAAATTGCTTTAGGTTGCATGGTATACACAATAGAATATCATGGAGAAACTCTGGAATGGCTTTTTTCTACTATCACAAGGTCAATCACCAAGCCAAGGTCTGTAGATGCCAAGGTAAATCCCCAATCGAGGAACAACTGCATGAAAAGACTCAAGTTAACATTATTGAGATAAAATATCAGATGAATAGGAGTTGGAGAAGGAAATCTCAAGAAGATGGAACAAAACTTGGAACAACTGCTGATACCACATCCTTTGGAATGGGTGTACCTATATTCAGTTAATTGATCAAAGGTATCTATAGGAGATGATAACCTAAATTATATCTTAAATAAATTCCTAGAATTAGTGAAAAGATCCATATTAGCATACTAAGATGCATTTGGATATAAGTTGTGAAGTTGATATTTTATATGTTGATTAGTAAAATTTTTGAGTTATTATGTTGCATTCGGTGAAAGAAGGAGTAGTTTTGTTATTGGTGAAATGAAGTAGTTAAAAAGAATTTAATGAAAATTTTATAGTCATTAGAAGCTCTAATCTAGAAAAACATATAAATAGAGGGCATGCTATTTTATTTTTACCTTACACTTTCACAAGAACTTGAAGCATTTTAATGAGAAGAGATCATCGAGTGATTTCAAGCGATTATTTTAAAATTTTGGGAATCTAAAAAGAATATTCAAGGTATTTCTATCCTATCAATCTATGTTCACAAATTTTTATTTCGATTGAAGTGGAACCCTACATCTCTTAAGAACTATTCTGAGATCAAGATGGCACCTAAGATATAAATACTAGTTATTATTGAGAAGATTGATCCTGTGAATCTCAAGTATAATCTGCATGACCCTATTGTTGCAGAAGTTGACAAAGGTGGAGCCCTATCATCGATCCCACCAAAGGTAATTTTGATTGAAGATGTTCATGCCTTCATCCACTATAAAATTGAAGATATATGTCAAATATAAATTGACACATCATATAGGACTCTATGTTTGAATAGAAAATTCAAAGGAGAACACATACATTTGCAAACTAAGGGTTTGGTTCATGCTACGTATGTGCCAAAAGTAGTCAAACATGAATGGATGAGGATAGTACTTATATGATTACATGATCATTTCATGTGGCTGGATGGATTGTGAATATCACTTAAGATGTTTTGCACATAGTCATAGGATTTTTTGCCAGTGATAAAGAGAGGGAATACAAGAAAATTAATATAAATAAGCTATGTGAGCTTAAAAATGCCAAATGGGATGGAAGAGGATTGAATTTATCAACCATTGATGACCCTAATATGATATTTTCATCCAACATCATATCTTATAGAATATTTTAGTTATCTCAGGTAGATAGTGTGCCCAATGGAGACATTGACATAGCATACAAAATTGTTAAAAAATATATGAAGATAGATTTGTGTAAGATATTGTTGAATTATTTGGATGATAATATAAATACCATAAGGAAAGAAAAATCAAATACTCTAAAGTTCTTGAACCAATTATGGTATGTTTTTTCTTCTACTTTCAAATTTTTTTTCCTACAATCGGTGAAGTAACTTCGAAAGAAAATAAACTAATCACACACCAGATTAATGAGTATATTCAAAGCATAGAAGATAATTTTGAGTTGATCATGAATGATTATTTTGTTAATTTTCAAGAATGAATGCATAATAGATTTATGATTCCACCTCATCTAAAGAAATAATACAAAGATGATATATGTTTTGAAGTTGACACTCACATCTATATTATAAGAACTTTCAAGCCAAGAATCGAGTGGCTACCACCTATGAGATATGAGATGGACATTGATGTTTCCTCTATTCAAATTAAAGGACTATTGGAGAAACCAATTGATAGAATTTCAACTTTGTATGGAATATTTGAAGAAGTAAAAAATAAAATAAGGTTAGGTATCTTGATCCCTAAGACAATCAGGAAGATAAGAAGAATGATAACCACCTTGTTAGATAATTTGGGAATCGCTTCTAGTGATGAAGAGGTTGCTGAGCCATCAGAGGTTGAAAGGAAGAATACTAGAGTAAGGAAAGAAATACTTAGTCCAATCGGTGTTAGACCATCTACAAGGTCTATGTCCACACCAAGATAAAAGAAGAAAATAGATGTAGAAATGATCAAGACAAAGATTTACATACAATAAAATAAGGCTACTAGAAGGCCTAGAAGGAAACTAAAGTTACAACAAGAAAGTGAAACTAAGTTTGAAGACCTATCACAATTTAAGGTTGTACAAAGTAAAAAGGTGAAGAGTCTTGATAAACTACTTAAGATAGTTAAAAAAATGGGGAGATTATTCTATACTGAATAAATTGAATTATGAGAAGAGAAATTATGAAGAGAAAAATAAAATTGAAGAAACTGTCATTTCTACTTTGCACAAGTTTAGAGCAACACCAATTGAAGTTGCACCAAATCTTGAAGATGAGATTTATCATAAAATTGATGTAAAATGTAAGTATGATCTAGTAGCCAAGATAGAAATGAGAGGTAGGTCCCTAGAAATTACTATATCGAACCTAACAAAGAGAGGAATCAAAGACACCTTACAAGAATATTCAATAATATTCAGAGGAAAGGGCAGACAACTAAGCATCACAGTCAATGAACTTTAAGAAGTTCAAAAAGACATTGATGATATTTGGAGAAAGATCTTCTCTATTGATCACATACAATTGAAGAAGCTAAAGATTAAGTAAGAAAGTCAGACACAATTGACTTGAAAACAAATGAAGACAAATTCTCAATTGAAGACATAACTCATCAAGACCTTGGTGAAACAATAAAATCTGATGAAGACATCATGGCAACCGAGGCCATAGAAACAAAGGAAATGAATGTTGATGATTCTAATAAGGTAACTATAATGGCATAAGATCCTATAATTGAACAAGTTTTAAATTTTCTTGAGATTGAGGAAGTTATCTCAAAGGTAACAAGAGATATACCCATCGATGTTGAGACCCATACCAAGAAAGCATAAGAGACTACCACAAAGGAGACCGAGGAAGCAAAAGAAACCAATTCTATGCAAGGTCATAACCAAGAGCTAATAACTCCCATAGAAACTATAGAACAACAAAAGGAACCAAAAAAATAAAAATAAAAATAAAAATATGAGGAAAAGGAAGAAGAGAAACATGACAAGAAGGAAGAGAAGAAACAAGGAGAGAAAAATAAAGACAAAGAAGATAGAACTGAGGAGACATCTATAAAATATGATGCAAAGAAGGCATCTACTTCTAAAGGAAAATAAAAGAAGATGAAATTTGAGAAAGAGGTTTATATAAGCCAACCCATCATTATTCCTAAAGTTGATATCACAACCATGAGTCCAAAAGAACTCTCTGATTTCAAAGATCTATTAATGAGAAAAATTGCACAAGACAAGTTGATAGCAAAGAAGTGGAAAATTCATGTCTTAGATAAAGTTAAAGGAATATTGAATGAGATTGTATGTGAGGCAATTGTAAATGAGAAAGAAGATATTTGTAGTCAGTTAAGAGAGCGGTTAAGTCAGATAAACTAGCCTTGCACTAACATAACTAAATACATGAAGTGAGTACATAAGAAGGAAATGTAGACAAAAGTAATTAAAGAAAATCTTCAATCAGTTGCATTAGATAAGGTAACTATTTCTGAGTTAATCATTGAATTGGAAAATGAGCTACAAAAATTTCTTTCAGTATTTCAACACATTTGTTTAATTTTCAATTTCACCAAAGATATTAGAGAGAAATATAATAATGTGGAAAATGAGCTCACCGAGTAGTTATCAAAATTTTACACCAAACCTAAGTGTATAAAGAAATATTATGAAAGGTTGAAGTATTTGATGGGAGTGCAATATGAGCTAAGAAAGGAGGAGAATCAGATCAGAATGGATCTAATGGAACTCCAACGAATTTTTATTCCACATATAGAATCCATTTTTAAATGGGTACTCAAGGCCAAAGATTTAGTTAGCACACGAGATGTTAGTGCTATGGATAGTATGTTAAGTTTGACTTCAGATTTAAGTGAGAAAATAATAGCATTACACAAACTTAAGGATACATAGAAGGAATCACTCAAATATGCTCATGACAAGTACAAAACTATTTTTGACAAGATCCCTACAAATAAGCAGTAAATTCTTATTTTGTCATTTTTGTTAAAAAAGGGGGAATATATATAGTTTGTAAATTTTTTTATAGGAAAACACAAAAGGGAGAATATAGGGAATGAATATAGGATATATGATACAGATGAATACATGAGGTGGAATATATATAAAATCAGAAGGATATGGATATATGTACATGAAGTATTACTTTAGGGGGAGTAATATGTTTACTAAGGAATGGAAGGGCAAAAATAGGTTTTTTTGATGACTTCGAATGTTTTTAGCAAACATAAAAAACTAAAGCCAAAGGGGGATATTGATACTCCTAAGAGTTCTTTCTATTTTCATTAGTTATTATGAAGTCACATGATTTGTCAAAGTCATTCGGTAAACAAGGATAGACAAGTCGATAAAGCAGGAAAAGCTATTCAATAATTGAAGTAAGAAGATAGGTAATTTTGGTACAGGAAAAGAAAGTTTAGACACCGAGCAAGGAAGAAATAAGAAATTAGAATCAAGTTGTACCAAGCTACAACATTAACCGAAATGAGTTGAAGAAAACATGTAACCAAGCATAGTAGACCGACACAAGGAGAAGATTTTTATACATTGAACATGGACACCGAACATAAAATGATTTACCAATCGCAAGGAGATTGTGTTGGGAGTTCCCTTTGATCTTCAACTTGTAGATTTATAATTTGATGGATAACTTTAATATAACTTTGACTCTATCACCACTCCAAAACCTACAAGGAAGAGGGCCAATTAACAAGGATCAGAAGAGATCCTCCTACACTTTGAGCCTTATTTCTTAGGCAGGTGTACCCTTGATTCACTTCTTCAAAGGAATCATAAAATCATATACAACTATACCCCTTACTAATTGATTGAAGATTTTATCATTTGAATGTGTTTGTGTGATTGATGATGATGGACTGCCTCTAGAGAAAGGATCAGTGCCTTAACCAGGGCAAAGAGTCACTTGATAACATATATCAACTAAACCTTAATTCAAACACACATGAACTCAGAGTAAGTGCTTTACCTATTACTCCCCCTCACTCCCAAACATGATCATCAAATTCCAACCTAATAATGAACTCATTGAAATCACCCTAATGGCTTTAATCCTAACTTTGTTAGGAACTCCAAGCTGATCTCACAATAATCTTTGTTTACCATATGCTAATCCACTTTTTGACCTTAGCATATATGAATCCACACTCAGAAAAGAAGATAATCAGAGATTTGAAATAGGAATTCAACTGTATTCTCATTAATTTTTAGAAATCAATACATTACCAAGAAATAAAATACCAAAGGAAAAGACCCAAGATCCAAGCTCTATTTACTCAGTATAATACCATCAACAACAACCAGGGACCAAAAAGGTTTTGGAACCCACATTAAGTCAAAAATTCTACACTATATACCTCCTAGTCACCTTCGAATCCTCAAAGAGGATGCATCAAGCTTCGGGTGACTAGGGTTAGGGTTTCAACCACTAAACCCACTAGAAATGGTCACAAAATTTATTGCAAGGGAAGAAAAGTAGTCGGCCATGCCTGAGGAAGATTTGTACTCATGATAGATTTCAGGGAAAGTACTGCAAATCATGAAAATTTGAAATTGTCAACCCTTTCAGCCACTTGCAACATGCCTCGTGCAAAAAACCACATGGTACAAACCCCTGTACATGATCATGGAACACCCTAGACCACACTGCAATAGAAAGTTCCACCAAACAAATCAAATCTAGTTGTGAAAGCACTAAATTTTAGTCCTTCTGGTCGTAGGAAACCCCCTGTAAATTCAAATTTGAAAATAAAGGGCTACCTCCAAGTGCCAGCTGCAAATCAATGGTCTAAATTTAAAATTAGGTTAACTTTAAGTCGTGGCCATTAGATCTCTTCTTTTCATGATCTTTTAAGTCTTAACTCAACTGCCACCCTGGGTTTACCTTTTAGCGAATGCGCGACAAGGCATTTCCTTATTCGTAAAAAGAAAACCTTAACCCATTTTTAAATCTGCGACCTGGCGACTAAAAGAAAACATTTAACCTTGGTCCCACATCTGGAAAACTAGTGATAGAAAGTTTTTGCCAATTTGTGAAACACTTTTTACCTCTGCCAAGCTAGTTAGCGATTACACAAATGCTTGTTCGCTAAATTGCTAGTCAAATCTAAGCACCGCTATCCTTTTCTGTGAATGAGTCAAACCTTTGCAATTTGTCAGGCCGCTAAACCATTTTTTTAGAGTCGCCATGTCCCCACCCTAGCCCACCTAGAAGATCGATGTCCATCTTAAAATCTCATGCAGTTAGAAGATCCCATCAAATTACATGCCATCTATTGATCTTCTGTCACTGTCAAAACAACTAAACCCAAAAATACCTGGCCCCACTAACACAATATCCAATCACACAACATGGACCAATCATAGCTTTCCATATTAGCACACCTAGCATGTGGACCCACTGCACTTTGTCCTCTTTGAGAAAGATTGAATCGACGGTCGGTGCATGATCTTAAGCCTCTGACAGATCCCATAAGATCATGCACCCATCATTGATATTCTGACATTGTCAGGACCCACTGACACATCTAGAAACTAGGTCCCACTGACCACTATCAACGTGTTGATACATGGACCAATGAAAAAGTGCCAACTGTGCCAATGTGTAACCTTGGACCTACCTTTATCTCTAGCACTAACACCTAGAGGATTGGATGAATGGTGTAAGATCTGAAGGTCTTAAAAAATTCTATGCACATTCACACCAATCGTCGATCTAGAATCTTAGCCAATACCATAGAGCGTGACCCCACAATGCTGTATAGGATACTCCAATGAATTAGGGACCACCACATCACTGAATCTGGTAGACGGACATATAATTTCTTCATTCATTCTGACAACCCTGCCACTTCACTATTTCCTTTGGCCAATAAGGAAACACCATGTGTGCTTACCTGGTAGTGGACCCATCTATAGAGAAAGGCAACATCATACAATAAAATCAATGACCATTGCAAAAGTGCAAGTTTTTGACAAAACCCTTGCGCTTTAACGACAACCATCGGATGTAGATGTTGTCAGAGTCAAGCCCAGGAAAATATTAAGCTAGAACATAGGAAAAATTAAACACTAAGACTTAGGCTTATAGGGAAAAATTTAGGCGTAGAGGACTTTGAAAAATTAAAAGGCCACCGAGGTATAAAAATTAAAAGGCAGGCAGGGCATAGCAAGGATCTAGAATCACTGGTTTAAAGTAGACCATCCCACTAGAAAAGACTAACAAGAGAGAGAAATATGACCAAAACCCTACAGACCAGGACAAAACAAGGCATGGGTAAGAAAATTATTTACAAAATTTACAATTTGTACAAACCTAACTACTGTTCATGGAAAATAGAATACCTTCAATTGAAGTATTTCTTCAAGAATTGTCCATGAATTGGCAATTCCTGAACTTCACCATTTAATTCTTTCACAATGTATGAATCTTGGCCCTATTTCACATGAATTAGATATGGCCCTAGCTAGATGGGATCAAACTTACCATGTTTTCCTTTATACTCCAATCTAGCATTCTAAATTAATACCAAATCACCAGGCTCAAACTTCCTGTCAACAATTTTCTTGTCATATAAATTCTTAACCTACAACTGTAATTTGGCATTCCTTGCAACTAACTCCCTTCTACTCTCATCCAGTTTAATGAGGTCCTCAATTCTCAACTGCATCTCATCATCTATGTCATCATCATATAACTGCACAAACTTGTACATTTCCAATAAATTATTCTAAGGCATTCTTGCATGGATTCCATATACTAAATCAAAGGGTGCACAACCAATTTCCCTTTTCATAGTTACCCTATTAGCCCACAGAGCTAATGGTAGCTTTGAATTCCATGCCCTCTTATTCTTTTCAAGGATCCTCTTTAGGATTTTAATCAAACTCTTATTAGTAGATTCTGCTTGACCATTTCCTTGTGGATGATAAGGTGAGGATTTAGAAATCTAAATTCCCAAACCTTTGCAAAATTCCTTGTATTCAGCAGACCTAAAGCACATGGCATTATCACTTACTATTCTCTCAGGGAAACCAAACCTTGTAACAATATTATTCAACATAAAATCAATTACCACCTTACTAGTTGCATTTCTTGTAGGTATAGCTTGTGTCCACTTTGTAAAGTAATCAGTGGCAACCAAGATCCATGAGTGTCCTCCACTAGACTTGTTTGGCATCTCCCCTATGAAATCAATTCCCCATTGTTGGAAAGGAGCCTATACTTATATTGGTTTTAATGGCACATTGCCTAAAAATTTAAGCTTACCAAAGAACCTTTGACAAGCATCACACCTCCTCACGAACTCTTCTGCATCCTTAAAGATGGTGGGCCATAATAATCCTGCTCTCAAAATTTTATGAGCAGTTGTTTTACCCATATAATGCCCACCACAAACTCCCTCATGCATCTCCTTTAACAACTTGTTAGCCTGATCTTCATCTACACATTTCAAAAGTATGCAATCTAAATTTCCTTCTATACAATTTACATTTCACAATTACATAATTGATGGCCTGTAATTTCAATGTCCTTTTCTGATTATCATTCATTCCTGCTAGACATTTCATATTTCTCAAGTAATAGATAATATCTTGATATAGATACAATCATCCATATCACATGTATAATCAATTTCAGAATGATTTACCTGATTCGCATCAAGATTGGATTGGGCCATCAGTTTTTCCAATCCCTATCCTCTAACCAATTTAGTAATTTGGATGTCAACATTGAATTCTTGAATCCTATTGATCCATTTGCATCTTCTCCTAGATACCTCTTGCTATGAGAAAATATCCTTCACAACTGCGCTTGGCACAAAAGAAATCACAACTACCCCCATCAAGTAACACCTAAAAGCCTTGATTTCCTTCACAAGTACATATGCTTATTTTTCATTTATGTCATATTTCAATTCAGCAGGCTACAAAGATTTACTGAAAAATGCAATAGGCTGCTCAAAACCATCCTTATTCTTTTGTAACAAAACTGTAGCAATAGTGTGAAAAGATGCAAAGGAAAAGATATGCATTGGGACATTATAATCAGGTGCCTTAAGCATTGGTGCATCTTTGATAACCTGCTTGATATTTTTGAAAGCCTCATCAGGCTCACCCTCCCAATTGATTGCAGATCCCTTCTTTAACATCTTAGAAATAGGTCTAGTGACCTCAAAAAAGTTTGTTAAAAACCTCCTTAAGAAATTGACCTGACCAAAGAAGGACTGAATCCCTTTAACATTCTTTGGCCTCTGAATTTTATCAATAGCTGCTACCCTCTCAGGGTCAATTCTTACTCCTTTCTTCCCAACTAAGTGGCTAAGTAGCTTACCTTTTGTGACACCAAAAGCACATTTCCTTGGGTTAATGAAATGCCATATTCCAAGGCCCTCGCAAATATTTTTTCTAAATGGGTACAATGGTATTCCTCTTTCTTGGAATAGGCAGTTAAATCATCTTCATATACAACAAGAAAATCATTTCTAAAATCTAAAAAGGCAACATCCATTGCCCTCTAAAAAGTAGCACCAGCATTTGTGAGACCAAAAGGCATTCTGACATAAACATATGTCCCCCAAGGTGTAGTAAAAGTTGTCTTGAATTGCTCTGATTCTTTGAAAATAACTTGATTGTAACTAGAGAAACCATCCATCATAGACATCAATTCTGATCTGGTCACTCTTTGTAACATAGCTTCCATATTGTGCAAACAATAGTTATCCTTTAATGAGCTGATGGTCAAATTCTTGAAGTCCACACAAAGCCTGATGCCACCATTCTTCTTTCACACAGGAACAAGATTTGACACCCAAGAAGAGTACCTTATAGGCTTGATAATTCCAACATCTCTCAGCTTCATTAACTCTTCTTGCATCTTGGGTGCCAAAGTAGGATTTATAGGCCTTTATTTTTTCCAGAAAGGTTTACATCTTCTTTCAATGGAATAATATGCTGAAACAAATCTTCTCTATAAACCTTTAGGTCATCATATGACCATGCAAAAACATGCCTAAATTTTCTCAATAATTCAATCAAATATTTTCTCACATTGTGAGACATGTCCCTACCAATGTATATTTTCTTAGGTGCTTCATGTGTTCCAAGATTTATCTCCTCTAGATCAGTATGATCTTCTCTTTAGATATTCTTTTGAACTCTATCCTCGTTATCAAAGATAGTCTCCAAAACAACAAGCCCCTTGGGCACCTTGTTAGTTCTAAGCTGAATGACCTCATTGCCAAAGACAACCTCTTTTCCTTCTATAGACTCCACCAAGGCTGAACAATCAAATTCCTAACCATGATACTGATCTTCACAACTCATAAACTTTAAGATATCATTATCATCATCAAAAACTTTCCAATTTTAAATATTGTCTAGTATACTAGGCCTAGCCTGAATTTCAACTTTAGAGATACCAGAAAAAGTAATATCAGTGGGATTGATTGCAATATTAGCTAACAAGTCAGCCATCTTATTGTTACTCCTATCCTTCAACTCAATATTGAAGGCATCAAAACATTCAATCAAATCCCAAACTGCATTCTTATATTGTTTCAACCTCTTGTTCTTGGAAGCATATAATGACCTGACTTGGGACACCACCAACTTAGAATCACCAACAACACTTATGCATTTAATACCATGCTTTTGTGCCAACCTCAATCCTAACAACAAAGCCTCATAGTCTGCTATATTGTTGGTACAAAAGAAATTCAATGTGAAAGAAAATTTGTAGGTGTTTCCATCAGGAGAAATAAGTAGAATACCTGCTCCTACACCATCTTTGCAATTTTCACCATCAAAGTACATTACCGAAAAATCACCCTTCACAGAATTAACACTTACCTCAATAGAGATAGGTGACAAACTAGGTTCATTTTCAAATACAGGAATCTCTACCCTAAAAACATTAATATCAGTATCCACAAAACATGTAGTTTCATTATCAATATTTCTCTCAATCATGTGGCATACTCTTGGTTCTCACTCAATCTTGACAAACTGATCATCAATCTTGAAAGTGGCATAGGACAGATCACACTGTAAATTTCCACCTATGGTAGCACTCCACCTTCTAGATAGTAGCATACCATAATGAGGAGGGATGTCCACCACCAAAACACTCATTGTTAACTCTTTCTCTAGATATGCTGCCAGCCTATATGGCATTGCATTGATAGGCTCAATAAATGGTACCTCTTTCTGATCCATTGCACAACATCTGCCTTGAACTGTATCAACTTTAAGGCCCAACTTCTCCATGATTTTAAAAGGCATAATAGTATTAGAGGCACCACTATCAATCATACAATTTCTTAGTTTCATTCCATTCACAAGAACATTTAAAAAGAATGGATCAATGTTTTCAAGGCTAGCATTGACAGAACTATCCAAATATATAGGAGGAATTTGAGATACGATTCCCTGAGTAGCAACACCTTTCAAAGCTTTATCCCAAGAACCATTGCATGAAACATCATTGTTATGAACATTATCTTCCCATGCAATAGCTCTATCTTTGTGTTTAGGGATCCTCAACAATTCTGACAATGGAAACTTAACTGTAATTTGGGACAATACAGATGACATATCAATAGGAATAGAGAAAGGAATATCAATCTGGACTGCCCTAATATCCTTTTTCTTGTCTGATACATTAGGTGTATTGGCCACCCTCATTTTTTCAATCTTAGCCATTGTGTTAACTGGTTTCTCAATCTCATTAGAAATTCTTTCAATTCCAACTCCCTTAGGCTCACAATTCTTACCTTTTACACTCTTGAATTTCACTATGTGATCACCTTTTGATTTGTTCTCATTAGGCTCTCCAGAGTTGGTACTCTTTATAAACATTCCTGCAGCTTTCTCATTTGTATTCCTTGCCACCATGCCTCTAGTTTGCACTTGGGAAATCATTTCTATAGTAATCCTACCCATCTCTTCTCTAGAAGGTCTTCTTAAATTTATTGGCTCAGAAGAAGAGTTCATGTTACACGTCTTCTTATCAATGTCTTCACTATCAGAAAAAACCTCTTGATGAAAAAGGGCTAGATTATGTCTCTTCACATTTACATCTGCTTCTTCATCCAAATTAGAATCATCCTCATATCCTAGATATGAAGTAGCCATGTTGCATCCAACATCATCTTGATCTTCTTCTTTATCTATCTCCTCACTTCCACAATCTTGATTTGCAGCCATAGAATGTGCAACTACACAATGCTCTGCAGAATGAGGGGGCTAGCATGCAACACACCAAGGTATATCCTCCATGACATTTATTGAAGCTTTTTGTAGAGGGTCACGGACACCTCTATCATTTTTATTTCTTGCAGTAGGGACAATAGGCCTACCATCCTTCCATTGGGTGTTGGAGGGGTAGTTCTGCAATCTATTCTGCTTATTGAAATTGTTGTTGAACTGAGGCCTTTCATTGGTAGGAGTATTGATGTTCAGATTTGTAGGTGCCTTCAAGTCTTTCAATGCATTGAGCACCTTGTCCAATTTATCTTCTTCTTGCCTCCTAGTTCCAACATTCTTATCACTTTCCCTTTTGTATTTCTTGTCCCCAAACAACTTAGGATCATCTCTCTTCCCACCAAATTTTCTTGATATTTTTGTGTTATTCTCAATATTTACAGCAATTCTAAAAGCATCTCTAAGAGTTCTCAGTTCTTTGTCCCTCAACAAGTATCCCATCTTTCCATCAAATGCATTGAAGTATGTAGTTAGACAAACATTGTCATCTAACCGCATAACTTGGAACAGCTTATGCATAGCCTTCTGAAATCTCATATTGAATTCAACTGCAGTCTCATTCTAATTTTTCCTTATGGTATTGAATTCATTCAACATGAAACTAGCATTAGGCCTATCACCATATTACTCTTTAAAACATCTCTCAAAAGAATCCCAAGTATCAATAAATTTATGAGGAAGTCTCTTAAACCAATCTCTAGCATCCTCTAGTAGAGATTGAACAAATAATTTCATGACTACATCCTCATGCTCTACCTCATAATCATTAAGCATATCAAAAAATAGCCTAAGATGCTCCTCACAACTAATAGCATTATTACAAGCAAACTTAGGTACCTTATCTCTTATATCATTTGGAAAAGCATTCAGGTAACTAGGAATTCCATCAAAACTAATTTTCCTATAGCCTTCTAATTGCATAGGTATTCTTTGAAAACTTGAACTAGTGTTAACCCTAGGATTAACATTTGCATTTAGATTTCCATCTACTTGTGCATTTGACTGCTATCTAGGATCAACATCTATCCTAGCAGATGAAGAAGGAATTGAACTAGCAGCATTACTAAGTGGAATAGTAGTAGTGATAGATGGCATACTTAGTTCAGTAGTAGATGGACCAAGAGCATTTGCAGATGAAGCCCTCAAGAACTGGATCTTTCTTCTCTTTTCTACAATAGAAGCTTCAATTTCAGCCCTCTCTAATTCTCTTACAAGGTCCTCATCTTCTTTTCTTCTTCTTTCTATCTCGGTGTCCTTATTTGAATTGGGTGGTGGGACCCCTGGTATTGTCACTGGTTTTCTTGTTTGATGTTCCACCATCTTTTGCTTTCCCTTTTCATTAATAACAACAACAGGTCTAGTGATCTCATGCCCATCTTTATTTTTAGGGAAGGAAGCATAATTTTGAACCTATCTAATCATAGGGCCCTCCTTATCAAATTCATGATCTTGCAGTAAGTTCTCTTGCTCACTCCTCAAAGCCTCAAGATCACCAAAGACATCATGTTGCAAAGTCTTAGGAGCAGAAGCAAGCATCTTGTTTCTCTCCTTCATTTCATTAATCTTTCTAAGGAGAGACTGTCTTTCTATTAGAGCATTCACCTTTTCAGCCTCTCTCTCTCTCTCTCTCTCTCTCTCTCTCTCTCTCTCTCTTCTTGTAACCTTTTATGTATGGCATCCTGTTCTACCAACTGCAACCTTGGTGCATTTAAATCATCCGAGTCTACCATAATGTCATCAGAACATGATGACACATCCATATTAGTAAGGTTTTGATATGGGAAGTGGACTTGCCTTGGTCTTATGGGTTCTCTTCTGATATTATCTTCATCAAGATCTAAATCAATTTCCAAACCCATCTCTCTAGCTTGTTCATCCTGACCTGTAGGCAATGGACCGTTGTCTTGAAATATAGCGTCTGGGGTATCATAAAATCTATCTTCAGAGTGACCAACATCTGATCTAGAAACTTTATCTTGTGAACCTTCCTCACTTGAGGAAACATGTGGTGCTCTACCTCTGGTATTTTTTTGTTCTCTTATGGGAGCACTAGTAGACTCACCATTCCTTCTGATCCAACTCTTCTTTTCCTATCTAGGCAATTTCTCCAGAGTTACCTCTGGATTCTTTCTGACAAAGGACCTAGTATTCCTCCTTTTGTCCATGATTTAAAGTATGACACTGGTTCTAACCTCTTGAGTTGCCACCCACCAAAGATGGGAAATATTTAACTAAATACAATAGGAAAATAAGAGTGCACTTTGAAAACTTTTATCTCTAGACTCTCCCTAGTAGAGTCGCCATTTTTTTGGTGACTCGGATGGGTAAATCAATCTGGTCAACAAAAGATTTTGAATATTACAATATAAGCCCAACCAGAGATCCTAACAAATATACTACTTCATTATTGTTCTCCCCAGTAGAGTCACCATTTTTTTGAGAGTTCCTTTTGATCTTCAACTTGTCGATTTATACTTTGATGGATAACTTTAATATAACTTTGACTCTATCGCCACTCCAAAGTCTACAAGGAAGAGGGCCAATTAACAAGGATCAGAAGAGATCCTCCTACACTTTGAGCCTTAATGCTCAAGCGGGTGTACCCTTGATTCACTTCTTTAAAGGAATCATAAAATCATATACAACTATACCTCTTACTAATTGATTGAAGATTTTATCATTTTGTGGACAAAGCTTTTGAGGATACCTGTTTTTAAAAGACTCAATTCAAACAAACATTAGATTTTAACCTAGCATGAAATCAATCCAAAACAAAGAAAACTCTAAACTAAGCCACCTCAGATTGAGCTAAAATAGATGCGCCCATGCATTGTTTGATTTTCTCATTTAAAGGAATGTGGGTATGCTCTCAAAGCACTTGGAGCATCTTCCTAATGCAGATTTGGAGGATTTAAGCTTCATGAAAACCCCATAAATGGCACAATATTGGGTAGAACACCCAAAATTTCCCCTTAAGGCCTCAGGAACTCAAGATTATGCAACTAATATGATTAAGTAGATTTTTAAGCTTGAAGTAGATGTGATATGATGCATAAACAAGAAGTAAACTATGTTAATCCATTAGTTCTATCTTAAGATGAGCTAAAGTGCTTGAAAGTAAGCTAAATTAGGATGATTATGCTAAGTCTAGAGCTAAATTGGCATGATAACAATGCTTGAAATCAAAGGTAAAAAAGGTGTTTTGCTCTTAGAAATGAGGAGTATTTATAGGCTTTTGGGAAGGAGGAATGAGTGGCCAAGATCAAAATCCTTAAGAGAGGTCAAGATTCATTCAAAGGGGAGCACATTGATTGTGCTAGTTCAGGGCCACCTCCTTGTGACAAGTGTCAAAAGGGCATTGGGTTGAAAGATAGGAGGGATGTGCATAATTTAGGAAATGTGCCTAAGGTCAAAGGGTGTAAGAAAGGGGTGAGGGGCTTCGTAAATGCTTCATAAATGCATATAAGAGGGATAAGGAGGCTTTAAATGCATTTAATGCATCTAAGAGAAGTTTCTAGAAGTTTGTTGACTATGGGTTAAGCTTAGGAGTTGGTTAACCTTGGTTAGGGAATGTGAAAAGATTAGGTGGGTGATTAGGATTAGGATTAGGGGAACAAGAATAAAGACTTTCTAGAAGAGTCTAGAACTTCCTTAGGATAAATATGGATTTTTAAGGAAATAGATAAAGATTTATTTATTTCCATTGTTTATGTTTGAGAATATTTATTAAAAATGAATTTAATAAATATGAGGATTAAATATTTAATCTTAATTAAATATTTTGAGTTCGGATTACGGTTAGCAAATGGGTAAAACAGCCTTTAATCGAAATTAAAGAAGGATTAGAAGATTCTGGAAGAGGTTAGTGATCTTTAGGAATTTGGAAAGGTTTTCGGAAAAAATAAATTAATTATTTATTTTTTGGATTTTAGGTCAATTTATTAATTAAATAATTAATAAATAAGGAGATAATGTTTAAATAAGATTTAAACATTTTTGGGAGGGATTCCTTAATTAAATATTTTTAATTAAGATAAAAGGATTTAATGACATGAAAATAAATAAATAAATAAAATAATTAATTAATTAACAAATGATGATGTCATCAAGGGATTTTCAAAAAAAAAAAATACTTTATTTTCTAAAGGATTTTTAGGTGTCTACACATTTGAATGTGTTTGTGTGATTGGTGATGATGGACTGCCTCTAGAGAAAGGATCAATGCCTTAACTAGGGCAAGGAGTCACTTGATAACATATATCAACTAAACCTTAATTCAAACACACATGAACTCAGAGTAAGTGCTTTGCCTATTACTCACCTCACTCCCAAACGTGATCATCAAATTCCAACCTAATAATGAACTCACTGAAATCACCCTAAAGGCTTTAATCCTAAATTTGTTAGGAACTCCTAGCTGATCTCACAATAATCTTTGTTTACCATATGCTAATCCACTTTGTGACCTTAACATATATGAATCCACACTCAGAAAAGAAGAAAATCAGAGATTTGAAATAGGAATTCAAGTGTATTCTCATTAATTTTCAGAAATCAATACATTACCAAGCAATAAAATACCAAAGGAAAAGACCCAAGATCCAAGCTCTCTTTACTCAACATAATACCATCAACAACAACCAGGGACCAAAAAGGTTTTGGAACCCACACTAAGTCAAAAATTCTATACTATATACCTCCTAGTCACCTTCAAATCCTCAAAGAGGATGCATCAAGCTTCGGGTGACTAGGGTTAGGGTTTCAACCACTAAACCCACTAGAAATGGTCACAAAATTTATTGCAGGGGATGAAAACTAGTCGGCCATGCTTGAGGAAGATTTGTACTCATGATAGATCTCAAGGAAAGTACTACAAATCATGAAAATTTGAAATTGTCAACCCTTTCAGCCACCTGCAACTTGCTTAGAGCACAAAACCACATAGTATAGACCCTTGCAGATGATCATGGAACACCCTGGACCACACTGCAACAGCAAGCACCACCAAACAAATCAAATTTGATTGTGAAAGCATTCAATTTTAGTCCTTCTGGTCATAGGAAACCCCCTGCAAATTCAAATTTGAAAATAAACAGCTATCTCCAAGTGCCAGTAGCAAATCGGTGGTCTAAATTTAAAATCAGGTTAACTTTAAGTCATGGCCATTAGATCTCTTCTTTTCACAGTCTTTTAAGTCTTAACTCAACTACCACCCTGGGTTTACCTTTTAGTGAATGCACGAAAATGCATTTCCTTATTCATAGAAAGAAAACCTTAACCCATTTTTAACTCCGTGACCTGGTGACTAAAAGAAAACATTTAAGCTTGGTCCCACATCTGGCGAACTAGCGACATAAAGTTTTCGCTAGTTTGCGAAACACTTTTTACCTCTACCAAGTTAGTTAGTGATTACATGATCTCTTGTTCGTTGAATCACTAGTCAAATCGGAGCAAGGGTATCCTTTTTCGTGAATGAGTGAAACCTTTGCAATTTTTCAGGCCGCTAAACCATTTTGTTAGAATCGCCAAGTCCTTGCCCTGGATGGCCTAGAAGATCGACGACCGTCTTAAAATCTCATGCAGTAAGAAGATCCCATCAAATTACACCCCATCCGTTGATCTTTTATCACTATTAGAACAACTGAACTCCGAAAGACCTTGTCCCACTGACACAATATCTAGTCACACAACATGGACCAATCACAGCTTGCCATATCAGCACACCTGGTATGTGGACCCACCACACTTCATCCTCTCTGAGAAAGATTGAATCAACGATTGGTGCATGATCTTAAGCCTCTGACAGATCCCATAAGATCATGCACCCATCGTTGATATTCTGACATTGTCAGGACCCGCTGACACATCTAGAAACTAGGTCCCACTGATAACTACCACCATGTTGATACATGGAGCAATGAAACAACACCAACTGTGCCAACGTGTAACCTTGGACCTACCTTTATCTCTGACACAAACACCTAAAGGATCAGATGAATGGCGTAAGATCTGAAGGTCTTAAAAGATTCTATGTGTATTCATGCCAATCATTGATTTGGAATCTTAGCCAATACCACAGAGTGTGACCCCACCATGCTATATAGGATACTCCAACGAATCAAGGACTACCACATCACTGAATCTGGCAGATGGACATACAATTTCTTCATTCATTCTGACAACCCTGCCACTTCACTATTTCCTTTGGCCAATAAGGAAACACCATGTGTGCTTACCTGGCAGTAGACCCATCTGTAGAGAAAGGCAACGTCATACAATAAAATCAATGGCCGTCACAAAAGTGCAAGCTTTTGACAAAACCCTTGCGCTTTAACGACAATCATCGGATGTAGATGTTGCCAAAGCCGGGCCTAGGAAAATATTGAGCCAAAACATAGGAAAAATTAAACACTGAGACTTAGGCTTATAAGGAAAAATTTAGGCACAAAGGACTTCGGAAAATGAAAAGGTTGCCAGAGTATAAAAACTTAGGAAAAATTAAAGTGGGGACCGACCAAAAATATAAAGCATGTGCACTCTAGGAGCTTTAAGTGACCCATAAAAGGTAACATCAAATTACAACAGGGCCAGGGTTTTACAAAGGGTAACGGCTATTTTTGAATATTTTGCTTAGGGTTTTAGCCAGAGACACAAAAATGACTGCAGAGACCAAAAGAAAGGACATGAAGCCATGAAATTTTTGCACATGCTAACAGATTGTATAATAAAGAATTGGCAATTGAGACATAATGATTACACATGATTACAAGGTGAGATCTAAGATTGAGAATAGAGTATGAAATACATATTGGAGAAGCAACCAATGCTAGCACTAGTTTTAAAGATAATTCTAGAACTCCTAGAACCACTTTCTAAATTATATATAAATGGATCTAAGTGCATAGAGAGAGAGAGAGAGAGAGAGAGAGAGAGAGAGAGAGAGGAGAGGAGAGAGAGAGAGAGAGAGAGAGAGAGAGAGAGAGAGAGAGAGAGAGAGAGAGAGAGAGAGAGATTACATGTTTGAATTAGATATTATAGAAAAGGTGATGATAAGAAAAGCCATTGAGTACAGAGCAGTGAACCAAAAAAAGTGATTGTGATTCAGAAGTGAATCTATTGAGTACTGAATTATTATTGAGTGAGATACACAGTATGAGGCAATTATTTATTCAGAAAAAAAGAGTATTATATGCATATGACTAATTAAATTTTTAGAGACAAGTTTGTGTTAATGATTAAAGAGTAATCACAATTGTAAAAGAAGATCCTAACAGATCTTATTTTGTAAATCCTTTAACAAGGTACATTTCTTAGATTATAATTGTAAAATCTTTTTACTAGGTTGACTTAACAGTCTTTGGACTCTTATCTGGGTTAGTACTCTTAACAAGGTAACCTATCATAAATAGCTAGCATTGTATCTCTAACAGAGAAGACCTTTTACTATAGTAGTGAAGTTTTGTCGGTGTCATCCCCACCGCAATTTTTATCCTCCAAAAAATATTTCTGCAATGCCAAAATAATTATGTTATAAGTAATCTATTATCTTGTATATGTTTCACGTGATGTGTGTAAAAGTTATGGAATCAATAAATGGTTAAGGAAGAAATTTTAATTAGTGTAAAAGTTTTTTACATTACTTATTCACCCCTCCCCTATCAGTACTTACCTTTCCATACCAAATTCAACACACATGAATAAGAAAGTAGCTAAAATTTCCAATAAACATAAAAAAATTATGGATTTTGTAAGCAAAGATTAAATCAATGACTAGTTTAGATAAGTCTAATGACAAAAGTCTGTTGCATATTAATGTTTATTTTTATTTTTATGAAGAAATATTATTAATTCTTGTAGTTTTATTATTAATGTAAACTGAAATACTTGCAGCAAAATCAAAATAAAAATAATTTTATTATTCATTTCCAATGTGTATGATATTTTGTGAGAATATGATACAATAATGAAGATTTCCTAGAGATGTATTAAGAAGGCATTTGTAAATGTTCCAATCTTGGATGAGGCTGTCAACAAGCATGATTTACATAGGTCAAATTCTTTGGTAGGGTGTATTATTACTATATAGGAGTTAGATAAGAATATGGTGATGGTTAGGTTACTAGATATCATCAATATTGGTTTGGTATGTAGAGACTCAGAATACTTTTATCATGAGATTGCTCATTTAGATAACTTTATCCCTTCTAATGTCATGGTAGAGGCATTTTCCCTATTTGATTTTATTCTTCTCCTCATTCGCTAATGTACATATGGCCTAGGTTCCCATCAAAATGGTCCCTCTTTGAGAAAATATAATCTTAGTATAATAGTTATTGGGGTAGAATCTAAAGCTTGAGTAACATTATTCAAGGTCAGTGAAAAATATTTAATAGGTAAAATATTTGATGTAAAAGGCTGTATACTATAAACATTTATACCTACTATATGAGATGGGTCTAAGACAAAGAGAACTAGAATTTAAATAGTTGCATGTTGACTAGGTGGATAGAAGGTCTTTCTAGTAAAGTATCTAATGTAATTTGAGATTATAAGGTAATATAAGGTATAGGCCTCAACCTTGATTAAAAAAATGTCATTTTCAAATGGATATAAATATTGAAATAGAATACAAAATTTGAGGGAAAGCAATATAGAACCTACAAAAAAAGAATACAAAAGATATAAACCCTAAATACACAAGGATAAGAACAAACAAATATCAAGAAATACACTAGTTTTGGCACTAAGCCTTTTAAAACAAGTTAAATATGTAGGTTTGGTGGAAAACTAGCCAAACCAAATAAAAATATTAACTCTTTAATTTTTTTGAAAAAATAAAGAAAATTAGTATGAAACCAAATAGATATTTGAAATAAAGGATTAAACCTGTAGATGGTTAGAATGAGTAACTTAACTGACAGCATGAAATAAACAAATAATAAATCCAAGAGATTAATTTATAGTGAAGATTGTGACTATGAGAATAGCTTAAACCTAGAGTATGCATCAATGAGCCAACATACAGAGACGAGATAATTTGGAAAGGGGAAAATAAAAGAAAAGCCCCTTGTGATTTTATGATTAAGAAACATATTACATGTCCTCACACTTGAACTAAGGACAAAATACATGTAGAATAGCAAAGAATTATTAAATATTATAATAATTAAGGCCTGCCATTAAACAATGAGTACAAAACATGAAAGTTTCATAAACTATTCAAGAATTGTTTTTATTCTTTGAATCAAATATTAATCCATGATGATCTAATGCTAAGAAGAAGTTATATGTATGGTAAATAAAGTACAAAAAGTCATTTTTTTTTAATTTGTAAATAATTAAACTTTATACGGGGAATTGTATTCTTTAATTTATTATTTAAATATAATATATAGATAAACAATATATGTTTTAATATAGAATGTGATTTGTAATTCTTTTATTGTAATAATTTTTTGAATGATGCAAATTAAGAATTTATATTATTATTTTTATATAAAATAAATATTTACATAATAAATGTGTTTCTTTTTTCAATATATCTTAATTTTTAAATAATATTTTAATTTTCAAGAATTATAAAAAATAAAAATATATTTTCATAATTTGCAATGATTATAGTTTATATATAACTAAAAGTCATTCAGTGTTACTAATGTTTGAATATCTTAATTTTCACTTTCCAATGTTTACCTAATTTTTAGATACTAATATCGAGTTTGTGACTTAATGTTATATGTGGTTTGAGATACAACACTAAAAAAAATGAAACATTTTATACTTAATAATAAATATTGGTTTGGGCCTAGTTCATTTAGGTCATTTTTTATGTCATTCCTTTTCTAGAGCTTGCAGTGTCCTTGACTCATTCACCTGACTAGCTACACTCTATACTTGGGAATTCTATTAAAGCTAAAATTTTCCCATGTCCCCTTTGCTGACCTACTGGCTTTGTTGGTTTGTGTTGGTAGAATGGTTTTTGGTTAGTTTTTTTATCCTTTGCACCCATGATATGATTTAAGATGGATCTACTAATGAAGTACATAGATGGAGCCAAACGTGGAAGTATAGATTTGGAGCCAAAAGTGTTCATGCTCTTGGATGTGATCTTCAATGAGGTGATGTTGAAATTTTTCCAGTCATTAATATTTATCAATTCCTTGAAAACTATTTTTGGTTGCATTTGATGGTTGTCATGTTTGTTTCTTTTCTATATAATGGATTTTTCCTAAGGTGGATTTTCTCCTTCCCAACACTGATTTCCCATTTTCCAGGGATTATGATCACTTCTTCCTCAATATCTGGATCTTTATGCTTTTTTTTGTGTGGATCATGATCCCTTCTCCCGAAGATCTAGATATTTTAATTTCATTTCTTAAGATTATAATGTCTTCTTCCCCAAGATGTAGGTATTTTTTCTGTCTTACAGGGTTCTCCATGACTGATTGGGTTGTGGATTATGGTTAATCCAAGTTAGAAATCAGATATTGTCTATGGTATTTTATTTTGTTTCGATAATTTTTATGAGTTGGTTCTTCTTAGTGAGGTGTGCTTTCTACTTTCTAGGTGGTTAGCCTTATTTTTCTTCTTTTCAATGGATGATTCTTGTACTTATATCCATCTATACAAGGGGTTCTTCTTCCTTCGTGCCTTCTTCAACCTATGAATCTAGCTTTCTTGGGTGACTCTATTTTGTTTTGTGGTATCTACATTTTCCACTTTAAACTTTTAGGTAGTTTTCTCTCTCTTTCCATTCTCGTGATCATGTTTATTCATAATAGATTCACTCAAAATGTTTATGGGTACAATGGATGTATTGAGGTGGTCTATGATAGTTTGTTTATAGAGATGCCTCAATAAAGAAATTAGGGATGTCTTTTAAAACTCTTTGTAATTTTTATTTTTCGTTCATTCTCTAGCTATTTTGTCTATTATTTCTCTTGATTGTTAGATTGTTTAGTTCATCTTGGTGGTTTTACTAGTTTTGAATTCCTCCCTCTTGTCTACCTATAAGATTTTTTTTTTGTAAGAGTTTAGACCCATTAATGATTTATCTAATAAAAGTTTCATCATTATTTTACACTTAATCTATTAAGATGATATTCTATAAAAAGTTACTTGTTTTCATAATTTCAAATGTACTAAAACTTTTAGAAAGAAAAAATTAAGACTTTACATTAAATCTAAAAATATCTAAATTATAAGATGCAAACAATAAAGTCTAAAAATGTCTAAATTATAAGATGCAAACATGAATCATAGATTCAATGATTATTAAAAAAAACAAAAAAAAAACATCTATTCTATCGAATACAATAAACATTTCAAATTTCAATTACATCAACGTATTCTTTTGGTTTCAAAATGCCACTCTAAGAGATAAATGGATGAAGAAGGAAGCGCAATCATGTGAGTGGCCAGAGATTTCATCCTCGAAGAAGCACAACTGGACTTTTACATTCATTTCCAAGAGGTTATCCGATAAGAGCACTGTACACGTATGAAACCGCTTTTATATATTCTAGCTTTCAAACTATACAGATAGTATGAAGAGTATCTATTAATATGCAAGAACTATATTCTGGCTTACTATAGTGTGCTCTATTTGGAGATCATGTAGCGCTTACACAGATTTCTCTATATGAAATTCTTAATGATGTATCTTCCAGTTTTCTAAATATTATTGGTATGAAATGTTAATGTGTATCTTTTTAGTATTGTTATTGGATGGTTGAAGGTAGTCCAGATTTCATAATTTATTAATGAATGATTGGATTAGACAGGCTAGGTGACTAGATGAAAATCATACTCCAAGCCAACATTATTAGTGAGATTAGCTTTCTAATTATTAGACTTAATGTATTTGTTTTGTTTATTTTATTTTTTATTTTTTATTTTTATATATATATATATATATTTTAAATAAAAGAATTTATTTGAAACTTATATAAATTTATAAGAAATATTTCTTATAAATTTATATAAGTTTCAAATAAATTCTTTTATTTAAAATTAAATTAAATATAAAATTCTAATTAAATTAAATTGTACCATTATATATTCTTTTTTAATTTTAACTATAAATATATATATATATATATATATATATATATATATATATATATATATATATATATATATATATATATATATATATATATATATATATATATATATATATATATATATATATATATATATATATATATATATATATATATATATATATATATATATATATATATATATATATATATATATATATATATATATATACACAAAAATATTTATAATTAAAATTAAAAAAGAATATATAATGGTACAATTTAATTTAATTAGAATTTTATATTTAATTTAATTTTAAATAAAAGAATTTATTTGAAACTTATATAAATTTATAAGAAATATTTATAACTAGTAGCTAAAATTGAGGGTGGTACAAAAGAGAAATATGAGATAATGAGATTGTGAGGTTCAAACTCAAGGCCCTAACATCAAATAATGAGTGCAAAACAGGAAAATTTCAATGAAATCTTATGTATTCTCTAAATCCAATATTAATTAATGAGGGTCTAAGGCTAAGGAGTTGCCATATATATGGTAAATAAAGAACAAAAAGTCATTTTTTTCTAATTTATAAATAATAAAAATTTGGATGGGGAATTGTATTCTTTAATTTGGTATTTTAAATATAAGATATAGGTAAGCAATGAATATTTTAATATAAAATAATTTTTCAGGTAACTAATATGTTAGTTTTTTTAATATATCTTAATTTTTAAATAATGTTTAATTTTCAAGAAGTATAAAAAATACACTTTTATAGTTTATAATGAATATAACCTATATTGAAAGAATGAAAAATCATTCATCTTTACTAACGTTTGTTGTAAATATTTAGATTTAGATTTTCAATATTTACCTAACTTTTACATACTAATATTGAGCTTGTAACTTAGTGTAATACGTGGCTTCAATTTTTAATCAATTTGAGATCCAACATTGAAAAATGTGACAATTTGCACCTTATAAAAAATTTCATATTTGGCATTTGTTATAGAGGAGATGATTAGAAAGAGTAGAAAAGGTTTGGGCCTTGTTCTTTTGGATCATTTTCTATCTCATTCCTTTTCTACCAAATGGCATTTTGGTGGAGTTGGTCTACTCCTTTAGAAAATTGATTTTCCACTTTCTATGGGTTATGATCGCTTCTTCCCCAAGATATAGACCATTTCGCTTCCTTTGTGAGACCATTTCGCTTCTTTTGTGAGGATTATGATGTCTTCTTCAATATGATCTAGGTCTTCACACTTCCTTTTTGAGGTTTATGGTATCATCACCCCTATGATCTAAGTCCTTTTTATTCCCTACAAGGTTATGCATGATAGATTGGGTTGTGAATTTTCATGTTATCGTTATGCAGTTGGAGTTAGATGTGGTTTCTACAAAACATGGTGGTTAAGTTTTTTTTTTTGCTTCTTTTCATTGGAGGGATTTCCTACTCAACGAAGGTTTGCTTACATATTGGTTAGGGAGCATTTCTTTCATTGTAAGCACTAATATTTATGTACAAAGAGGGCTCTTATTCTTTGGTGATTGCTTCAGCCCATGAATCTGGTTTCTCTTGAAGACTCTATTTTCTTTTATGGTCTCTACATTTTCCCATTTAAATATTTAGGTAATTTTCTCTCCCTTTCCATTCCTGTCACCATGTTTGTTCATAATTGTTTCACACAAAAGGGTTTTTGGTTCCTTTCTAAACTCTAAGGTTTTCTTGTTCCTCATATGTACCTTGTCACCTGCTCTGCAAAGAATTGTCAATAAGAATGTGTCAATTGAGGTAAACCTGTCAAAAAAAGATTTTTGGGTGGCAGAATGAGATTTTTGATATTTCAGGAATTGGAACTATTGAAATGGTCCATAATAGTTTGTTTGTAGAGATATCTGTAATAAACATTTTAGGGATGTCTTTTAAAACCCTTTAAAAATTTTGTATTGGTTCATTCTCTAGTTATTTTGTCTAATATTTCTTTTGAGTTGCTAGATGCTTTTGTTTTTTGGGGTTTCAATACTTGTAAATTCCTCCCTCTTCTCTACCTGTGATGTTTTTTCATAAGAATTTAAACCCATAAATGATTTATGTAATAAAGAAAAGTTTCACCTTTATTTTATACTTAATCTATCAAGAAAATATTGCAGAAAAATTATCTTATTTTCAGTATTTCAAATGCATTAGATTTTTTGGAAAGGAAAAATAAGACTTTTCATTGAATTTAGAAACATCTAATTTAAAACATGAAAATATGAATCATAGATTCAATCATTTTCAAATAAAAACCACACTGAAAACATCCATTTTATCAAATACAACAAACATTTCAAATTTCAATTACATCAAAATTTGATTCCCAGACATCTTTAAATTGATTTATCTATCAAACTATATATATGTTTCAAAAACTTTCGTTTAAATCATGCTATTTTATTTATATTCTACCAATTAGCTATAACATACCTCATAACTTGATATTATTGTGCGGTGGAAAAATGTTCTGTTCTGGCACCATTTTACTCCTTCCGAGAGGCCGCGAATTCTGGTGTTTCTTTTCCTTACCCAGTCAACTATTTATATCAGCCATCCTCTTTAACTATCCACTGAACATATCCGCCCCGAATTATCTGTTGTTTCTTTCCTTTACCCAGTCAAGTTCGGGGCATGCAGAACATAATGGATCACCGATCTACTGCAGCTAAACGAAGTGCGTCGTTGCGACTTCTTAGATCAAAGCCGCGTGTTAACATTTTATTTAGTTTTTCCTATTCGGTACGATCGTGTTTATCGCCGTAGAATAATTGTATTAATTTGTTTTCTTCAGATTCCAGCCTTAACAGATCTGGTGGTCTTGTAGGTAGCAGAAACGTGAGGAGGGCTTGCAGAAAATGGAAGCCAACTGAAACTCAAAAGAGAATATCGCGATCCTATTTCGCGAGTGGAATGAAAAATCCACCTGACGAGGAAATATGCCGCATTACTGCAGAGCTGCAGAAGCATGGTCTGGTTCAAGGGAAGAACGTCTTCTTTTGGTTTCAGAACACCACTGCGAAAGATAAACGGATGAAGAAGGAAGCGCAATCATGTGAGTGGCCGGATAGATTCTTACGAGTTTGTTGTTTACACTGGTTTTAACACTAATTAACCTAAAAAAAATGTATATTTCAACCTGCAGAGGGCGTTCGGTATCTGACAAGAGCTCTATGCAGGTATGAAAACGCTCTTATATATTCTGGCCTGTCTTTCAAACTATATAGATTGTCGCAAATTTCTGGAGGATATTCGTTTTATGAATAACATGTCTTAAGAGTATGTATTAACATGCAGGAACAGGATGTGGATAGCATATCATTGGAGTTAACTCTCGGTAGATCGGTCTAATAGGAGAATATGAGGGTTTTGCTTTTGTGTAGTGTTGGGTTTCACAAAGATATTCTAAATATCGAAACCTAGTAGGGCATGCAATTATTTCTTTGGGATCCCGATATGTGATTGTCTTCGCATTCCTGCAATGATAGTTTTATTTCTTTCGCATCTCTATGTGTGAGGGTGTTTGCATTCTGGCAATAATGGTTCTGCTTTTATTTAATCTAGGGTTTTATAGTGACAGTCTGAATAAAGACATTCTAAATATCAAAGCGATGTAACTTGTGGTCCATTCTGAGATTGTGTAGCGCTTGCACAAATTTATCTATATGAATTTTTTTTAAGAATGTAGCTTTCAGTTTTCTAAATATGAATGATATGAAATGTTAATGCATTGTGCAATATAGTTTTTTCTTTTTAGTATTGTTATTGGATGGTGTAATATTTTTGAGAATTCAAAATTTATAAAGAAATCATTAGATTAGAGAGGTTTAATTTATTCATCTACTTTCTTATTGAAAGTAAGTTGTGGAAAGATAAAAAGAATGGCAATTAAATTTGAATTAAATTTACAATAATACTGATAATCTTGATTGACAAAATTAATAGACAAGGGTTTACAAGAGATTTATAACATTTTTAACAAAGTTGAATGGAACAATTGTAATAGATCAATATGAAATTAATTATTAAATAGAATCTAGTATTTCAGAAATAAATTAAATAAGATGCATACTATTAATTTACATATAAGATAATAAAACATATTTGACATATTTATATTTATAATTTTAATTGAAATAATTAATATATAAATCATGCTTAAAAGTAAAATTTAGATCCTAACATTAAAAAACCTTAGTATAATAAAAAACTAGAATTGAAACCCTAACTTTTGTAAATAATACATAATTTTCAATTTGCTACGATGCTATTTACTGTTGGAAAGAGGCAGAACATACCATTGAAAACAAAAGCTGCAATTTTTTTACATAAAGTTGAATACCTAGAAATTAAAAGTCTGTTGTAGTAACATTCCAGATTACATTAACAAGACATTAACAGAGATTGAGCTCTCATAATAATAATTCATTTTTATGAAGAGAGAGAACATTTCTCCTATTTTTTAATACATTCAACATGATTGGAAGCGTCTAGAATACCCTAGAAATATCTAACAAAAAAATATCGTATGGAAGAAAGGAATAAAATACACTAAAGTTAATGCATTAGATAGAGAAGTTAATGCAGTAGATGGGTGGAAGGAGTGTGGTCACATGATCAAATGAGTTAGAAGGAAGCCTTGTGAACATGTGACAAAGCTTAAAATAAAGTGTCGGTAGGTGTGAGGTCGCATGATTGCAAGAGTGGAAAAGAAGCCTTGAGGTCATGCGACAAAGTATAAAGAGATAGCCCGAGTAGGTGGGAAGATTAACAAAAGGACAGGGAAGATTAAAAAATTCCTTGCTGGCATCCACGCCCTCTAACACTCCCCCTTAATCTTCACTGTTGCAGTTTTTGATTCCCAATCAATCTCTTTGATAAACAAAACTCTCTTTTCCCAGTGCCTTGGTGAAGATGTCCGCTAATTGATCTTCAGACCTACAATGTTCCAAGTAAATTTTTCCATTGTTGATCAGCTCTCTGATGAAATGATACCTCGTGTCTATATGTTTACTCCTTTTGTGAAAAATTGGATTTTTTGACAATGCTATGGCTGAATTGTTGTCACAATAAATCTTTGTTGGTTCTTCTTGTTCTTTCCTGAGATCTTTTAAAATTCTTCTCATCCAAACTGCTTGACATGATGCACTTGTGGCTGCTACATACTCTGCTTCAGCAGATGAAAGAGTGACAATCGGTTGTTTCTTAGAGGCCCATGAAACTACCCCTATTCCAAAGTGAAAAACATAACCTGAAGTGCTCTTTCTATCATCTATGCTTCCTGCACAGTCACTATCTGTATATCCTATGAGTTTGAATCCATTTGAGCTTGAGTATTGAATCCCATAGTTCTTTGTTCCACTCACATATCTTAAAATTCTTTTTCCAGCATTCCAATGTGTAACTTTTGGAGTTTCCATGAACCTTGAAATTAGATTTACACAAAATATTATGTTTGGCCTTGTGGCTGTTATATACATGAGACTGCCAACAAGTCTTTTATACAATGTTAGATTTACATCATCTCCTTTGTCATATTTACTCAATTTTAAACCTGTGACCATAGGTGTTGGAGCTGATTTGCAATTCATCCTATTAAACCTTTTCAAAATGTCATTTGCATACTTTGACTGTGAAACAAAAATACCTTTATCATTCTGATTTACTCCAATGCCAAGGAAGTACTTCATTAATCCTAAATCAGTCATCTCAAATTCTTTCTTCATTGCTGATTTGAACATATCAATTGATAAATCACCGGTGAAGATCAAGTCGTCAACATCTAAACAAACAATTATAATCTCACCATTCTTATTCATCTTTGTATACAATGTGGACTCACTACCACACCTATTGAATCCATTTTGCAAAAAATAAGAGTCAGTTCTACTATACCACGCTCTTGGGGCTTGTTTGAGTCCATAGAGAGCCTTCTTGAGCTTTTAAACCTTATTTTCATGACCCAAAAACTCATACCCAGGTGGCTACTCCACATAGACTTCTTCTAAAATGCCATTGAGAAAAGCTAATTTCACATCCATTTGATATACTACCCACTTGTTTTAAGCTGCTATGGCTAATATTGTTCTCACAGTGTCCAAACAAGCCACTGGTGCAAATGTCTCATTGTAATCAACCCCAAGCTATTGTGAATATCTTTTTGCCACTAGTCTTACTTTATGTTTTTGAACATCTCCATTTGCATTCAATTTAGTTTTGTAAACCCACTTTACTCCTATGACTTCTTTTCCTTTTGGAAGACTAACCAACTCCCATGTTTCATTCTTTTCAATTGCATCAATTTCTTCATCCATTGCATTTATCCATTTTTCTTCTTTAACTACTTCTTCAAAATGAATTGGATCATCAGCATGTGAATACAATGCAAAAAGAGAATTCTGATTTGTGTTATTCTCACCATCATGTTGCTCATAAATCTCTCTTAAACTTCTGATTCTTTGTCTTCTCATGCTTGTCAATGTGGAATTAGATATGTCACTTGAATTTGTTGATTGTGGACTTGATGGACTTGCACTATGTGTTCCTCGTGATATTGGTGTTTGTTGTCCACTTGAAGGTGTGATTGCTTGAATACGTGAGGCTATCCTTGTGCTTGTTGAAGGTGTCATTTTGAGCACTACTTTGTTGTCCTTGATTAGGAGTGGGAGGAGTCACATTTGGAGGAATACCTACTGGCATAGTTTCTTCATTTTCTTCTAGTGGTAAATTGGTTACAATATTGACTGTTTTATCCAAACTTCCATCCCATGCTTCATTTTCTATGAACTGTGTAATACCCCTCTAACCCTAATATAAGTTTTGTGTTTTTGAAAGAATTAAGATCCTTCGATGTTTTCTTACAGCTTAAGTTGTACATGATACTTATTTGATCTATTCCTATAGTTGTTTATAATAATTTCATAAGCTAGTACTCAATGATTCTAATATCAGACATACTATCTAAAGGTATCACTTTTGTATGTATTTATCTCCATGTATGTATTGAGTACCTACAAGACCTTTATGAACATAGTTAGGATGTTATATGATATGTACTTGATAGATATATATAAGTGGTTATTTATATTTTCTTCTATTAAGGTTACTTTGGATGAATCTTGTATCTCACTTGATGATTTGATTATGTTGATTTATTATTAGTATTGATAAGAGACTAACACAATGCTTGAGATTCTAACCTTCATTATGATGATGCTACATGCTTTGAGTGTATATATATACATGATGTGTTTTCATGATTCAGGACGAAGTCGTAGTTACTCACATAGCTGAGGTCCACACGATGTATCGATCCTGGTCATCTGTCTGCAATGTTTTCTTTTATACGTATATCCGTGCATATGTATTTCTTCTTTGTGATGCAGGCTTGCAGGTACCGGGCATCGACTTCACCTGGCTTCACAGGTCTGAGCATGCCCTCAAATCCTCGATGGTTGTTGTTATGGAGATAGTACTAAGGCCCCTACATGAGTCTTCCTTTGTCATTATTCCAATTTGGGAATATTAGGGTTCCTTCTTTGTCAGTCAACCTTTGGGTCAAAAACCCAGATACAACGCACCCGGTTGGGCATGGTTGTAGTTAGTGCCTTGTGGCCACTTGAATCCATTTGGTTTTATGATTTGTTTACTCATTTTATTTATTTCTCCTTCTTGGTATGATTCTTAGTTAATCTTTCTATGTTGTGTTTCAGGAGTTTGGCTTGACTTTCCTTGTTGACTTTGGTTGACCTTGTTTGATCTTATAGTTTTCTCAATATGTTTCATAGTTGATTTGTATGGCCTCTTTGGATGATTAGATTTATTTTGAGGCATGTGATTTTATTCTACCTCAGTGTTATATCCTATAGCAATTATAAATAGGTAATAATTTTGTGATCTATTACTTCATAATCTTATAGATTATAGTGTTTGGTATTTGGCATATATATATATATATATATATATATATATATATATATATATATATATATATATATATATATGGGTGCACACATATATGTATTTATATATATATAATTTATATGTGATTATATGTTAATTATTGTAGATATTGTTGATGGTGTATATTTTGGAATTAATGTAAAGTATAATATTATTAATAATTAAATATTAAATAATGCGAGGTATATTATTCTCAATTATTAATTATTAATAATGAGGATAGGTTATATATATAGATATTGATGTAATTAATGATGGCATATGCATATATGTTAGGATAATATTACATGTGTGTATGAATGAATACAAATAATCTTTTATTGTATATTTGAGTAATACAGTTGTATGATATTAAGTTATTTTATAATACCTTTTAGTTAAGAGTTAGTTGGGAATTGGTTACTTTTCCTCTCAACCTTTGGAAATCTATTTATATGCACTACTTTCTCATTTGAAGAGGGGGGATTTTGGGGGCTGAAACATTGAGGAGAGGATTGCCTTAATTTTCATGGTGATTTTGGAGACAAAACTTGGAGATGCGAGGGAGATTTTGTAAGCATATGTCTTTAAGAATTTTTGGTTATCTTTGCCTTTGGGAGAGAGACATTTTTGTGAGAATTTCAGTAGTTGAGAGAGGGATTCTTTGCTGTGGAATTATTTCTATCTTTCATGAAGATTTCTGAAAGTGGATAGGGTTTGAAGGATGCATCTCAAGTTTGGATTTGTCTTCTCTTTTGTTTCCTTCCTTCTTCGATTCAACCTTCGTAGGACATGAGGTATGGATTGAATATTTTAGTTACTTGATGTATCTGATAGATTATAGATCTATCTATATATTATCATTATTTATTATATCTGTACTTTTCATTTGTATTGTTATTTTAAAGTTTTGAGTTTTTTTTTGTAAGAATTGGCATGCATTTTCCTATGGTTTTTAGCAACCCATTTTTGGAAATCTCTTATTATAACAATTTAAATTGCATCTATGGTTTTACTAAATTGATTTTATGGAAGTAAAATTCAGAGATCTCAAATGGGTATCTCTCTGATTTTATTTTTAGGGTCGAATTAATGCCTTATTTGTGACATTTTGGTAGACTATGCCTGTCCATTCTTGAATCTGAATTTTCTGTCAAATGTATTCGTATGTTACAGGCTGATATGATTATATAAAAGTCTAAATTTGATATCAGAGATTCTCTTAAGTCTTATCTTTCATTTCCAATTGGTTTGGTGAATTTTAATTATATTTTGTGAAAATTACAACCGTTTTAGTGAAGGCAGGTCTGAACCCTAACCAGAATTTTCTGTTTTAAACCAGAAGTCATAACTTTCTTTCCCACTGTTGGATCTTCCTAAAAATAAAATTGAGAGTCCATAATTATGTTATCTAAATCTCCACTGAAGTGATTTCTTTTATTTTAAGTTTTGTGGAAGATATGGATGACTGTTCTATGATGACTATTCTTTGCATTTAATCCTTGCTTGAAATAATTCAATTTAAGAACATCATTAAGTTTTAAAGTTTCGTATGGTTACCAGAGGCTATTAAAATTTGTTTTTGGTTAATTGGATCTATGTATACTCTGAATATGTTTATAATATCACTTGGATGTCTTCTTATATGTTTGGAACATTCTGAATGCCATATTGGGTTTAGGATTGTCAAGTGGACTAGGGACAACATATGTTTTCCTAAACTCAATCAAATGTTGTTATGGAATTGATATGAATTCTTGATGATGAATCTATTATGTTCTTATGATTTTTATATGTATGTTAGGGAACCTAAGTACACTAGGTGAGTGGCTCATAGTGAGGGGCCGGGGCCCTAAGTGGCTAGTACCAGGATAACCTACTATGAGTTATTTAATCAAGTGATAACCTAAATAAATGAATTGGGAATGGGAGATTATTGGAATGGGAAATTACACATTAATCAAGATTAATTATGCCTCTCCCATGCCTTTAGTGCTATTAAAGACTAAGGATGGGAGTGGGAGAAGGTACCTATGCGTAGGTACAACTGAATGACCTTGTCTGTACGAGAGGCATTCGGTTCCGCATGTGCCTACTTGGGGGCCGGGGCCAAGAGTGGCTAGTACCAGGAAAACCCAAGGGGTGAGGGCTATGCGATGACACTCACCTAGCTTGTAGCTTAGAGTCTCTATCAAATTTGATCATGCCTCTGGTATTCCTTGTGGTCTTCTTGTCTTTTCCTTTTTGTTGTGACTTTGGGGAACTTTTATCACCACCTTAGGAATTTTCTAGTTGTTACCTCTTGTATGGGCCTTTGGTTCTATCTCCTAGCTCGGGGGAGTGGGCCTATTGGTTCCACGTGGTTGGGTGGTTAATATTTATATCGAGGTATTGATCGTGATTCTTTGGATGATCCTAGCACTTATTCCTTTCCAGATCTGCAGTTGAAGATTTCTTATTGGATATTTTAATATGTTGAGATGTACCTATGTATTTGTATTCATGTAATTTTTAATCTCCTAAAAGGAGTCTTGTAGTATTGATGCAATCTCAATTCAAAGCAATGCATAAGGGAATGGGTAGTTCTAGGTAAAAGAAAGGGAAAAAAAATGTGGAATATTGGACATGTTACTAGCATTAAAAGAAAGTGTTTATGTTATTTATCCTATCCTCTTATGTTGTCCATGTGTAAAGGAAATAATCTTAAATATAATTATATATAATGATGTATCACAACAATAATGTATTCTCTCTTGATGAAAGAATTCAAAGAGATTATTGAGAAATGATAGATTAGTGATTGGAATTATTAACAATGAATGGTTATGAAACAATGCAATAGAATAGTAATTTGATTTTAATGTTAATACTTGGTTCATGTTAATGAAGTACCTAGGATGATGCCTACCTTAATGAATATTAATCTCTTACCTAAATTATTAGAGAAAAGTGATATAAAGGATAGTAGATGTAGATGAAATCAATATGAATTTATGGAATGAGTTGATAAAAGGAATAATGATGTTGGATGATTAACCTATGTTTAATAAAAGAAATAAGTTAGGGACATTTAACTTGGTGCATTAAAATGAATGTAGATCTTTTAAGCTCATGATTCCGCGAATATCTTATGCATGTAATGGTTTATATGATGTTGCTTTAGTAGCGACGTTAGGGAACCCTGGAGGACTTAAGTTGTATAAATCTTACATTCAAGTAGTAGAAAATTATTTCTTCTTTTAGAAATATGAAGTGTAATGATCAATATTATTCTAGTTAAAATAAATAAATAAAATAAAATAAAAATTCGCTACTTGCATTTTATAGAGGTTTTATGTCTTGTCCTCTTGGGTTGCCTGGCGGGGCGTTACAAACTGCACATCTTTGTTGATTATGACTTTCTTGCTGATTGGATTGTATAGCTTGTATGCTTTAGATTCATCACTATATCCCACAAAAATACATTTTTCTCCTTTGTTGTCTAATTTCCTTCTCAATTCATCTGGTATATGTGCATATACAACACATCCAAAAACTCTCATATGACCAACATTATGTTTTCTTCCACTCCATGCTTCTCCCAGAATCATATTTTTGACACTTTTTGTTGGACATCTATTCATAATATATGTTGCACATGATATGGCTTCAGCCCAATACTCATTTGGCAAATGTTTGGCTTTCAACATGCTTCTAGCCATTTCCTTGATTGTTCTATTTTTCCTTTCAGCTACACCATTTTGTTGAGGGGTATATCTTGTGGTAAATTGCTTATGAATTCTATGCTCTTTGCAAAATCTCATGAAGTCATTTGAAATATATTCACCACCCCTATCCGTTCTCAATACTTTGATGTAATAACCACTTTGTTTTTCTACTAGTGCTTTGAATTGACAAAAATATTCAAGTGCCTCACTCTTATGCTTTAGAAAGTAAACCCATGTTTTTCTTGAGTAGTCATCAATAAATGTCAAAAAGTAGAGTCTTCCACCTATTGAAGGCATTTGCATTGGCCCACACAAATCTGAATGAATTATCTTCAAAGGTGCCTTAGCTCTCTTTGACATACCGGCTGGAAATGATTCTCTATGTTGCTTTCCTAAAATGCACCCTTCACATACTATTTCTAATTTTTCAATTAGAGGTAATCCCTTCACCATGCTTTTCTTATAGAGTAGATTTTGCTTTTCTTATAGAGTAGATTTAGAGCTGCAAAATTTAAATGTCCAAATCTTAGGTGCCATAACCAATTTTTATCTTTAGTTTATGCTTGATAGGTTACTTGAGGAGGTGCAACAACTTTTCTTTCATTCACTTGTAAGTTCATTGAGTTGTGTTCTTGAGAAAACTCTATATTCAAATCTAGTTTTATCCTTAAGGGAAACATCTTATTGTTTGTAATTTGAACCTTTCCTATGAGCTGATTGCTTGGGTATTTGTCTAAAATTGTGCACTCTCCTTTTTTGAAGAATACTCTATAACCATTTTGAACAAGCTGTCCAACGCTCATCAGATTATGTTTTAAACCAGGAACAAAATAGACATCAGTTATATGTTTTTTCTCCCCCATTTTGGTTAGAATGTTGATGTTCCCTTTTCCTTTAACTTCTATTTTATTGTCATTACCCAAAGTTACATCAGATTTTATACTGTCATCCAAACTAGAAAACATTTCTAAGTTCCCTGTCATATGATTGCTGCAACCCAAATCTAAAAACCATAAATCTTTTTCACTTGCTTGTGCAACATTGCATGCCAAAAACATAGTGCCCTATTCTGATTTTTTATTTTGGGTTTCTTTCATGAAATTCACATTTTGTTGTCTAAAATCATATTGTTTCTTTCTACATTCATTCATATAATGCCCAAATTTCTTGCAATAATGACATTGGACTGAGGATTTGTCATACCTTTGGCTTTGAGGCTGATTTTGTGATGAGTATTGACTTGGGTATTGACTATTACCTCTTCCACTTGAACTTAACAGACTGCTGCCCCTTCCACTTGTGTTTAATGGGCTCCCTCTTCCACCTCTATAAGAATTTCTTCCTCTACCTCTAAAATTTGTTCTTCCTCTGCCTCTAATAGTGTTGATTGAGACTTATGTCTTGAATGCATGCTCCAAATTTGAAGTTGTTGACCTACTCAATCTATGCTCATGAGAAATGAGTGATGCATGAAGTTCATCCACTGAAAACTGTGAAAGGTTCTTGGTCTCTTCAATGGCTACCACAATAGATTCAAACCTTGTAGGCAAACTTCTTAAAATCTTTTCAACAACTCTCCTTTCTTCAAGAGTGTCACCATGTGATCTGATTTGATTTACCAAGCTAATGATTTGAGTGAAGAATGTGTCTATTATATCTGATTCTTTCATATAGATTGTTTCAAAATCTCTTCTTAACATTTGTTGTTTAGCTATTTTTACCTTTTCCATTCCTTGATAAGCTGTTTGAAGAATGTCCCATGCTTGCTTGGACTTTGTAGCTGCTTGAATTCTTGAGAAAATACTTTCATTCACTCATTGAAAGATGAAGAAGAGGGCTTTTGAATCTTTCTTTTTATTTTTCTTTAACAAATCTTTCTCTGCCTAAGTCAAAGCATTATATGTTGTTGCATCTACTGGTTCTGGGTAACCATTTTCAACAAGCTCCCATAAATTTTGAGCACAAAATAATGCCCTCATTGCGATTTCCCAATGGTCATAATTTTTCCCATTGAACTATGGAATCTGTGGATTTGTCAAACTTGTACTTTCCATTGTTGGCTATAAATACCTTTGCTCTTTGATTCACCTTCAGCTTTCATAAAAAACCTTTGGCTCCACTAAACAACCTTTAGCTCTGATACCAAGTGCTAGAAAGAGGTAGAACATACCATTGAAAACAAAAGCTGCAATTTTTTTACATAAAGTTGAATACCCAGAAATTAAAAGTCTGCTGTAGTAACATTCCAGATTACATTAACAAGACATTAACAGAGCTTGAGCTCTCATAATAATAATTCTTTTTTCTGAAGAGAGAGAACATTTCTCCTATTTTTTAATACATTCAACATGATTGGAAGCGTCTAGAATACCCTAGAAATATTTGACAAAAAAATATCGTATGGAAGAAAGGAATAAAATACACTAAAGTCAATGCATTAGATAGTGACGTTAATGTAGTAGGTGGGCGGAAGGAGTGTGGTCGCATGATCACATGAGTTAGAAGGAAGCCTTGTGAATATTTGACAAAGCTTAAAATAAAGTGCCGGTAGGTGTGAGGTCGCATGATCCCAAGAGTGGAAAAGAAGCCTTGAAATCATGCGACAAAGTATAAAGAGATAGCTCGGGTAGGTGGGAAGATTAACGAAAGGACAGAGAAGATTAAAAAATTCCCTGCTGGAATCCACGTCCTCTAACATTTATTGAAGTAAAATAGTTGCAAAACAGATGCAAATCGGATGCCACTGCGAGAGAAAAATAGATGAAATAGGAAGCACAATAATGTGTTATAAGAATATTCTAGCTTGTCTTGCAAATTATGTGTTCTATATAATATTGTGTCAGATTTTCGAAGACCTATAGATTTTCAAATTATGTCTTCTATGTTTTATGAATAAGATCTCTGGCTCGCATAATTCGTTGGTAGATCTGTTAGAAATCAAAACATTGCAATTATCCAGGAAATGAGGGTGTTGGCATGTGGTTTTGGTTTTATGCAGTGTAGGGTTGCACAAAGATATTCTAATATCAAAATCTTGTAGATCATGCAATTATTTCCTTTGCATCCAGATATGTGAGGGTTCCTGCAAGAATGCTTTTGCGAAATTCTAAATATGAAACGCAGTACATAGAACCACATAGCTTTTATACATGACATTTTCAATGATGTATCTTTTAAGTTTCCAAATACTAATCATCCGAAATGTTACGATTATGTTACAAGAATGATTCTGGAGCATGGAAAATTGTTTTATTTTAAAATTTATTAATGAATTGTTAGATTAAAAAATTGGTTTTATTTTGTGGCTGTTACTATGTATTAAACAAGAGCCATGTAGTGGCTAAGTACTTGCCTTTAGTTATAGTAGAAACTAAAATAGAAGTAATAGTATACTAATTTTTTAATTATTATGTTTTATATAGTTATAGTAGATGTAATAACTTTTTATAATTAATAGTAATAAAAGTAATAAATATAAAGAATGAGATTTATTATTTTAATTAGGAAAATTATTTAATTATAAATTTAAAGTTAACCTATAGTTTAAAAATAGAAATTTGGTTAGTAAATAAATTATTTCTAAAATATTAATTTAAGAACAAGGAACAATTTTAATAATATTTTATATAGTTCATATAACTTTTATTTGGTATTTCAAAAGGTAAACTTTAATTATTTATTATAAATAATAGATATTCCTAAGTTAATTAATATAAAACATGTAATGAAAAAGTTAAGTTTATTAATATTTCGATTATAATTATAATTTATGTTATATAATCTAAATATATAACATCTAATTATAATACATATAAAAAATTTTATTAATCAATTTAATATACATATAGTTAATAAATAATTTATATCCAAAACCATGCATTTATATTATAACTTATTTTTAAAAATAAATATGAATTATTTTAAAGGCATGGTAAAGTATTTTCCCCTATAATATTGCCTCGAAAATTGTAATAGAGGTAGTGCTTCCATAAAATCCATGTATAAGAGGCCAAATTTTTAAGCCAATAGAAGAGTTGTAAATTAATTTTGTTGAATTATAAACATAAAAAATGTGCATGTATACTATACAAATTATTAATTTTGTAATAAATTTGATAAAAATAATAATCTTAATTGGTAGAAATGAGATTTTTTAATCACTAATTAATGGAAGAAATCCAAAAATAGATGCAATAGTACTTGCCTAGCCTATCGGAAAGTACTAAAAAAGTAGATCAAATATATCATTTATTTTATTTTATTTTTCATTGAAATTTTGATTAGGAAGATGTGTGTTTTGTAGTGATAAAATAGGTTTATGGTTTGGATTATTTTAATATAATTATAATAGAGTAATAATTAGTTAATAATATAATTTTATTACAATTATAAAAATAAGCTATTTATAGAAATTAGAGTTTTTTACTCAAAATTTTATAAATATAGCTTACAAAATACACGTTCCTTATCTAAATATGAAAAACAAAATCAAAAGAAGTAGAAAATTATTTAGTAATTTACAATTCTAAAAATTTATTTCTTATAAATTATTTAAGGATACAATTAAGCTTATTTTATTGTGAGTGTTAGCACTCAATTTGTTACAATGTTTTAAATTTTAAAAAAACAAACTTTTCAAGGGACAAAAAACCCTTTTGCAAAAGAAGAAAACAACTATACTATAGATGCTAACTGTCCACTAAACATCAACAAACAAACTATCATTTTTTGCATAATTTATTTATCAATACTATGTAAATTATTGATTATGCTATCAATGGGGATGATATCATTGTCTCTACTCTACAATCTGGTTGTAGGTCCATGCATATAGGCCATCTCTTCTCCTTCTTGGCCACTCATATTTCCTTAGCAAGAGATTTGTCCTTCTTTTTTGTACCTTTATCCTTAGGTTGATCTTTCTTGTCTGATTTAACATTGATAGAAGGGGAAGCCAAGGTCCCATTAGATATAACATGTACATCTTTCACTTATTCATTTAGTTGTTTTACACCCTTGGTAGTATTAACCATGACCGATTTAGTTAGAGGAATAACTACTCTTAACTTGTGAATTTCTTGGCCTTCCATAAGGTATTTGATGCCTTTAGCTAAATCTTGGGTAATCACTATGATCCTATCTAAATATTGTCTTGAGGGAGACATGGTAACTTTATCTTTCAATGAGGGCTTGTCCCTTTGGTAAAATGGTGGGGTTTCTTGCTTGTAGGGCCTACAACCAAGGTTCAAGTCCCCATAGGGTTGCTCTTTACTATGGTTCTTAATTGAGTGTGTTTGACTTTAACCGTTAGTGAAATAGTGGGGCGTCTTGCCTGTAGTGCTTACAACAAAGGGTCAAAGAATTTTATTATATAAAATAGTGTAACAAGGACAAATTTGATAATATCTTTTCCTCTAAAGATAAGAATATATCAGATCTTAACCTTCTTCTTGAGGAAATCTAGAGAGAGGGGTATGATGAGAATAGGTTGCTTAAAAAGAAATCTTTGTTGTCTGAGTACCACAATATAATAGGGAAGGAGGAATTTTTTTGGAAGAAGAGATCCAGATCCATCTGGTTAAGGGAAGGGGACCAAACACCAGGTTCTTTCACTTGTCTACGATATAACACATGGCTTCTAATAGAATTAGTAGTATTAAGAGGTGGGACCAGCTCTTGAAGGAGGACAAGGATATTGCTAATGAAGCTATTTTTTTTTTCTCCTCCCTTGTTTCCAAAGACCATGAGCTCTTAGAGGAGGATCAAGATACCCTCCTAGGAAACATTCCCAAAATCATCACTAAAGATCAAAACAAAGTGTTATGTTCTATTTTGAATATGGAAGAAGTTGCAAAAACCTTGAACTCTCTCCTTGATTATAAAGCCCCAGGATCAGATGGTTTCCCGATGTTCTTCTTCCATTTGTTTTGGGAAGTGGTTAAATATGATGTGGTTAAAGCGGTGTAGGAATTCTTTGGATCAAAAACCTTCTCAAAGAACTTAATGCTACTTTTTTGGTTCTCATCCCCAAAGTCCCGGGGGTGGACTCAATCGAGCTCTTTAGACCGATAAGTTTATGCAACTCCTTCTACAAGATAATTTCTAAAGTCATCATAGCCAAAACTTTCAAGGTGCTCCCTTCTATGATTGTTGATGTAGGAGCATCCTGGGTGTAAGAGCAATCTTGCATCACCCAAAAATATTTCTATTTTTGTATTCAATAAGTGCTATCTTGTGCAGAGTTGCTATTTACGGAAACTTGCTATTTTTAGTAAGTTGGTCTTACAATCTCGAAATGTTCTAATTTTACATGTGGAGGTTCATCTCAGTCATATCAGCCTACCAACAAAGTTTCTTGGCTAGATCAGGTCTAGTTTTGAAGATATTAAAGATTTTCGGTATTGCCAGTAGGGTACAAAAACTTCAAACTCAGTTTTGAAGGCTTTAGAGGCCCTGGATGAGGTCAAAAAATTGGGTGATGGGTGCTTTATGCAGGTTAAGCCTATAGAGCGCTTTGTGGTGTTTCTAGAATGGGGTTATAATAGCCAATCCGATCAACAGGTGATGACTTATGGTCTTCGAAAGTTGGGTCACCTGAAATGGCAGAAAATAATTTTTCTTCAAAATTTTTGTTTGGGTTTCAAAACTCATTCTGAGCTGACTTTGATGTAATAAATTGTAAAATAAAATAATTCTAAGTTTGGTCGGCCCTAAGGGCTAAATTTCTAGAACCTTCTCGGGCTGTGGAAATTGCCTATATAAAGAAGGCCCGTAGTGTTGTCTAGAGCAGTTCTGGGTAGTAGATCTGGGTATTGACTCAAGGCTTTGTCCTACATAATATTGTAAGGGAATGCCATGTGGCTTTGCATATTGTAATTTTGAAAGTTTGTAATTCCACATTTGTGGAGATAATAAGAAGCCAATTTTCTGTTCTTGCATATTATTGTTGTTGTTTCTCTATTTCTGTTAAGTGTTTGTGGTATTAAGGGGAGCACCCTTCATCAAGTGGTATCAGAGCGGGAGTTCTTGATTTTGTAAATAAATCATCGACTGTGAGGTAGTTTGCACCAGGACTGTGGTTAGGGTTTCAGCGCGCATCGCAAAAATGCCTCCACAAAGAGAACGTGGTGGAAGAGCCAGTGCTGTGACACCTGAGGTTAGAGAGCTGCAGAGACAAGTGTGAGCATTGCAAGAAGAGATTCGTAGAGGAATGAATCTTAATGTCAGAGATGAAAGCAAGGATGAAGCCGAAGAAGAATATCAAGAAGGAGAAGCTGAAATTGTGAACCAGGAGGAAGAAAGACTTTTTCGGGCAATTTTCAAGATTGGGAAAAGACCTAAGATTGAGGTTCCTACATTTTCTAGAAATCTTAACCTAGAGGAATTGATCGACCGGATCAATGAATGTGAGGAATATTTTGAGTACGGAGATGTTGAGGATCCTGATAGGGTCAAATTTGTGAAGGCCAGATTGAAAAGTCATGCGAAGATCTAGTGGCAAGAAATTTAATTGGAGTGAAATACAAGAGGGAAAGATAAAATCATAAGATGGGATCGGATGGTGGATAAATTGAAGTGACAGTTCATTCCTGTTGATTATGAGCTTGACCTACTAAAGAAAATGCAAAGTTTGAAGCAAGCAAGAAGATCTATTCAGGAGTATACAGAGGAGTTCTATCGACTCCTCATTAGAACAGGCCATGCAGAGGTTGATAAGGAGAAAGTTGCCCGATACCTTAATGGGTTAAGGCCAAGCATTTAGGAGAAGTTGAATCTGGTTTGAATGAACAGTATTGAGGAGGCATACCAGTTTGCCCTAAAAGTAGAGGAAAAGCTGAACAAGAAGTTTGAGAGTAGACAAAATGGAAGAGGTCGTGGTGGAAGATCTGGCAAACGGTCATATGGTGGCCGAAATGAAGATCCGAAAAAGAAGGATGAGGCCAGCAGTAGTCAAAATTAGAGAGGAAATAATTCCAATCATTTCCAAGATCAGAGAGGAAGAGGAAGAGGACAAGGATCTAGAAGAGGAGGCTTCCGTGGAACATGTTTTCACTGTGGAGAAGAAGGTCATAGGGCATTTGAATGTCCTCAGTGCCAAGGCAGAATAGACAGGAGAAATGAAGGCCAAGCCAGAGTTGCACATGTAGATGAAGATGCTAGATCATCAAATTCTGAAGATCCTGAAAGAGGAGAAACGCTAATTAATAGAAGAGTCTTGCTGAGTGGTGAGAATGAACCTGAACAAAGGAGGAGCCTGTTTCACACTCGATGGAAGTGTGAGGGTAAATACTGTAATGTGATTATCAATAGTGGAAGCACTAACAATTTGGTGTCAGAAGAGATGGTGACAAAGTTGAAGCTCAAGAGACAGAAACACCCACATCCATATCGGATTGCCTGGGTGCAGGATGACCACAAGGTCATGGTCAATGAACAGTGCCTGGTAAAGTTCAAGATTGGCGGGTACCAAGATGAGGTACTATGTGATATCATCTCTATGGATGCATGTCATATGTTGTTGGGTAGACCATGGTAGTTTGATAGATGTGCTATACATGATGGTCGTGCGAATACCTATTCCCTGACAAAGGATGGAGTGCGACATAAGCTAAAGCCATTGAAGGAGACTAAAGAAAAGGTATGTGGTAATGCAAGAATAACATTTGTTGATGGAAGAAAATTCCTAGATGGTATGAGGCATGAGCATGTGTGTTTTTATTTACTTCCAAAAGTTGGTAAAGAAGAAGTAGAGGATGTACCTGTAGAGGTTGCAGATTTGTTGAATGAGTTTTAGGATATTATATCTGATAATGTACCTGATGGATTACCACTGGTAAGGAAGATCAGTCATCAGATGGATTTGATTCTAGGAGCCAGTTTGCCAAACAAGGTAGCACACAGAATGACACCAGTAGAAAGTGAAGAGTTGAACAGACAAGTACATGAGTTATTGTAGAAGGGGTTGATTCGAGAGAGTCTAAGCCCCTGTGCTGTACCAGTGGTATTAGCACCAAAGAAGAATGGAGAGTGGAGGATGTGTACAGATTCTAGAGCAATAAACAAGATCACAATCAAGTATAGGTTTTCATTGCCACGAATGGATGATATTATGGATTGTTTGAGTGGAGCTGTGTATTTCTCAAAGATAGATTTGAAGAGTGGATATCATCAGATTTGGATCAAAGAAGGAGATGAATGGGAGACTACCTTCAAGACAAAAGGACTATATGAGCGGTTAGTCATGCCTTTTGGGCTAACCAATGCACCGAGCACTTTGATGCGGCTCATGAACGAGGTTCTGAAAGAATTTTTGGGTAAGTTTGTCATTGTTTACCTAGATGATATTTTGATTTTTAGCAAGACATTAGAGGAACATATGATGCATATTCGTATGGTGTTTGAGAAATTGAGAGATGAGAAATTGTTGATTAATTTGAAGAAGTGCAGTTTTGTGAAGAAAGACTTAGTGTATTTGGGATTTGTAGTTTCAACAGAAGGTCTAAAAATGGACCTAGAGAAGGTACAGGCTATCTTTGAATGGCCCACTTCAAGGAGTGCTACTGAGGTAAGATCTTTTCATGGTTTGGCTAGCTTTTACAGAAATTTTATCAAAAATTTTAGCAGTATTTGTGGACCCTTGACTAAAACAATGAGAGGGGATAGAAAAGAGTTTAAGTGGACTAATGGGGCAGAAAAGAGTTTTCAATTATTGGAACAAAAAGTTACAGAATAACCTGTTTTAGCACTTCCAAATTTTAATAAGGTGTTTCAAGTAGATTGTGATGCTAGTGGTACTGCAATAGGAGCTATTATGAGCCAAGAAGGTAAACCTGTTGCTTATTTCAGTGAGAAGTTAAATGATGCCAAGAGAAAATATTCTGTCTATTTTCAAGAATTTTATGCTATAGTTCAGGCATTAAAGAAGTGGAGACATTATCTTCTTTCTAAGGAGTTTGTTTTGTATACTGATCATCAAGCGTTGCAATATTTGAATAGTCGAGGAAAGTTGAATCAGAGACATTTGAAATGGGTTGAGTTTTTGCAGAGTTATACATTTGTTTTGAAACACAGGAGTGGAAAGTCTAATAGGGTTGCAGATGCTCTTAGCAGAAGGCAACTATTGCTGACAGAGATGCAGGTTGAAGTGGTTGGGTTCAAGGAACTCAAGAATTTGTATCCAGAGGATCCTGATTTTGGTGAAGCTCGGAAAGCTTGTACAGAACCTGTTACTCTAGACATGACGAAATGGCTAGATTTTATCATCCAAGATAATATGCTATTCAGAGGGAGTCAGTTGTGCATTCCACGAAGCTCTATGAGGGAGAATCTCATCAAGGAGAAGCATAGTGGAGGATTGGCGGGACATTTTGGTCGTGATAAAACCCTTGCTTTGGTTAGTGAAAATTATTATTGGCCACAATTGTAGCAAGATGTGAAAAAGTTTGTACAGAGTTGCAGAGTATGTCAGATGGTGAAAGGAGTGAAGCAGAATATAGGGTTGTATCAGCCATTGCCTATACCAGAGAAGCCTTGGGAGGATATCAGTATGGACTTTGTTCTTGATTTACCGAGGACACAGTGGGGACATGATTCAATTTTTATAGTAGTTGACAAATTTTTGAAGATGACACATTTCATTCCCTGCAAGAAGACTAATGATGATGTTCATGTAGCAGAATTATTTTTTAGAGAAGTGGTGAGACTACATGGTTTGCCAAAGACCATAGTTTCAGATCAAGATACTACGTTTGTTGGATATTTCTGGTGCAAACTATGGAAGAAGTTGAAGATAGATTTGAAGTTCAGTTCATCACATCATCCACAAATTAATGGATAGATAGAGGTGGTGAATAGAAGTTTGGGAAATTTGCTGAGATGTTTGGTTGGAGATAAGCCAACAGGATGGGATTTGATTTTACCACAAGCAGAATTTGCATACAATAATTCTGTCAATAGAAGCACTGGTAAATCACCATTCCAGATTGTCTATGGAAGTAGTCCAAGAAATGCATCTGAATTGAGAAAGATAGATAAAGGAGAAATAAGTAGTGCTGAAGCTGAGGATTTTGCAGAACATTTGAAGAACATCCATGAGGAGGTGAGGAAGCATATTACCAAGATGAATGTGCAGTATAAGACTAAGGAAAATGAGAAAAGGAGGCATAAGGAATTTCAGGTTAGAGATGAAGTCATGGTTCATTTGCGGAAGGAGTGATTTTCGGTTGGTACATATAACAAGTTGAAAATGAGGAAGTTTGGGCCATGTAAGATACTGAAGAAGCATGATTCAGGAAATGCATATGAGGTAGAATTGCCTACTGAGCTGAATATTTCACCAGTGTTTAACATTTCAAATTTGACAGAGTATCATGAAAGAGGTGTTGAAGATGAGGTTGTAGCAGCACAGTGGAGTATTCCATCAACCAGTTTAGATATCAAGGAGATTGAAGACATACTGGACAGTCGTGTTCGCAGAAGCACAAGGAACAGGACATATGAAGAGTATTTGGTCAAATGGAAAGGACGACCTATTGAAGATTCATCATGGCTAACAAAGGAGGAGGTTAACCATCTTGGTTTTCCTCTACACACCTGAGTCGTGACAGGGTCACTTCTCAAATTACCCTGGGTGTCTGATGCAGGAGCATCCTAGGTGTAAGAGCAATCTTGCATCACCCAAAAATATTTCTATTTTTGTATTCAATAAGGGCTATCTTGTGCAGAGTTGCTATTTATGGAAACTTGCTATTTTTAGTAAGTTGGTCTTACGATCTTGAAATGTTCTAATTTTACATGTGGAGGTTCATCTCAGTCATAACAGCCTCCCAACAAAGTTTCATGGCTAGATCAGGTCTAGTTTTGAAGATATTGAAGATCTTCGGTATTGGCAGTAGGGTATAGAAACTTCAAACTCAGTTTTGAAGGCTTTAGAGGCCCCAGATGAAGTCAAAAAAATGGGTGATGAACACTTTGCATAGGTCAAGCCTGTAGAGTACTTCGTGGCATTTCTAGAATGGGGTTATAATAGCCAATCCGGTCAACGAGTGATGACTTATGGTCTTCGGAAGTTGGGTCACCTGAAATGGCGGAAAATAATTTTTCTTCAAAATTTTTGTTTGGGTTTCAAAACTCATTCTGAGCTGACTTTGATGTAATAAATTGTAAAATAAAATAATTCTAAGTTTGGTTGGCCCTAAGGGCTAAATTTCTAGAACCTTCTCGGGTGGTGGAAATTGCCTATATAAAGAAGGCTCGTAGTGTTGTCTAGAGCAGTTCTAGGTAGTAGATCTGGGTATTGATTTGAGGCTTTGTCCTATAGAATATTGTAAGGGAATGCCCATGTGGATTTGCATATTGTAATTCTAAAAGTTTGTAATTCTACATTTGTGGAGATAATAAGCAGCCAATTTTCTGTTCTTGCATATTATTGTTGTTATTTCTCTCTTTTTTTTAAGTGTTTGTGGTATTAAGGGGAGCACCCTTCATCAATTGCTCACCAGTAGTATGGTTTGGTGCCTGGCACACAAATTATTGACTCCATAATGGCAGTGCATGAAGTGATCCACTCCTTAGATGCTGGTAAGAGGGAAGGTTTCCTTCTCAAGCTTGACTTGTCCAATGCTTATGATCACATTGATTGGCTTTTCTTGCTAAAAGTGCTCGATGCTTTTGATTTTAATTCAAACACTTGCAAGATCATCCATCAACTCATTTCAACTCCTTCCCTGGTAGTCCTGGTCAATGGATCCTTGTTAGCTTTTTCCAAATCTTCCAGAGGTTTGAGACAAAGAGACCCCCTATCCCTCATTCTTTTCATTATTCTAGCCAAATGCCTTGGGACACTAATTTCACCATATAGGAGGACTGGGGTTATGAAAGGTTTAAGGTCATCTTTAGGTAACATAATTTTCTCTCACAAGAAGTTCATGGATGGTACCATTTTAGGTGGGGAGGCTTCCGTGAGTGAAGCCAGAGTGGTGAAGAACTTTCTCAATTCCTAGACTAGGGATATTGGTCAATCTATTAACTGGAAAAAATCTCTATTTCCTTCCTCAATACTCCTAAGGAGAGATAGAGGATAATTGTGGATATCTTGGGTTGATGCATTGATACTCTTCCTTCAAATTATGTGGGTCTTCCTTTATGTGTTAAGCCCCTTGTTTCTTTCTAGAAAAAACTCATTAATAGATTCAATAGGAAATTGGCTGGATGGAATGGGGTCACTCTTAGTCAAGTAGGTAAAATCTAGTCGGTAAAATCTACCCAGCAAAATCTTCCCACCTATGTTTTAAGTCTCTTTTCTATACTGGCTAAAGCTACAGACATGATGGAAAGATGTCATAGAATATTTCAGGGACTAAAGAACATAAAATAATCCCTCTTATTGCATGGGACAAAGTTTGTCCTCCTAGAAGAGCTAGTGGATTAAGGATAAGGAGGATCAGACCATTCAAAAATCTCTCCAAGAGAAATAGATATAGCATTTTTTCAATAGCAAAGGGGAATGGCGTGACACCTTTGAAGATAAGTATCTTTCTAATAATCCCATAAATCATTATTTTGATAGAAGTGATTTTATGAAAGGTTCTTCTATCTGGAATGGCTTTCTAAATGCTAAGGATATTTCCAAATCTAAGGCTAAATGGAAAATAGGGAATGGTCATATTATTAACTTCTAGAATGATAATTGGCTCTTGCGGGGACCCCTGTGGGATTGTGACCATTTCAATATGTGGATGGATGAGTGTATCCATAAATTTGGCTCCTGAGTTTGTAATTATAGAGTGGATAATGCCTGCATGAACCTTTCCTCTATTTCATAGGACCTGATCCCTCTTTCGATTATCCTTAGTACGGTTTCCCTTTCCCCCTCTTAGGATTTTCTGATATGGGAAGGTTCACCTAATGGGATCTTTTCGGTTGCATCTTCCTATTCTTCTCAAATATACTTGGAAGTCATGCCTATTTGGGCCAAAGCCTAGTTTCCTAGCCTTATTCTCCAAATTAATGTCTTCTTCTGGCTTTTGCTTCAGAATCGCATCTTCATTATTGATAACCTTTTGAATCTAGAAGCTTTGCGATCCCCAATAGTTGTGTATTATGTAAATGCCAAGCATGGTTAGTTGACCACCTATTTATCCATTTCCCTTATGTTAGTAATATTTGGCATTATCTCCTTTATGCTCTTGGACTGTAGTGGTGTTTCCCCTCCTTTGTCCAAGACCTCTTTTCTCAATGGTCCCTATCTTTTAAGAACATTGATCCTCATAAATTTTGGTCTTGGGCACTCCCGCATCTCTGTTGGGGAGTGTGGAAAGAGAGAAAAAAATCATATCTTTAGGGATTATTGTGCTCCTCCCAAAATAATTTTTGAAAAGATCCACCATGCTCTGAAAGGAAAATTTTATTATCTGTCATGGTACTAACCCTCTTGTAGGTGTTAGGCCATTTTTCTACCATAGCAAAAATCCTTTAAAATGGCCTATTTTATTGCAAATTTTCTTGAAATGTCCTGCCCCATGCTCTTTAGTGTGTCACCTTGCTTCAGTCCAAATCGCATTTCCTGATTCGCTAGACCTAGAAAGTTTTTCATGTTTCAAGGTCCGCGAGAAGCATTTTTAAAGTTTTGCCTCAGTTTCAAAAGTCCATGATGTTTTTCATCCTTTACCGATAACCTGCATTGTTTTTGACCCTTTGTCTTCTAGCTTTGTGTGCTTATCTATTGACGTGCCGAAAACATTGTGTGTTTTCAACCTCGCACTAGTTCCCTGTCTGTCGGTTTTTCTTAAGTGCGCAAGTGCGATGACAAGTGGGCCTGGGCCTTCAAAAGCTCTTCTTGATTGGCTGTCACATGGCCGCATGTTAGACTTTTCTGACATGTGATCATGCGACCACCTGCCACCTGTCCACGTGGTCCCAGCTCTTCATTGTGTTCGGCTGCCTGGTGGTTAGTCTTCTTTTGGCAACCTGACGACTTGTGATTTTCTCCTTGTTGCTGAATCCTGACGGTTAAGTCCCTAGCATCTGGTGACTTGGCTGGAGATTAAATTTTCCATAGTCGGGTAGTCACTGAATGCTTAGCAGTTGGTTAGTGGGGCCAGTGTTTCTAGTGGCATGGGCATTCCTGATTAGCTGACGAGTGGTGATGTGGTGTCTTCTGGTTGGTCCGAGGTGGTGACTTGGCTAGCGTTGGTGGGTCCGCAGTCTTCTGAGGAGGTTAAAGCATGGACAGATCTAGTGGTTGCCATTATACTACTGAGCGAAGGTGCTCACTTTTTAACATCGCGATATAGTGACAACCGTCGATTCTAGTTTATGAGGAGACTGCCCGGTGGGCCCTTTCGCAGTAGGTGATCCCAGAGGTGATGATGTGGTAGCTTGTGATTGGCTGTCGCATGGTCACATAGCCTAGTTTTTGGCTTTGTGATCATGTGACAGCTTGCCACGTGTCCATGGCGGTCTGGTGACACAGTTGCAGACTTAGCGGTGGTGGTTGGGGCATGGTTAATGTCTGTAGGTTGTCACATGTTCATATAGCCCATCCCTGGGCTATGCGATTATGTGACTAACCATTTGATGTCACGATTGCGGAGTTAGGGCAGTCCACTATGCGGTTCTTGCTGGCATGCCCGATTTTAATTGGTCAGTAATTGGTGGTGGGGCGGAGGATTTTTGTGGGTGGTCTGTGGTTAGCATTGCACGGTTATGAAGCCATCATCGCATGATCGCAAGGGTTAGTTTGGTGCCTTGCGATCATGAAACCAAGCATAATTTGAAGACTGGATTCCTGTGGTGATGAAATTGATGACTACACAGTTGCGCGACTAAGGGCGAACAGGTTGAAGAACATAAACCCATGAAGTGTAAAGTGACCGTTGCTTTTCAAATTCAAACTTGCTGAGAGTTTTTTGTGACAGGAACGACTGGTCTTAAATGTTTTAGCGGTCTGATTGGATTGGTTTGGTTGTTGCGAAGTGGTCCAGGGGCTTTATGGTTGATTACATGATGACTTTTGTACCTGCTGGAGTTTGGTTTTGTGCTCGAGAAGTTTTTGGCAGGTGGCTGATTAGACTAATTTTAATGGCATTCCTGGTGTACTATGCTGAGCTCATAGATTTTCATGTTAGAGATTTTTTTTCTCCAAGGTTCTTGTGTTTCCTGCCCCTGTAGTAAATTTTGGTGACTATTTGAGTTGGTTAGGTAGTTGAAACCTTAACCCTAGCTATCCCAAGCTTGTTGCATTCTCCTAGAGAATTCCAAGATAGCTGGTGGTATAAGTTAGATGTTTTTGAAAGTAAAAGGGTTCTGAATTTTTTCAGTTCTAGTGAAAGCTTTGGCTCTACAGATTTCCCCTTCTCTCTGCATATAGGGTGCTCTGTTTCCATTGCTGGTTCAAAGAAGACAATACATATTGTAATAGATTTATTTTATGTATGAGGATATGATATATTCTTACTGTACTAAATTATCTCCATTTGAATTCTAAATGCATTAATCATACATCAAGGGTGTTTGATTTGTCTATTTGCATTGCCTACATGTTTGCAAGTGGCGTTATCTTTGTAGAGGTAACTGGTTTAGGGTTAATGTTTATGCATGTATGAGCTGAGGTGTCAAAGATGTTTCATGCTTGTCTTCCAGTGGATGCTGGTCAATGTATTATGTATTTATAGGTCTCTTCTAAGGGTAGGGTTAAAATCCTTTGATGGATAATAACATGCTTGAATGCATAGGTGGGTGTTAAGTTGAGGTTTGGTCATGGTGTGTGATTGATGTCAGGCATCAACACATTGAGCATATTGTGTTCTTGTTTCATAGCTGTCTCTTGTAGTAGGGTATTTGACTCTATGGCCCAATGGATAAGGCACTGGTCTATCAAGGACTTAGGGCATCTTAGGGGACCTTTCAATCCATTTAAAATCATTTCCTTTTTGTGCCACCCTTTCCCTTTCAGGTTGTTAGTGTAGGTCTTTGGTTTTCATACTCACTCCATGCAAGTTGGGCTATTGCATGAGATATTGGCTTCATTGAGGTATAAGATACTTAAGAGTTTGAGAACTATTTGACAATCAGTTACCTGCAAGCCTGTAGTGTGACACAAGTTGTATGAGTGTGCAGATGAGGTATACCCGCCTGAGTGATGTGGAGCTCAAAGTGTAGAAGGATCTCTCTTTGATCCTTGTCAGTTTGCCTTTTTTCCTATCAAATTTGGAGTGGTGAGTGAATGTGACAATAGCCCTATCAATCCTGATGCCAAGCTAACCTTTGGGGAAAAATAACACCAACAAAATGGTGACTCTGTTGGGGAGAACATAAAGAAAGCCTATTAAGGGGCTCTGGTTATGGTTCTATTATAAAGTCAAAATATTTTGACCAGATTGGTTTGGCCCATCCGAGTCACCAACAAAATGGTGACTCTACTGGGGAAGAAGTAAATGACAGCAAGCTTCCTTGCTTGGCTGGATCATCCCAGATTCTTGTTATTTTTAGTTTGGGGAAGAGTTTCATATGCTTTCCAATCTGAGAATTGCTTTTCAAATTTGCAGTGTGTTACCTGGATTTGCTGATTGATTTACATGTGGCTTTTCTATGGGACTTCTCAGAGTCTATTGAAGTTTCAAGATAGATCAGTAAGTTTGTGTCCTCTGAAGAGAGGTGGCGACTCTATGCTAAAGAACCTGAGTTGTGCAGTTTTGTTGGGACTACACTTAGTTGACAAGAAGGCAACAACATTTAGGAGGTGTACCAGGTATTTCTCCTTTTTTCTAAGTGTGTAGTGGTTTCAAAGGAGTTTTCAAATTAAGTTTCAAGAATTTTAATGGTAAATGGTTTTACTCCTTTGAAAAGATTTGTTAAGTCATGGGTATTAAAGGAAATTTTTGCATAAGAGGTTACCCGGCTATGAATTTTGCTGGTATACCTGGTTACCCAAACTCCATTCCCCTAAATGTTATAAAATTTTTACCAAAGTTTAGTCAGGAAAACTTTGAGTCTGCCTATCAACATGCTAGAAATTTTTCAGATCTAATGTGTGACTATGGTGTTGAGCATGAAGATGTGATAATGAGATTATTCATTCAGTCACTGATAAGAGATGTAAGAGATTGGCTCTCATGTTTGCCAGATAATGACATATCTTCATGCAATGATTTAGTTGTAAGTTTCTTAGTCAGATTTGCTGAAAAGGTAAATGACTTTGACATGCTTAAGGCCCTTGTGGATATACAAATGGAGGAAGATGAATTGGTTCCTAGTTTCAATGCTAGATTTATCAAGACATGGGAAAATATCCCTGGGAAGTGCAGGCCAAGTGATGATATCTGTTTGATCATCTACTTGAATTCTTTTGATAAGAATTTGAATTTTGACTTAAGAGATAAGGAACCACTAACTTTGTATGAGGCTTTTCAGTTTGCAATGGATATTGAATCTAATTGGAGATATCATGTTGTAAGAAGATCACATGTTGCTACTGATTTTCATTCTTAGAATGTGGTAGATAATAGGAAAAGGGATGCACTAAAAGGTTTAGAGCCATATCGGCATATTCTTGTCCCTGTTAGTGATGTGCCTCAGTTTTCTAGTCAGGATATGATCCATGATCATCTAGAGGAAAGTAACTTATAGCCACATCTTGCATCACTTGAAGAAGAGGATTGCTTTGTAACTGAAGCTTGTGTGGATGATGAACTTATTGCTGATGAATATCTAGCTCAAACTCAATATGATGAATAATTGTATGCATGGCGCTTGTAGCAAATTGAAGAACTGGAGTTAGCTCTTTCCATTAATGGTAAGAAACTTGAAGAACTAGAGATGTGTGGAGCCATGGACAGAGAGCTTGCTCAGCCCAATGAGTGTGTACCTTTAGATTATGACAATGAACCGGATAGCTGTCTATTAGAAGAGGGTTATGCTGAAAGTGTATCAGATGAAGGTATGATTAGTAATGTTTGTAATCAGTCTTTTGCTGATGATGAATGTTCATTTGATGAAGTGGGTAGTTCTGGTTCGAATGATGATAGCTGGGTAGCATTTTTGCATGAATTGAATGAAGATAGGTGGTATCAATATGAGTATGATTCTTTTGATACTGATCATGAGTCTACAAGTGTGATGAATTTGAACCAGCAAGGGTTTGTTGATAAACATGACTCAAGTTGTGAATCTAAAGGTAAGTTTCTTTTTGAAGATAAGAACATGTATGGAGATGTTAGTATGATCCCACTTTCAAATTTATATGTGCCAGTGATTGAAGGTTTTTTAGTGGAGACTTATGGAGATATGGAAGAAGAAATCAATATTTTGTTTTAGCCAGATAAGGAAGAACTAGATTGTAAAGTAAATACTGCTTATCCGATTGATTCAAATTCCAGGTCTGCATTGGAAAGTGAAGACGAAATAGGAAGCGATTTTCCTCTTGAAATGTGTTTTTTAGATTTGGAAATAGTGAGGAGTTATGATGTTTTGAAAATGCACTGCACTGTGTTTCTAGAGCTATTTCAGTCAGAATATCTCTGTTTCCAACAGGATTTGGCTAGTGACAAGATGGATGTTTGTGATAGTTTGCCAGCTTCCAATGTTATGCTTCAGAATGAGCTTGGAGACATGCCTTACTATGAATTTTTTTCTTTTCATAGTTGCTACAGTAAGTATTTGCAGGGTGTTGATTATGTTTCTGAGTTGGATGAATGTGAGTATGAGGATTTTAGTTTTGAATTGAGTTCAAGTGCTAAACATGGTGATAAAGATGATGTTAATTCTCAGCTGGTAAGTGTACTCACATTTCATGATGATCAGCCTTACATTAGCTTGCAAGATGTAATGGGAAGAGGTTACAAAGTTTTGTTGCAAGCTAATTTTACTCTTGATTTTGAGGAATGTATGTGTGAGGTAGTTTGGTATGATAAGATAGATTTTGATCCTCATACACTGGGCAAAGATGAATACACTTATTACATTCTTGTGGATTTTCCTATCAAGAGTTTTCATGAGTTTGACCATGTACATGAAAGGAAAAATTCCAAGTTCATCTCTATGCAGAGGGATGAGGACCAAGTGTTTGATAGAGGTAAATGATTGGTGTGGTTTAGTAGTTTTAGTTGTGTAAATGTTTGTACAGTTGCTTTGCTTCAATAGTAGTGTTAGTTGGAATAAAGAGCCAGCTTTTGAGAGCCTTGGAATTTTGAGTTTTTAGAATTTTTGGAGTGATAAGAAGTATGATTTTGAGTTGGTCTGCTCTCCTAGAAATCTTGAATTCTCACATGGGCACAAGTTACCCATTGTCCCCAATCAGAGCCACTGTTAGGCCATTTTTTTGCCATAGCAAAAAAATCCTTTAAAATGGCCTATTTTCTTGCAAATTTTCTTGAAATGTCCTACCCCGTGCTCTTTAGTGTGTCACCTTGCTTCAGTCCAAATCGCATTTCTTGATTCGCCAAACCCAGAAAGTTTTTCAAGTTTCAAGGTCCACGGGAAGCATTTTTAAAGTTCTACCTCAGTGTTGAAAACTCACATTGTTTTAAAAAGTCCATGATGTTTTCAATCCTTTACTGATAACCTACGTTGTTTTAGACCCTTTGTCTTCCATCTTTGTGCGCTTATCTATTGACGTGCTAAAAACATTGTGTGTTTTTTACCTCGCACTAGTTCCCTATCTGCCGGCTTTCTTTAAGTGTGCAAGTGTGATGATAGGTGGGCTCGGGCCTTCAAAAGCTCTTCCTGATTGGCTGTCACATGGCTGCATGTCAGACTTTTCTGACATGTGATCATGCGACCGCCTGCCACCTGTCCGCATGGTCCCAGCTCTTCATTGTGTTCGGTTGCCCGGTAGTTAGTCTTCTTCTAGCGACCTAATGACTTGCGGTTTTGTCCTTGTCACTGAATCCTGATGGTTAAGTCCCTAGCATCTAGTGACTTGGCTGGCAGTTAAGTTTTCGACAGTCACATAGTCATTGAATGCTTGGCAATTGGTTGGTGGGGCTGGTGTTTCCAGTGGCATGGGCGTTCCTGATTGGCTGGTGAGTGGTGATGTGGTGTCTTCCAACTGGTCCGAGGTGGTGAATTGGCTAGCATCGGTGGGTCCGTAGTCTTTTGAGGAGGTTAAAGTGTGGACAGATCTGGTGGTTGCCATTATACCACTGAGCGGAGGTGCTCACTTTTTAACATCGTGGTATAGCGACAACCGTTGATTCTGGTTTATGAGGAGACTGCCCGGTGGGCCCGTTCGCAGCAGGTGGTACCAGAGGTGATGATGTGGAAGCTTGTGATTGGCTGTCGCATGGTTGTATAGCCTAGTTTTTGGCTTTGCAATCATGTGACTGCTTGCCATGTGTCCATGGCAGTCTGGTGAGGTGGTTGCAGACTTGGTGGTGGTGGTTGGGGCAAGGTTAATGTCTGCGGGTTGTCGCATATTCAGATAGCCCGTGTCTTCCCGGCGTGCCCGATTTTGATTGGTCGATGATTGGTGGTGGGGCCAAGGATTTTTGTGTGTGGTCCGTGGTTAGCATTGCAAGGTTATGAAGCTTCCATCACATGATCACAAGGGTTAGTTTGGTGCCTTGTGATCATGCGACCAAGCATAATTTGAAGCCTAGATTCTTGTGGTGGTGAAATTGATGACTACGCAGTTGCGCGACTAAGGGCGAACAGGTTGAAGAACATAAACCCATGAAGTGTAAAGTGACCGTTGCTTTTCAAATTCAAACTTGCTGAGAGTTTTTTGAGACAGGAAGGACTGGTCTTAAATGTTTTAGCGGTCTGATTGGATTGGTTTGGTTGTTGCGAAGTGGTCCAGGGGCTCTATGGTTGATTACATAATGACTTTTGTACCTGGTGGAGTTTGCATTTATACTCAAGAACCTATTTTCAAGTGGCCAATTAGACTAATTTTAATGGCATTCCTGGTGTACTATGCTGAGCTCATAGATTTTCATGTTAGAGATTTGATTTCTCCAGGCTTCTTGTGTTTCCTGCCCCTGCAGTAAATTTTGGTGACTATTTGAGTTGGTTGGGTAGTTGAAACCTTAACCCTAGCTATCCCAAGCTTGTTGCATTCTCCTAGAGAATTCCAAGATAGCTGGTAGTATAAGTTGGATGTTTCTGAAAGTAAAAGGGTTCTAAATTTTGTCAGTTCCAGTGAAAGTTTCAGCTCTGCAGATTTCCCCTTCTCTCTGCATATAGGGTGCTCTATTTCCATTGCTGGTTCAGAGAAGACAATACATATTGTAACAGATTTATTTTATGTATGAGGATATGATATACTCTTACTGTACTTAATTATCTCCATTTGAATTCTGAATGCATTAATCATACATCAAGGGTGTTTGATTTGTCTATTTGCATTGCCTACGTGTTTGCAAGTGGAGTTATCTTCACAGAGGTAACTGGTTTAGGGTTAGTGTTTATGCATGTATGAGATGAGGTGTCAAAGATGTTTCATGCTTGTCTTCCATTGGATGCTGGTCAATGTATTAACTATTTATAGGTATCTTCTAAGGGGAGGGTTAAAATCCTTTGATGGATAATAACATGATTGAATGCATAGGTGGGTGTTAAGTTGAGATTTGGTCATGGTGTGTGATTGATGTCAGGCATCAACACATTAAGCATATTGTGTTCTTGTTTCATAGCTATCTCTTGCAGTAGGGTATTTGACTCTGTGGCCCAATGGATAAGGCACTGGTCTATCAGGGACTTAGGGCATCTCAAGGGACCTTTCAATCCATTTAAAATCATTTCCTTTCTATGCTACCCTTTCCCTTTCAAGTTTTTAGTGTGGGTCTCTGGTTTTCATACTCACTCCATGCAAGTTGGGCTATTGCATGAGATATTGGCTTCATTGAGGTACAGGATACCTAGGAGTTTGAGAACCATTCGACAATCAATTACCTGTAGGCCTGTAGTGTGACACAAGTTGTATGAGTGTGCAGATGAGGTATACCCACCTGAGTGATGTGGAGCTCAAAGTGTAGAAGGATCTCTCTTTGATCCTTGTCAGTTGGCCCTTTTTCCTATCAGATTTGGAGTGTTGAGTGAATGTGACACTAGCCCTGTCAATCCTGATGCCAAGTTGACCTTTGGGGAAAAAGAACACCAACAGTAGGAAAAGATGAGAATGATTATCCTAAGAAGAAAATTAATAAAAGATAGAATTTCACTTGGAGATATCCCCCAGAAGGTTTGTCTAAGCCTATCTTTGACGGAGTAGCCAAGTGTAATCTGGGTAAGGTAGGAAGTGGTGGAGTGATAAAAAACTTAAACAGAATGGGTATTGCAATCATTACTCTCCCTCCTTGCACACAATCTAATCACTTTGCTATAGCTAACATGACCCTTCAAGTTACTAAATTAGACCATGATATTGGTATGAAGAATCTTTGGCTTGATGGTGATTCTAAAAATATCATAAATTGCTTAAACTCCCACCATACCCCTTTATGGACTATAGCCAATATGATAGAAGAAATGTGTGCTCTTTTAAATTCCTTTAAAAATGTACACATATCATGTATGCACACGGAATCCAACCAAGTAGCTGACTAGTTTGTCAAATTGGCTGTTAAAAGTGACACAATGATTATATGGCTACATGGTGGAGATCTCCCACATGAGGTGAAGGATTTAGTCGAAAGGGATACATTTCAAGGAGAGGGAATCATAATTATAAATAATAAAAGTTAATGTTTCTTACAGGATATACTTTCCCATAAATAGGAAGTACTAGAATGACAGGAAGGGCTATTACTCTGTGTCCCATTTGTACTCTTTCTGGGTGTCCATTCCCAAAGTTAAAACCTACCTTTTTAGGCATAACAACGAAAAGATCTAGAAAATCTTGGTGAGAAAGTATCTGAATAGCTACAATTTGTTAAACTAGAGAGCTTCTGTGAACCATTTTTTTTCTATGGGAGGTGAGAGACAAAGAAGGGATCAACCCTCAGATGATAGTGGGAAATAGAGGAAACAAACCAATGTCTGGAACTCCCTCCAAAAAGGGGGAATTTCTACTTTCATTGAAAGGATACATGGTAGCAAGCTGGTGGTGACCAAGATATTTGTGAAGAGATGGAGTGAGGGTTTTGTGATGATTTATAGGAGGAATTTCATTGTCACTAAGGAAATTATTTCATATGTCACTGGTATCCCCATTGTGGGTAATAAATTTAATAGGAACCAAAAAATCTCATACTTTGTGGTTAATGATTTTGTGAGGGATGAGCACGAGAAGAAAGCCATCACCAAAGTTGGAACTCACTACCAACCTAATGGGATAAAAATGCAATGGAGATTTATCCTAAGGGCTCTCACTTCTTATGTGATGTTGGATACTAGGTTCGATAGGATTATAACCTACCATTTCATCCTTCTGAACCACTTTAGACATGGTATAAAGGTTTCTATCCATGTCTAATTACATGCTTCTATCAATGATAACATCAATGGCTATAGGGAGAAGGATATTGCTATTCCTTCCCTTCATGAGGGGCTATTACTCTTTATTTATGATTATTTTAAGTCCCAAATCTTGGGGAAGGAAATAGCTGTTAATGAGGACAAAATGGACATTTCAGGCTCTTACTATGTCCCCTCATATATTGAAGATAGTTTGGGTCTAAATTTGGAAGACCAGGCTCATATTTTCAAACAAAAAAATAGAATCAGGGTTCATCCTCTAAAAGTAGAACAACTAGTTCTGCTAAAAAATTAAAAGCAGTGACTCCCCCTAAAAAATAGGCTAGAAATATTATTTCTTCTAAAGAGGAATATAATGACAATGAGGAAGGGATGAATACAAATGACAAAGAGGAGGTCTCTAGTTGAAAAGGAAAGAAGAATAAGGAACCTTCCACAAAAAGGATTTCGAACAAAAAAATTAAGAACACGGGTGAAAGCTCTGGCAGGTTGTCTCCTAAGGACAAGGCCATAAGAAACAGAAACACTCCCCCCTCTATCCCCCATAGGAAGGTCCAGGACTCTCATTAGGATGAGCCCAAAGATACTTGCTAGGAAGGTCCCTTTCCCTAGTCACCTCACCCCCACAATTAAGAGGAGGACAAGGACCAGTTCATTGAAGGGTTTCACAAAAATGATTTTGTCAAGGGGAAGAGAGTGTGACATAGTTTCAATATTAATACTGTGAATATGGGGATTATCAAGGAAGCCATTAATCCCAAATTTATTAAGGCTGAGGATGGTGAGATTCAGTGGGAGGAGTTGACTGACCCATCTTTGGTGGTCCTCAGTGATAAAACTATGGAAATAGAGGTTAAAATCCTCAAGAACACCAAGAATAGCATGTTGGAAAACTTTAGGTCTATTAAATGGATTTACCATGAATTAGGGGATCTCCAAGATAGAGTGAATGGGACTGACATACATAATGGTGGTAGAGCAACTGATGATTATCAGCAATTGGAATCTTGGGTAATTAAGATGGAGTAAAAAATGTTGTGCCTTGAGGACACTCTCAAAGGCATCAAGGAGTAGAGCTTCAACATCCTGAAAGATTCAAGTGAGAATATCAAGCTGCTTAGTAAGAAAATGGAATAAAATCCAAGAGGGTAAGATGTGCCGATCATAAAAGAGGATAAAGTGCAGAAATCAAAGAAAGGATGTGGAAAGAGGACTAGTGTTAGATCCAAGAAGAATAAGGAGCTTGAAGAGTCTATGGACATCCAAAAGACAAAGGAGGCTACTGATAAAATGGAGATCCTTAAGTCCAATGCAGCTACCCTACTTAGGTAAATCTCCTGACTATTTTCCCTAGTTTTTATCCTACCTATCTATGTGCGTGATTTACTTTTGGGTTTGCTAAGTCTCTGCTAGGATATTCTTCTGGTCCTACTGGTGGCCTTTTTCACTTTTGGTCTCTGTTAATTTTAGATTTGCACCAATGTTTCCATATTATGCTATATATTGGGTTTTAGGCACCTTGTAAAACCTATTTTACATAATAACAAACTTTATCTTTCAATGCATTAATTTATAAAAATATCCACAAAAATAAAGCATTCTTTCTATCCATCACGTGCTTAACATTTTTATTTTTAATTGATTCCTTTTGGACCAAAAACTCCTCAATGGGAGTATTCTTCCCCACATCAACATCAATATCAACATGGATCCCCTTCTCCAAATCTCCTAAAAATAGAGGTTGAGAAAAAAGGGAAATGGGGGCAACATCATTTTGGGGCTTAGTTTATATTTCTTAATGCACGAAGGTTTCCTGCCAACCCTAACTAAAAGGGACCCAAAAGGAATATTCCGTTTTACTTTACCAGACATAAGGAATTTGTCTTTACCTTTCCCCTTGCTACCAACACTCAGATACAAAGAATCGAGATCAAAACCATTTGAAGGGAAATAGTCTCAGTCATCATCATCACTCCAAAATAATTTTCTTCTGGTTAGACAAGGTAGTCAAAGGGTGTTTCTAATTATATAAATAAAGCACCTTCTTAGCATCAAAAGAATCTCCTAGTGATGAAAAGAAGAATCATCATAATGAACCCCAATATTCATCTTAAATTCAATTCCCATTATATCTGGAGGTGTTTTGTCAATATACAAAGCCTTAGCATGTTCCATTATAAGTAAAATTGAATCCCCGTAAAGGACAAGGAAACAACTACGGTTTTTAATATAGGCTCGTAGACTATGTGACAAAGAATAAAATAAATAAAAGAGAATTGAGATGTATTTTTTATTTCTAAAGTGACTAAGATCATAAAATGGTAACTCAAGAGACTACAAAACTTTCCATCTAGGGGTTACAAATTTCATGACGACCTCAACCACATCTTCCCATGGAGCTTAAGGGTTGTTCTCTCATATCCCACGTCAGTTTTTCTCTAACTTTATCCCTCTCTCTATGCTAGAAGAAACTCTCCACTGCATCAACATTTCCTATCTTTTTGAAACTTCCTTCCCTCCACTAGGGTATTTAGTAACCATGATGATTTTGTTCCTCATTAATTTGTAACTCTAAAAAGTAGACATTTAAAATAATCCACTACATGCCTCCTTTACATGTAACCATTAAGACCTCCAATAGAAAGCTTTCTTCACATCGAGTGAATGTTTAACCATTTATCATATACAATGCACTCAAATCTATTTATATCACCCCTATTCTACTAATTTTATTCAAATCTCCCACAAATAGAGAAGTAGAGAAACCCAATGCTCAAAAGTAGGCTCAAAATTACCACGATAACCAAACATTGTGTAATAAAAGGGACCCACATCAAACCTCTATTTTACACATAAAATCATCATTTCCAACACCGTATTCAATTTAATAGTCCCCAAAATTATTTAAGAAAATAATTTGAATATCAATTGGAATATTGATGTAATCCACCTAAAATTTGTCTCCTAACCACAGACCCCTAATCTCAATTATTGATCATAATCATAAAGCAGGAGGCACACCATTGTCTCCCTAGATCACCTTCCCTCCTTTATAGTTACAAATTTGTTCTCCCACCTTCTCCATTCAAACTTTCTATCCCACTTCCATTTGGTGCCTTCTTTTATCTTCTGCATCAATGATATTATTTCGGATGGATCTACTGACGAAAGTACAAAGACGGAGCCAAAATTGGAAGTACAAATTTGGAGCCAAAATATGATCATGCTCCTAGATGTGATACTCAATGAGGTGATGTAAAAAATATAGGATTTGAGGGATTTTTGTGATGCATTACTATTTATCAGTTCCTTGAAAACCAATTTTTGTTGCATTTGATGGTTATCATGTTTCTTGTCTATTTAATGGACTTTTCCTTGAGTGGATCTTCTCCTTCCCAACACTAATTTTCCCATTTTCTTGGGATTATGATCTCTTCTTCCCTAATATCTAGGTTTTTTATGCTTCATTTCTAAAGATTATGATCTCTTCTTCCCAAGATCTGGGTCTGTTAACTCCCTTCTTAAGATTATGATTTCTTCTTCCCTAAGATCTAGGTATTTTTTCCTCCCTAAAGGGTTCTCCATGACTAATTGGATTATCATTTTTGGTGTTAGGGTTAATCCAAGTCAGAATTCAGATTTTGACTGTAGTATTTTATTTTCTTTAGATATTTTTTACCATTTGTTTCGTCCTAGTGAGTTGCGCTTTCTACTTCCTAGGTAGTTATACTTGTTTTGCTTCTTTTCTACTATGAGTTTTTTTTAGGTATCTAGTTTAAACCCATCAATGGATTTATATAATAAAGAAAAGGCTCATCTTTATTTTAAACTTAAATTTCTCAAGATGATATTGTAGAGAAAATTTCTTTTTTTCATTGTCTCAAATGTACTAGAACTTTTAGAAAGCAAAAAATTAAAAATTTACATTAAATCTAAATATATCTAAATTATAAAATGTGAACATTAATCATAGACTCAATCATTATCAAATAAAAAACACACGAAAAAAATCCATTCTATCAAATACAATAAAAATCCATTCTATCAAATATAATAAACATTTCGAGATTAAATTACATCAATGTATCATTTGGTAAGATGCAAACATTAATCATAGACTCAATCATAGAATAAATACCAAAGTAAAAAATATTGTAAGATGAAAACATTAATCATAGACTCATTCATTATCAAATAAAAAACACATTAAAAAATCCATTCTATGAAACACAATAAACATCCATTCTATAGAATATAATAAACATTTCAAACTTCAAATTACATCAACGTATTCTTTTGTTATCAAAATGCTACTACTAGAGATAAACAGATGAAGAAGGAAGTGCAATCATGTGACTAGTGACAAGAGAACTAGACAAGCATGAAACCACTTTTTATTCATTAGATTTAATTTATTTGTTTTATTTGTTTTTTATTTTTTTATGTATGTATTTTAAAGAATATATATGTATAAGTTGTATATATATATATATATATTTATATATATATATATATATATATATATATATAATATATATATATATATATATATATATATATATATATATATATATTATATATATATATATATATATATATATATATATATATATATATATATATATATATATATAATATATATATATATATATCTATATATATATATATATTATATATAGATATATATACACATACACATACACATACACATACACATACACATACACAATACACATAACACACACAACACACACACACACACACACACACACACACACACACCTCACACACACACACACACACACCACACACACACACACACATAAATAT
>BSBK01010378.1:0-155000 GCA_027943335.1 Chamaecyparis obtusa
CAATTGTGGCCAATAATATTGATCACTAACTATAGAAATGGTTTTCTCTTAACCAAAATGTCTAGCCAATCCTCCACTATGCTTCTCTTTGATTAAGTTCTCTCCTATGAAACTTTTTAGAATGTATAATTCAATATCTCTGAATAACATACCATCTTGGATTATAAAATTCAACTATCCGGTTTTCTCTAGACTAATAGGTTCTATGCACACTCTGCAAGCCTCACCAAAATCAAGATCCTCAAGATATAAACTCTTGAGTTTGTGGAATCCAACAACTTTGATTTGCATCTCAATCGACAAATTTGGCCTCTTTCTTATGGCATCTACAACCATATTAGACTTTCCACTCTTGCGCTTCAAAAAAAAAGTGTAACTCTATAAAAAAAAGTCAACCCATTTTAAATTCTTTTGATTCATCTTTCCTTGGCTATTCAAATACTATAAAACTTGATCATTAGTAAAAAAAAAAAACTCTTTAAGAAAAAGATAATGTCTCCACTTTCTCAATGCCTAAACTATAGCATAAAACTCCTAATCATAAACAAAATATTTTCTTTTTGCATCATTCAACTTTTCACTAAAATAAGTTATGAATTTACCTTCCTAACTCAAAACAACTCCGATTACATTGCCACTAGCATCACAGTCTACATGAAATACCTTATTAAAGTATAGAAGTACCAAAATATAAACGTGGATGAGTGGTTTAGTAAGAGGGTTAAAGGAGATTGTCTAGGGTTTGGTTGAAAGAGAGTGATTTCCCCAACCTCACAACTTTCTCAACACCAAATCATGATCTTCAGAAGAAATAAAAAGAGAGAGAAAAAAACCCCTTTGCACAAGGGAAAAGCTCAATGTTACTAGAGACTAAAGATATCCAAGAATCAGAAACCCAACGATGGGAATTTAGAAGGCTATAAACCAGTGAATCTAGAGACTAACATGCAACATTGGTAGAAATCCATATTTTCCACCCACATCTAGACCAAACATCACCAGAGGGGATGTCTTGGCAACATGCAAGAGGTCAAGATTTCTCCTTTGAAGGAATAGCTGCAACATATTTGGCAACACGAACAAAACTCTTTCCACCAACAAAGTATGTGGAACCCTTCCACCAGTAGTTGAAACTCCTAAATTTGTGTATTAGCTATTAATATATATACTTTACCACTAGAATTTCATCATGAAATTTGAAATCTACTATAAAATTTTCTAAAAAGCATTAAATTGTTAAGGAATGTTGTTGGAAGCATTGACAAGCAACTTTGAATTTGTTGATTGGTGTAAGGCATTGAAATAAATTTCATGTTTTTTTGTTGAAGTTGTTAAAGCATTGTGCAAACTTATCAAATGGCATTGAAAATAATGCAAAAAGAAATTGGAAACTAGCAATATGGTAAAAAGCTTAAGGGCATGAAAATCTTGACAAATTTATTTATTTATTTATTATTTCATTTTTCAATCAAATTAAATTACATAAAAATTTTTAATGTTAGTCTCAAACATGGGCTTAGACTATTTGGTAAAATGTTAGTTTATGTTTGGTTGAGTTTGAGGAGTTCACAAGTTCAACTTCCACTTTTGTTTTATTCTTGTTTAAAATTCTAAGATGTTATAAGGTGTTAAATTAAAGTTTTGAAGTGGATGTTTTGTTTTTGGATCTACAAGAAGGTTAAGTGAGACGAACCCACTAGAAGCTTCTTTTTGTGTTTTTTCTTTCTAAATTTGTGCAAAATTTTAAACTTCAAAATCTACGATTTGAAAATTGACCATTTAATGATTTTCAATAAATTTGATTGAAAATCAATAATAGATGGAGGAATCAATCATATTTTATGGACTATGGGATGGCTTGAAAGATCCAAATCCCATGTTGCCTACCACATAAGACAAGTTGAATGCATTCAAGTTCAAGAATTCAAATTTCATAGTATTAACCACGTAAACCTTATTAGACTCATATGACAAAATCCCTCAAAGAAAGAAACTCATATGAAATTTTTTACATCATCTTAGATATGGTGGATATATGTGAGGATAAATTTCAAAACTTACAAAAAAAAAATTTGAATATACTACGTTGGGTTTTGAGTAATTTGATTATACAATAGATGTTGTTGTTATTATGAAAGGGTTGTCTAACTCTTTAGAAAGCTTTGTCAAGATGCTTCATATTTTTGTATGATTACGAGTACTAGTTTCAATTTGTTGAAATTCAACATGATATGTCTCTCTACCTAGAAAAATAAGGAAAAAAGAAAACTTGTGTATCTTTATCCAAACCTAGTGCATATCATACTACTCAAAATTATGAAATGTGTAAAACATTTCATGAGAAGTAGATTTTAAAATTGAATAGAAGATACTAACAATCTTACAATAGTAATGCCTATTACATAACAATCAGTGTCCCAATAATACACATTTATTGAGGAAGATGTTTAGCTAAAAAAAGTGGAGACAAAATTATATAAAACAATAAACAATCATTAAACTAAGACCAAAAATATATTTTCCTTTTCAATGTATTATAAATGACTTATAAAAATAGCTTATATATTAGCTCTTCTCACATAAGAATGTTTTACGAAGAAAATTGGGCACACCTAAATCTATTATTTGTAAATATAAATTCAAGTTCAAATTCAAATCTATCATTCCTACTATAAGACCACTTAAAAGCAGGGACTTTGATGAGCTTACTTTTGTAACTGCAAATTTACACCAAATTTTTAGGCTTGAAAGTGTAATCCACACCAGACAAAGGGTTTATTGTTCAATGTGTTGAGATGTTACAGACTATTTTATAAAGAATCATATATATTATTTTTTAATTTATCTTAAAAAACCTTATGTTAGTTTGTATTGGTTCCAAAAATGTAAACAGGAGATCAAAAAATTTCACAACATTAGTCATTTTACACTGAAAAAGCTTGTGTGTTTCCCAAATAGCAGAGGCCGAGTAAATTATGGATTGCTTTACAAGAAATCGGTGAGTAGAACCATTGCCGATAAACAAATTACAGACAAAAAAATCTCCAAATCACCTAAAAATGTCCCAGACCGCAACAACAAAGAAATCACATACTCTCTGCAACTCAAATAAAAGGAATTATAGAATAGGGGACCATCCACGATGTAATTTCAACAGTGCTTTAGAAAAAATACATATAACCCTAATAAAATACAGATAACAGTGTTCCAAAAAATATATAGACAACCCTAATAAAGAATAGGTAAAAGTGCTTCAGTAAAAATGTAGAAAACCCTAAATCCAAACCCTTTCAAGCACTGTAAACCAGAAAAAGAAAAGATACAAATGAGAATACCAGTAACACAGCTTGTAAGGATGGGCGAGCAACAATAAGAGGGGAAGTCATGCTCTTACTAGAATCATTAGATCCATCGTTTGAACTAGGTGCAGTCTTGGTCATTCCTCCTCTTGTTGAGATTTGTTGCAGGTATAGATGACGGAGATTTTGTGGAAGAAGGAGATGAGGAAGATGTACGCGGAGATGTACTCGATCCCACCATTGAAACATTTGAGATTTTGAGCCCCTTTACTCCTTGGCAAACAGTGTTGTTATGATTCTTGTTGTTGCATATTCCTGCCATGAGATTGTCAATAGTCTGACAAAAATCTATAGAGAAAAGCTGCCACTAAGATTTGGTGCATTGTATTTTCCCTTTCAGTATATCCTTCTCCCCTTTTCCCCTCAAAGTTAGTAGTTTTTAGGTGCATCATGATTGCTAAGGAAACTGACCTTCTCAATTGTTAATTCCCAATCTTGGAGGTCATTTCCATGTTTCACAAGATTGTTTATTTCACTAACTCTCACCTAAAAAAAGGTGCAAACTTTTGTGACAATATTTACTTTGAAATTTTTATGGTAATAAATGGATTGTTATAGGTTTTAAGGGCATAATTATCCCTATTTTACAAAACAAGTACCAAAAAAACTCTACCAAACAAAAAAAAATTACTCTAATAGTCTAGGAAGGGTTCAAATAGACAAAATCCATAATTTTCAACACTAAGCACCCTAAAAAATTCACCCAACACACCAATATCCCTTTTAGGCCTTCTAGGCTTGCTTAGAATAAGGGTTTATTGGAACTCTTATGATCTCCAGATCTCAAACCACTTTTCCAATCCATCAGAATTGTCAAAATACTTCTGCACATTATATATAAACCTTCATCCACTCAGTAACAATTTTATTTCATCAAAATCCTACATTAAAGCATTAACTTTCACCAAAAACAAGACATAGAAAGCAACTAGGGCATTACCATAAAATAGGAAAATGGCCTCCCCTACTCCTGAAAACCACTCAAAAATAAGATTTATAGTTATTTTATCCATTCCACCAAGTTATAGCATGATACAATTGGGAGGAATCGCTTAAAAGTCCATTTTTCACTCTCAAACCCTTGAAACTAGGTTTAAACAAGAAATTTAAAAAAAATTAAACCATGCACTAAACTTAACCCAAACTCATGGAGCTAGTAACAAATCAAAGGTTATTCAATTAGCTTTCAAATGCATCCCGATAGAAATAAAAAATCTTCCATACAAGCATGTACCATATGCTACAACCGAACTATTATAGGAAAATTTGGGAAGTGGTAGTCACTAAAGAGAGCATAACTCCTTCAAATCTTAATGCAATATTAATGCATAGACCTTGATGGGATTAAGGGACACTCTAGAAAAATTCAAACAAGTTATAAGGAGGACTCTTCAAATGGACATCCTTTCATGACCCATGTTGGCAACCCTAATAAGAATCCTTATAAATAAATATGTTCATAAGATGAAATACTATTCACCAATATTCTATTGATTCTTTGAGGATTCTTAATCAACCGAAGAAATTGTTGCATACAAAATTGGCTTATACTTCCTTTATACATGAAGCCTTGTCTAGTATCCTATTTGACATGCATAAATACTATTGTTATGTCTAAGAACTCCATGTTTTCTTGGTCTACTGAGTCTCCTTGGTCCCCTTAGAATTCTCCCACTAACACTATCAATGAACCACCTAAATAGACATCCCTTGTTAAACATAAAAAGTACCTATATGACTTAGAGGTACCCTCAATGTTTCCCCAACCCATTCTAAAAATTAGACTTCTTTTGATGATCTACTAGGTTATTTTGTTATTGTAAACAATGTTGGTAAGCTATGCATTCTCTACAACTGATAAAATACCCAATTGGAAATGAGAAGAAGAATAAGAAGAAGAAGGAGGAGGAGGAGGAACATGTAGGCACTATAAGACTTCCGCTTGGAAAGATAAAGAGAACATTTAATATGAGAAAAACATATATAGTTATATGTACTCAATAAGATAATTAACTCAAAAATGGACTTGAATGATTAAGAAATCCTTACAACATTTATTACTAATCGTTTATTTTTATTTAAATTAATTTTATTGAACTAGGTTTAACTTAAGCAAATCTCTTCCCTTGCATGCAAATCTCTTTATGCACATTCAATCAGCAAGAGTGGCATGTCCTATGCACATTTGACCACTAACCAATAAGGATAGAATTCCCTGTTTCATGCTTGGTGCTTTGTTTTCTAGTGCATGAAGATGGGGAAGGGAGAGTAAGCTCCTAAGAAAATAAAACTACATTTTCCATACAATAAAAGATATAGATTACCTTATAAAATAGTAAAAAACATGTGATGACCATATACACAAAATATAGAATCTCCATCAATTTATTAAAAAAAGTTAAAAACATGTGATGACCATATACACAAAATATAGAATCTCCATCAATTTATTTAAAAAATGTAAAAAGACATGTGATGACCATATACACAAAATATAGAATCTCCATCAATTTATTTAAAAACAAAATCTACGTAAAAAAATAAATGAGTGTCATCGTATAGTTTGTGCAATCTATTGTTTTATAGTATGGTGTGGTCTTGATATTTTTGGTCTTATAAATTTTTCTAGAATAATAAAAAATAGAAAAATGTGATAGAAAAGATGAAAGAATATCAATTTTCAATGGGAGGAGATCTTCTATGAAATGTATAATAGAGTAGTGAAAAACTAAAAGACATAATTTTATTTTATATTTAATAATTCAAGATGTCCATCTTTAAAATATAAATTAGTATTCATTATATTTGACTTTACATTATGCTTTTATCTCTCTCATTAACTAATCATACCTTTTTCTAAACATTTGTATAATTTAAAATATAAATTAGCATTCATTATATTTGACTTTACATTATGCTTCTAGCTTTCTCATTAACTAATCATACCTTTTTCTAAACATTTGTTTAGAAAATATTTGTATGAGAAAAAGTTATCATTAATAAAATAGTTTTATCATTCTTCTTTTAAAATCTATTAAATGTTTTAAAATATTAATAAAAATAGAAATTCTAATTTTATGATTTATAAATTTACTTATGACATAATTTTTTAGGAAAATAAAATGATTCTTTTTTATTAATACATTTTACCTCTAGAGATTGTAATGTGCCCAAATACATTTGTAACATACAAAATAGAGATGTATCAAAAATTATAAAATATATTATAATATTACATTAAAAATTTAGAATAAAGTGTAGTTAGTGATATTAAAGATAAAAGTTTTAATTATTTAAAAAATAGCATAATTAATACTTAATAAACAATACATTTTAATCTATCACACTAACTACCATAAAAAACAATTCAACTAATGGTATTTCAAATAAATAATTTATATAATATTAACTTAATAAATAAACATCTTAATTTTAGGAAAAATCAAATTTAAAAAATAATTTAATTTTCATTGGCACAAAACAATTTATTAATTGTTCATAATAATTAATCTTTAAAAATAGTTTAAAAAGATTTGATTATACATATGCAAAATATAATTAATATCAAGTATATATCTTAATCATTTTTTTACAAAAAAAACTATAAATGAAAATATCCATATTTTGGATAAATGTCTATCATGACATTCATAACTAAGAGGGTCGCATAACCAAACTTGAGCTCTTTTTTAAGGAAATGGATGATTCCATTAACAACATTTTATTTTTGTTTGACTATGAAATTATTTGAAATCTTCTCCTTCAAAATAGAAATTCCCATTTTTAATAAGCGGATGAAAAAAAAAGTAGAACTAGAAATTATTATACACAAATATATTAAGTATGGAAGAGAAAAATATGCTTCCTTAAATGTCATATTTAAAGTGTTTAAAATTTTAAATGAACTAACTTACAAAATTTATAAGACCACTATCTTTAAAATATAGAAAATTGCTCTAACTTTATAACTTTATTGTTTAGGAAGCCCCTTTCTACCGAACTCATCTAAACCCTAAACCCCCTTTCATGGGACCCACCCAGCTAAACTCTAAATCATAAACCTCCTTTGGGACCCGGCTAATACATTTGACTGAATCTATATTTAACCATGCTGTGATGAATAGCCATACCGTGTTTAATATGCCCATTTTTGCACACGCCGGAAGGACGCTAGCAAAGGTGGCGAAATCTAGCTTTTCACCTGCCAATTTCATTTCCTTTAAAGTTTCCAAGGCCTTCTCAGCAAATCCATTTTGCTGATATCCTTATATTATGGCATTCGATGAGGCCTCGTTTCTTTCAGGCATTTCATTGAAATGCCAGAAAGCTTCATCAAGAAAACACTTTGTACTGTACTCCCTGGAATAATTACGATCCAAGACACATCATTTATTCCAGGCATTTCTTCGAAAAGATTCAAAGCCTCCCCAAGAACACCATCTTCAACCATTTCAGTCGATGAGGTCACATTTTTCTGAGTCATTTTGTCAAACAATTTACGAGTCTTGTCTACGCTTCCACATTTTTTATACACATCTACCACGACATTTACAACCACACCATCTTGCAGAAAATACCCTTTGCATTATGCTTTCATGGATGTCCATGCCCTCCTCCACAGCTTTTAATTTGGCACAGCTGGAAGTATATTCTGACAGAGTTGATGAAATTCTCTGACAAGCCATCTCGTTCTTCCATGTCATCAATAACTTCACAAGTTATTTTCATTCAAGATGATAATTTTAAGTGGAATCAATTGTTGCTTACCTTTCTGTCCACTTTGTAAATCTTTTATGTTCATTGTTTTTCTTAAATTCTTTGTTGTAAGAAATAAAACTAAATAACGTTTTCTCAAAAGTTAAAAAGAACAATGATTCATATAACTCACACACAGAATGAAAAAACACACTAATTGATCATATACGTATTTTATATTATCTTGTATCGTATACATTCAATAGAGCAAATATGTATAGTCTTTTAATTTCTCCTGCAACTTTTTCAAAGTCTAAAAGCAGATGGAACTGCCGAAGGAATAGTTTGTATAGAAATTGGATGGACAAGCGTGAACATAAAATATAATATAAAATATGCATTAACAATTTTATCATACAAAAGTGTATTCTTCACAATCGTCAACGGAATGGGAATAAATATCAAACAATAAAAAACAAATGCCCGCGTTTCGACAGCTGAAAAGAAACGACAAAAAGGTTAAAACTATGTACAGAATTGAATGATTTGCATACGCCTTTTGAGATACCCCATTGCTGTGGCGACGATGATAATGTGGTGACTTCTTCTTCTTCTTTTTCTTGTTCTTCTTCTTCATTACTGAAGGCAGTTTCACCATTACCCCTCTATACTCGGAAGAAAATGGCACTGGACCATTTTGAGACAAAGCAACTCCATTGATGTTCTTATTCACACTGCTGAGTTTTCTGTGTCCTGTTGTTGTGTTGAAGGAGTGCGAGGTCGCTAAGAAGAGCCCTGTGATCAACACAATAAGCAATGGGCACGTCCATAGGAATTGATTAGTTATCGAATGTATAAGGGGTAGTTGTAGTCTATTCATTAATTGTCGGCCGCAACAATATTCAAATATTTCAAATGGTAAATACAATATTTTAATTTTCTTCAAAATATTAGACATCATACTATTTTGTTTAGATAATAGTTTTGTCCATGTAGAATAGTTTATGCCCATCACACAAAAGAAAACTATCTTCATACTGTATGAACACAATCTCTGGAAAAACTTTAAGCTCTTATATTTTGTAATGGTTCTGTACATGTAGAATAGTTCATGCCCATCACACAAAAGAAAACTATCTCCACATTGTATGAACATAATTTCTGGAAAAACTTTAAGCTCGCATATTTTGATTTAATATTTCTTTATTGATTTCTATTTTCTTCAGTTGAAATATGAAATTTAATTTAAAATTGATAACTCAATAAGTAATGTTGAATATTCAATAGAACTTAAAATGTATATAACTGTGAAATATTATACATAATAGAAATATAAAAATTAAAGTATAATATATAATATCAAATTTGAAGTTTAAGATCTTATGACAAATGACCTTTTTTCACTTAAGCTATTTTTCTTGTACAACAATATTTTTATGTGAGCACACAAACATTTTTAACATAATATTTCAAATACTAAAATCTGTAAAATATATTTAAGATCTTTGATTTTACATTTAAGTTTTATTTATTAAATTTTGCCAATGTTGCCATGTTGTGATGGTTAAATTGTTGTGTTGTTGTTCTTTCCATCAAGGTTCAAATCCCATTGGGGATGAGGTCCACCATTTCTAGCCTCACTAGTTCATAGCTCCAAGTCAAAACATAATAACCTCTTCTTCTTCCCCTATGCTACCTAAGTCAAACTCAACTTTGACAGCTCATCCCTAGGCAATCTAGATTGCATGAGATGGGGTGGTCTCATTAGAGACATGTTGGGTGCCATGTCATTGGCCTTTTCTATCAACATTGGCTCTCAAACTACCTACATTGTTGAAGTATACGTGGCTTATCATGGGTCAAGTTGGCCATCATGTGAGGTTGGCCATCACGCGAGGTTACATAAAAATTATAGTGGAGTCATAAATAAAATAAATTGTTTCCTTGCCACGTAGGAGTATTATAAATGTCAGCACATCTATAGGGAAGGAAATGGTGCCACTAATAGGCTAGTGGTTGCAAGTCATTTCACTGAAATCATCATAACTTGGAATGACTTCATAGAGCTTCCTGAGGTGGTTCATGCGGAGATCACCAAAGATATTACCAAGCCTGGTATTAATGGTATCTCTAGTTAAGTTAATACTGATAGAAAAAGGTTGATACTTTAATTGGGACTTGATATAATTTGAGCCTTTTCTTTTATCTTGGCTCTAGTTTTTCATTTTGTCTGGTGTTTCTTCTAGTTTAGCTTTCTCTCTCTACAATATGGGTGGAGACCCAAATGAAATCAAACCTCATTCTTGCGAAGAATTGAAGTCTGACTCCGTGCTATGTAAAATCATTGAGAAGGGCCATGTTGACAAGTATGTTGATGGTATGAAGGGTTACAATCCTAACCTTTCGGATAAATTTTTAGAGTCATGGGATGCCATAAAAATTAACATTGGGGGTGTGTCATTTGTTTTCTCTATGAAAACTATTGTTGCAGTCACGAGCCTTCTTGTGGAAGGATCTGAGATGCCTCACAACTCAAGGGGTCATTACAAGATTGACATGAAAAGGTTCCTCAACCCAAGGGAGCATGTTCTGTGATTACAAAAAATCCTCAACAAGTTGGAGCTTCTCGGGGATTGGAAGGATGTGACAATCATCCTCATCAAACTCATCACATTGGAAGATAGATTCAAAATATTCCACTCCCATCTTTTTCCAATTCTAAATAATTTTTGTAGGGATGTCAAATTTTATTCCTCCTTTTCGATATTTTTCTATCTATCTCAATTTGTCACTAAAGTCAAGAATAAGGGTGGCTCCCCTTCACAAAGGCCTCATTTTGTGCCTTTACAACTTTCACCTGGATCTCACTCTGAAAGTGGGGTCTTCCCCTTCTCTCATAGAGGAGCTTAATAACCCTTATTTCACCCCTATCTGTCAAGAGGCTAAGGCTCTAGAAAAAATACCCCCTCCCCTAGGTCCACTAGAGTCAATCCCCTCAAGAAAACTAAATTTATATATCTAGGCATAGAAGAACCAAAGGATGACTTGGGTGAGGAATCTAAAGATTCTTCCTCCTCATGGTCCATAGAGTCGGTCTGGACTCCTAAGAACTCTGTTGCTAATTCTCCATCTTTGTCCTTAAATCCACATTCCCCTGTTGTGGTCCAATTAGCCTACCCTAGAGACGCTACTATCCCCGAAAGAATTTATTTGCACACTGTGGTTAAAAATGTCACCCTTGAATATAACTATGATCTGGTCACCATTGCCCAAACAATGTGAATGAGCTATGTGTATTTTGTAATAGGCAAAGTGTCACTTGTAAATGGCTTATTCTAAACCTACAAATTGCAAGGAAGAAATACATAGGTTGGAGGTCGTGGGTGAAGCGGAGAAAAAAGTAGTTTTTTTTTTGTTACTAGTTTTGGTCACTTCTATTGTTTCTTTAAGTTAGTTAGTAGTTGAATTCACTTCTTGTGAATTCTTTTTGTGTCATCTTTTGAAGACTTGATGTTACTTTAATTGTTAGGATTAGGTCCTCTCCTGCTTGATTTAATTATAAAAATAACCTCTTCTTTCACACTGCTTAAACATAAAATATTATTCACTCACAGTTTTTCTCCTATTTAATTAAAATGATTTAAACCCTGATTAGAGCATGGTAAAGATGTTAAACCAAAGCATTTCTTTTGTTTCTTTAAGGATCATTCAGTCTAATAAAATTGGGAGGGAAAAAGATTGAGACTCAATTCAAACTAAATATAAAAAATTAGAAAGAAGACAATTTCATAAGACTATTCAATGAAATAACTATAAATTTGAGTCCTCAATATTAAAAAAGTGAAAACTAAATATCAAAAACTAGAGAGCCTTATCTACACATTGTAAGTTCAAAATTGTGGGCTTAAAAAGACTCAACTCAAATAAAAACAATGAAAATCAACATGAAAATGTTGGGATAGGAAAGATAAGGGAGTGAGAGGGGAGGGGTGAATCAGTATCCTCAAAATTTTTAACTAAATACTCAAACGACAATAGTCGTGACTAACTAATCAACTAAATCCATTGTTTGCAACATTCATTCAAATAAATTGTAAATGTAAAGTGCATGAAATCAAACAATAAATCAATCATGAAATGTGACACATAACACAAGTATTTTGGTTACACAGAAACCCTTGTTAGAAGGTAAAAAATGTGGTGGGGATGACACCCATAAATTCTTCACTACTGCATATAATAAAGTATGTCGATTATGGCTATAAGTTTGATCACTTCTGGTGATCTTACCCTGTTAGGAGTAACTTCAAATTGATTAGATCTACCTTATGAAAGGATTTAGAAACACTACTTAAGTGTGCACTCGGTTACGAGATTTACAATTAGACTGTTAAGTCTACTCTGTTAAGAGATTTATAACTCTGCTATAATGATTAAAGAATAATAGAAAAGTATATGTAAATGACAACTTTACTTTGAATCAAATCTATGATATACCGAATAAATATCACCTTTATGTATAGTAAATTGTACTCTGTTATGCTTGGTAGCCTTGAATATTTCTGAATAAATTGAATACTTGTTCTGATAACTGCTATGTCATGCAAACCTTGTCTGAATTCTGATATCTTGAAGATGACTACTGCTTCATGAACTCCTTCTTGATCCTTGATCAATTTTTTTTCAAAATGACATCAATTACAAATATATAGCAAACTTCTATGATTTCCATGACCTAATTAGGTTTACAATATCTTAGAAAACCTAAGATCAATGGTGTACAAAATTAATCTAGATCTGACTATTACATAGGAATCATCACAATATTTAATGATTACATCCACAATAAGTAACCCTCGATCTTGGTACAATGTTTTATGGATCCATGTAACTATTTGCATAGATTAATGTGCAATTCTTGAATACTATGTCAAGTTTCTTAAATAACTCGGTAAACATAACCTTTTTTGTTTGGTGAATACATCAGTGCTCGGTGTGTATACTACTCAGTGTTTACTGAAGCTCAGTGCTTGATATACTCTAATGCTCAGTAAACATGCTCTGGTGCCTAGTTATACCTATTTCCTTTTAGCCCTAGGTTTCTCCTTATGAGTTCTCAGTATGAAGGCTTTGTTTGTTCATCTGACTAGCATATTATAGCTTGTTATTCCATGCTTTACCAACTGATCAAATTAGATAACCGACTGATCTAATTTGATACTAATGACAACATCTAATGCTCATATAGAGATAACAGAAAAATGGTACAGTACAAGTCTTCAAAGCCCATGAATCATAGAAGCAAGAGACTAGTGTAATGGTAATGAGCTCAAACTTAATAGCATGGTTTGTGGCTCCAACTTAAGTGTGTGAGGATTACAGGGTGCATTTCCAATCCATTGTTTAAAAATCATTGAAAAAGTGCAGAACTCATACTTGTATTAACATTATAACCTGAAAGTTACACGTGTTTCCCTTTTTACAAAGATCCACGTGAGGAAGAGGAAGAACTTGACATTGTCATTCTTATTTTTGTTCAACGTGTTTCATATTACTCTAGTTTCTTAATTTTGAAAAGCTTCATAAAAAACTTCAATGAATGTAAGCTTTGTAAAACAATAGTAAACTACATTATAGTAGAAACTTTCCTAGTTTCCATATCAATATATCTGAAAAATCAAAGCGTTAAATTTAGGTTTAGGGGGAGAAACAATTTTGTGGGAGGGTTTGATTATAATGGTATTTCTATTATTAGTTCTTGTATGGGCTTATAGCTCATAGTGAAGAGCCTAAGGGTTGCTAAATAATAAATTCAATTATAAAGAAGTGTAAGGGAAATTATTAATAAAGTTGGAAAAATAAATTATTTATTTTTTATAAAAATAGAAATTCATTGTGTGGATGGTCAGTTAATTCAAGGTTAGGTTTCATGGAGGACAAAAAATATATTTTTAAGGATTACTTATTTTCTGATATGAAATGGATATGTTAAATTTACAAAATTTATTGAATACAGTTTTCATAAATTTTAGAATTGTTAATGGGCCTTTGGTTTTCCCGTAAAGTTGTTTGGCTCTAAATGAGCTCACCAGGGATCAAGTTTTGCTGAGTGGAAAGACTAATGAATTTGGCAAGCTAGAGAGGTTATGAACCTTCAACAACAACAAAAAAACTAGAATTAAACTCAATAATACTACAAAATTTATGATACCATCTATTTTAAAATAGCATTTTAATTTTTAATCGATTTATGATTGAAAAAATAGACAAACCTAAATTTTGATAGCTTGGCTAAGTTTTTTCATTCATTGATAGATCTAATTATAGTTAGTCCAATGAAAAAGAGGACAACCTTCATATTAAACTACTTTCTATTTTTGTTTCAAGATATCAAATTACATGATGGTTCCTCTCTTGCATGAAGGTATTGGAAGAGGATGTAGACATGTGTCAAATAGCTCTAAGGATATAGAATATGGTTTAAATAGTCTATTAGCAGCCCACCACAACAAATACACAAGCTTGAAATTCAGTTAACAAGAGGGGTCACTACACGATTATAATTTTAACTTGAATTAATCTAATATAATGTGTGGATAGAGTGATCAAATATTTTAGGAACTGTATTATGTAATGTCCACTTTTGATGTTTCTTTATTATGAGGTGGGTCAATGTTAATTTAACTTGTAGCTCTTGTATTTTACAATTTTAGTGTTGTGACTAGCAAAATTTTTATTAGGTATATTATAAAATATGAACATTTCTAAGTTATTTTATAAATCATAAATTTCTTTATATATCAAGAACTAATGTGCAATCATGTTATCTTTTATCATATTTTTTTGTTAAACTAGGATTAAAATAGAATGAAGACAGAGAAAAATCTTTGTATTAATACAAATCAAGGTAAATACAAATAATCACTTATAATAGAATAGGGCCCATGTATGCAAGTGGTGATATATGAGATTAAATAATTAAATGGGCACACCTATACTAAAGCACCACATATAAAATTAAACTAAGAGAGGAAAAAAAAATAAAAATTTATTAATTAAATGCATAGAAAAGGTCTATGATGCATGGATGAATGGGTACACACTAGTATGGATATTCAGTAAGCACATAATTGTACACCTTAGCAAGGTTCTTACAATTTATGAAACTACAAGCATAAAATTTTATTTCAACATGTTAATATTAGATCTAGTCTTCTCCTTTTCATGGAACAATGTTAGTTAAATTCATGTCAATTCAAGATTAATTCCAAAATTGGGGCTTGACCTTGGCAAACCCTTATCAACCCAAAAATTTCTCTCTTTTACATGTGTAGGTTTCAAGATCTGTAAATAAAAATTTGGAATCATGGAGAGAAAAATAGACCTATAGAAGCCTCTTTTGTAGAAGTGAAAAAGAATGGTTGATATCACTTTTAAGTGACACCTTTCAACATTTCTATGATGAAACATTTTGGGAAGTGTCTTAGCACCATCCTAAACTAGGAAATATAAATTTTGTCCACATTTGACACTATTGGTTAAATGTTTCTTTGAATCAGCATTCATATCCAATTTTAGGGTTAGATTTCACATATATGTTCCTTTCTCTCTCCTCTTTCCAGATATTAATTCTATGAGCTAGATATCTAATTTGATGTTTTTTTATGCATGCTAATTACTATCACTTTTACATGTTTGGGGTCTTTAATGTAGCATTTAGATCACATATTTCCATAACTTATTTTAAACTCAATCACACAATGAATTGGATCTTAAGTAGAGTTGATCGACTTGGAACAAGTTGACGACCATGGTACAGATGTCAGGAATGACTCTCCTTGCAAAATGTGAAAGTGTGTGTAGGCTTCCACTTCTGGAGAATGGTGAGTTGATTACAGGTCGGTTCATCCTCTTCCCATAGATGAACTCCATGGATAGGAATTTTGAAGAAAAAGAGAGGCACTAATTTCCCAAAGGATCAAGTGTGATTTCTATAAATCAACAAATGTCCAATGATCTATGTAAAGAGTGAACAACCTAATTTTGGTCTTTATGGAAGAATGTTTGGTTGGATTGGTGAGAAATTGATTTCTCCCTATGATAGAATCTAATATCTCTTTGAGGTCTTAACCCTCCAACCTACTAATTTTTTCTTGAATGTGATGTATGGGGAAGATATTATGTAAGAGACTACTGATAATGAAGCCTTTTTCATGAAGCATGCGATGATTCCTATAATGTGTGCAAATGGGAGTTCACAATTATATGCATGCAACTTAGGACCTATGATTTATCATTTGATTACATTAAGTAGAGTTGATCAACTTGGATCAACCACAAGTCTAATTGAATTGATCGAGTTGATCGACTTGGATCATTTATACATTCTATATGATGTTGTAAGAAACTTAATAATATTATTTATTATTCAAGTAAAAGATGTGCAAAGTAGTGGCATATGCTTGCTAGTTAGTATTGTAATAATAGCATTTGTTGGTTAATCCATAAATGATACATGGCATAGAAAGAGTAATCTGAATAATATTTTACAATAATAGACTACTAAAGCCATAAATATCACAACCAAATAGTGGCCAATGTTGACTTTATAGCATTGTAATAAATGTATTTGATTTATAGTTGATAGACAAGTCATGTCAACAATGTAAAGGTAAGCTAATTGTTACAAGTGGAATCTATCATGATTTTACTAAGTTGATAAATTTTATAATTGTGAAGATTGATCTTGATCCTAAGCTTGATTCAAATAACACTCAATACTACTTGTATATTTGATTGAAATTGAGTTTGCTCATTAGAATATATATATATGTTAAATATTCATATACACTAATAATTTATTTATAAAGAATCTTTATAATTAAAAAGATTTATTTTCGTTTACATAACCAAACAAAATAAAATATTAAAAAAAAAATTAAAACATAACAAAATAATTATTAAGTAAATAAAATTGTTTCGAAGTAAATTATAAGAAGAAAAAACTCTTCATTATGAACTTTGACATTACTTGTAATCAAGCTCAATGTAAATAAAATCCTACAAAGGCGAAGTGTCACGGCCTTACACGTACGAAGCCATTACTTGCAATTGTCATAACCACCACTTGAATTATCATTGTCTTGCACATCATTACCCAACTTCTCCTACTTTAACATGAAATTTGTACAACTGTAATCTGTACGCTGCCTCATACATGATATTTTTGGAACTCTAACGTGTTTCATTGTCATTCATTTAATCATCACACATTTTTGACAACTTAAAAAAAAACTAATCAATTGAAAGAAAAGTTGACAAGTAGGAGATATTTTCCACAGCAAGTCAAATTGTGATATTGCTATCAGGATTTAACTATGTAGTTTTTTTTTAGTCAAACTCATTGACCCATGATTCATGAGTAGTGGTTCACCAAACCGATCTCTCATGAGAATGAAATGGAACACTTAGAACTCATTGGATCTAGGTCATGATCATAGAGGTGAAGCATCGAGACTTCCTGGGAGGTCACCCATCGCAGTACTACTCCAGCTCGAGTGTGCTTAACTAAAGAGTTTCCTCCATGGTTAAACTCACTCTGCTTGCATCCTCATTTGAAAAACCTTCACCAATTGTTGTTCCTAATGAACCATTCATTAGAAATCCCCTTAAGCTCATCAATTGATAAGTATGAGATATTTTCCACAGCAAGTCAAATTCTGATATTGCTATCAGGAATTACCTGTGTAGTTTTTTTTGAGTCAAATTCATTGACACATGAGTAGTGGTTCACCAAACCCATCTCTCACAAGAATGAAATGGAACACTTAGCACTCATTGGATCTAGGTGATGCTCGCAGAGGTGAAGCACTGGGACTTCCTAGGAGGTCACCCATCCCAGTACTAATCCAGCTCGACCGTGCTTAAATACAAAGATTCCTCCATGGTTAAACCCACTCTACTTGCATCCTCATTTGCAAAACCTTCACCAAGTGTTGTTCCTTATCAACCATTCATTAGAAATCACCTTAAGCTCATCAATTGATAAGTAGGATATATTTTCCATAGCAAGTCAAATTGTGATATTGCTATCAGGATTTAACTGTCTAGTTTTTTTGAGTCAAACTCATTGACCCAAGATTCATGAGTAGTGGTTCACCGAACCCATCTTTGATGAGAATGAAATGGAACACTTAGCACTCATTGGATCTAGGTGATGCTCACAGAGATGAAGCACTGGGACTTCCCGGCAGGTCACCCATCCCAGTACTACTCCAGCTCGAGTGCGCTTAACTACAGAGTTTCCTCCATGGTTAAACCCACTCTACTTTCATCCTCATTTGAAAAATGTTCACTAAGTGTTGTGCCTTATGAACCATTCATTAGAAATCCCCTTAAGCTCATCAATTGATAAGAAGGAGATATTTTCCACAACAAGTCAAATTGTGATATTGCTATCAAGATTTAATTGTGTAGTTTTTTTGAGTCAAACTCATTGACCCATGATTCATGAGTAGTGGTTTGCCAAACCCATCTCTCATGAGGATGAAATAGAACACTTAGCACTCATTGGATCTAGGTGATGCACACAGAGGTGAAGCACCGGGACTTCTCGGGAGGTCACCCATCCCAGTACTAGTCCAGCTCGAGTGCGCTTAACTATAGATTTTCCTCGATGGTTAAACCCACTCTACTTGCATCCTCATTTGCAAAACTTTCACCAAGTGTTGTGCCTTATGAACCATTCATTAGAAAGCCCCTTAAGCTCATCAATTGATAAGTGGGAGATACAATTGATAAGTAGGAGATACTTTCCACAACAAGTCAAATTGTGATATTGCTATCAGCATTTAACTGTGTATTTTTTTTTGAGTCAAAATCATTGACCCATGATTCATGAGTAGTGCTTCACCGAACCCATCTCTCATGAGAATGAAATGGAACACTTAGCACTCATTGGATCTAGGTGATTCTCACAAAGGTGAAGCACCAGGACTTCCCCGGAGGTCACCCATCCCAATACTACTCCAGCTTGAGCGTGCTTAACAACAGAGTTTCCTCCATGGTTAAACCAACTCTACTTGCATCCTCATTTGGAAAACCTTCACCAAGTGTTGTGCCTTATGAACCATTCAATAGAAAGCCCCTTAAGCTCATCAATTGATAAGTAGGAGATATTTTCCACAGTAAGTCAAATTGTGATATTGCTATCAAGATTTAACTGTGTAGTTTTTTTTTGAGTGAAACTCATTGACCCATGATTCATGAGTAGTGGTTCATGGAACCCATCTCTCAAGAGAATGAAATGGAACACTTAGCACTCATTGGATCATGGTGATGCTTGCAGAGGTGAAGCACCGAAACTTCTCAGATGGTCACCCATCCCAGTACTACTCCAACTCGAGTGCGCTTAACTACAGAGTTTCCTCCAAGGTTAAACCCACTCTACTTGCATCCTCATTTGCAAAAAATTCACCAAGTGTTGTGCCTTATGAACCATTCATTAGAAAGCCCCTTAAGCTCATCAATTGATAAGTAGGAGATATTTTCCATAGCAAGTCAAATTGTGATACTGCTATCAGGATTTATCTGTGTAGTTTTTTTTAACTCAAACTCATTGACCCATGATTCATGAGTAGTGGTTCACCAAACCCATCTCTCACGTGAATGAAATGGAACACTTAGGACTCATTCGATGTAAGTCATGCTCACAGAGGTCAAGCACCGGGACTTCCTAGGAGGTCAAACATCCCAGTAGTACTCCATATTGAGTGCGCTTAACAATAGAATTTCCTCCATGGTTAAACCCACTCTACTTGCATCCTCATTTACAAAACCTTCACCAATTGTTGTGCCTTATCAACCATTCATTAGAAAGCCCTTTAAGCTCATCAATTGAGAAGTAGAAGATATTTTCCACAGCAAGTCAAAATGTGATATTACTATCAGGATTTAACTGTGTAGTTTTGTTGATTCAAACTCATTGACCCATGATTCATGAGTAGTGGTTAACCAAAACCCATCTCTCATGAGAATGAAATGGAACACTTAGCACTCACTGGATCTAGGTGATGCTCACAGAGGTGAAGCACCGGGACTTCCCAGGAGATAACCCATTCCAGTACTACTCCAGCTCGAGCACGCTTAACTATAAAGTTTCCTCCATGGTTAAGCTCACTCTAGTTGAATCCTCATTTGCCAAACCTTCACCAAGTGTTGTTCCGTATGGAACATTCATTATGAAGCCCCTTAAGCTCATGAATTTATATGTAGGAGATATTTTCCACAGCAAGTCAAATTGTGATATTGCTATCAAGATTTAACGGTGTAGTTTTTTTTGAGTCTAAATCATTGACCCATGATTCATAAGTAGTGGTTCACCGAACCCATCTATCACAAGAGTGAAATGGAAAACTTAGCACACATTGGATCTAGGTGATGCTCAGAGAGGTGAAGCACCGAGACTTCCTGGGACGTCACCCATCCCAGTACTACTCCAGCTCGAGCTCACATAACTACAATGTTTCCTCCATGGTTAAACCCACTCTACTTGCATCCTCATTTGAAAAACATTCACCAAGTGTTGTGCCTAATGAACCATTCATAAGAAATCCCCTTAAGCTCATGAATTGATAAGTAGGTGATATTTTCCATAGCAAGTCAAATTGTGATATTACTATCAGGATTTAACTGTGTAGTTTTTTTTTGAGTCAAACTCATTAACCCACGATTCATGAGTAGTGGTTCACCAAACCCATCTCTGAAGAGAATGAAATGGAACACTTAGCACTCATTGGATCTAGGTGATGCTCACAGAGGTGAAGCACTGGGACTTCTCGGGAGGTCACCCATCCCAATACTACTCTAGCTGGAGCACACTTAACTAAAGAGTTTCCTCCATGGTTAAACGCACTCTACTTGCATCCTCATTTGCAAAACCTTCACCAAGTGTTGTGCCTTATGAACCATTCATTAGAAAGCCCCTTAGTTCATCAATTGATAAGTAGGAGACATTTTCCGCAACAAGTCAAATTGTGATATTGCTATTAGGATTTAACTATGTAGTTTTTTTTTAGTCAAACTCATTGACCCATGATTCTTGAGTAGTGGTTCACCGAACAAATCTCACATGAGAATGAAATGGAACACTTAGCACTCATTGGATCTAGGTGATGCTCACAGATGTGAAGCACCGAGACTTCCCGGGAGGTCACCCATCCCAGTACTTCTCTAGCTCAAGTGCGCCTAACTACAAAGTTTCCTCCATGGTTAAACCCACTCTTCTTGCATCCTCATTTGAAAAACCTTGACCACATAGTGTTCCTTATGAACCATTCATTAGAAAGCCGCTTAAGCTCATCAATTGATAAGTATGAGATATTTTCCACAGCAAGTCAAATTGTGATATTGCTATCATGATTTAACTGTGTAGTTTTTTTAGAGTCAAACTCATTGACCCATGATTCATGAGTAATGGTTCAGTAAACCCATCTCTCATGAGAATGAAATGGAACACTTAGCACTCGTTGGATCTAGCTGATGCTCATAGAGGTGAAGCACTGGAACTTCCCGGGAGGTCAACCATCCCAGTACTACTCTAGCTCAAGCATGCTTAACTACAAAGTTTCCTCCATGGTTAAACCCACTGTACTTGCCTTCTCATTTGCAAAAGCTTCACCAAGTGTTGTGCCTTATGAACCATTCATTAGATAGCCACTTAAGCTCATCAATTGATAAGTAGGAGATATTTTCCACAGCAAGTCAAATTGTGATATTACTATCAGGATTTAACTGTGTAGTTTTTTTGTCAGTCAAACTCATTGACCCATGATTCATGAGTAGTGTTTCACCGAACCCATCTCTCATGAGAATGAAATGGAACACTTAGCACTCAATGGATCAAGGTGATGCTCATTGAGGTGAAGCACTGGGACTTCCCGGGATGTCACCCATCCCAGTACTACTCTAGCTCGAGTCTTCTTAACTACTGAGTTTCCTTCGTGGTTAAACCCACTCTACTTGCGTCCTTATTTGCAAAACCTTCACCAAGTGTTGTGCCTTATGAACCATTCATTAGAAAGCCCCTTAAGCGTATCAATTGAGAAGTAGGAGATATTTTTCACAGCGAGTCAAATTTTGATACTACTATCAGGATTTAATTGTGTAGTTTTTTTTAATCAAACTCATAGATCCATGATTCATGAGTAGTGGCTCATGAGTAGTGGCTCACCAAACCCATCTCTCACGAGAATAAAATGGAAAACTTAGCACTCATTGGATCTAGGTGATGCTCATAGACGTGAAGCATCAAGACTTCCTGGGAGGTCACCCATCCCAGTACTACTCCAGCTCGAGCTCGCATAACTACAGAGTTTCCTCCATGGTTAAGCCCACTCTACTTGCATCCTCATTTCAAAAACCTTCACCAAGTGTTGTGCATTATGAACCATTCATTAGAAAGCCCCTTAAGGTCATCAATTGATAAGTAGGAGATATTTTGCACAGCAAGTCAAATTGTGATATTGCTATCACTATTTAACTATGTAGTTTTTTTTAGTCAAACTCATTGACCCATAATTCATGAGTAGTGGTTCATAGAACCCATCTCTCATGAGAATGAAATGGAACACTTAGCACTCAATTGATCTAGGTGATGCTCATAGAGGTGAAGCATCGAGAGTTTCGGAGAGGTCATCCATCCCAGTACTACTCTAGCTCGAGCGCGCTTAACTATAGAGTTTCCTCCATGGTTAAACCCATTCTACTTGCATCCTCATTTACAAAACCTTCACCAAGTGTTGTGCCTTATGAACTATTCATTAGAAAGCCCCTTAAGCTCATCAATTGATAAGTAGGAGATATTTTCCATAGCAAGTGAAATTGTGATATTGCTATCAGGATTTAACTATGTAGTTTTTTTTTGAGTCAAACTCATTGACCCATGATTCATGAGTAGTGGTTCACCAAACCCATCTCTCATGAGAATGAAATGGAACACTTAGCAGTCATTGGATCTAGGTGATGCTCACAAAGGTGAAACATGGGGACTTCCTGGGAGGTCACCTATCCCAGTACTACTCCAGCTCAAGCCCGATTAACTACAGAGTTTCCTCCATGGTTAAACCCACTCTACCTGCATCCTCATTTGGAAAACCTTCACCAAGTGTTGTGCCTTATGAAACATTCATTAGAGGGTATGTGCAAGATCATGAGGGGCCAAACTATGCCCTTAAGTGGCAATGAAAAATTTGAAAATCAAGGTTAGTCAACTTGGCGTGAAAATTTTTACTAGCTATGAACCTAATAGCAAAAAGTTCTAAGAATAGAATCTATAGAAAATTGAATGCAGTTTCTAAACTACTAGGCCTTTTTTGATAAAAAGTTAGTATGATTTGTGAAAAGTATAGATTTCAATGCAGCTGTACTAAAATTTTTGGAAAAAAATAAGAAGTAGGTGTATGTTTGACCACCTTAATCATAATCAAATGATAATGTTTTATTATAAGATTTTATATATAAGTAGTAGACTCATGCCCTGATGTGACACATATTTTTTTGTAATTTTATTCCAAAAAAATAATTAATTATGAATTTTTTTCTATAACATTTTTAAAATAAGAAAACTCTTGTGTCTGACCACCTTAAGTCATTCAAAACTATGCAAAATTAAAAAATAAAAAATTTCCCTTATGGTAGGCAAAGCATAGAATGTGATGCATTTTTTGGATTTCAAAAATGTTATACCGTCTGAATGTTATAGTCATTTTTCAATCAGTATATAAATAAGCACTTTAGAGGTAGCCTAATTAGAAAATAACTAATAATTACTTACCGAATTCAAAATTTGATAGCAATTATATTGATAGAAAGCTAATAATATCCTTAAGATACCATTTATGTTTTACCAAATTCAGGTGAAAAAAAGTCGTCAGCTACATTGTCAAAATTTTGAACTGACATCACCACTTTTTGGCCCCTCATGATCTTGCACATACCATAGAAAGCCCCTTAAGCTCATAAATTGAGAAGTAGGAGATATTTTCCACACCAAGTCAAATTGTGATATTACTATTAGGATTTAACTATGTAGTTTTTTTGAGTCAAACTCATTGACCCATGATTCATGAGTAGTGGTTCACCGAACCCATCTCTCACGAGAATGAAACGGAACACTTAGCACTCATTGGATCTAGGTGATGCTCACAGAGATGTAGCACCAAGACTTCCCGGGAGGTCACCCATCCCAGTACTACTCCAGCTCGAGCTCGCTTAGATACAGAGTTTCCTCCATGGTTAAACCCACTCTACTTGCATCCTCATTTGAAAAACCTTCACCAAGTGTTGTTCCTTATGAACCCTTCATTAGAAAGCCCCTTAAGTTCATCAATTGATAAGTAGGAGATATTTTCCACAGCTTGTAAACTTGTGATATTGCTATCAGGATTTAACTGTGTAGTTTTTTTTGGAGTCAAACTCATTGACCCATGATTCATGAGTAGTGGTTCACCGAACCCATCACTCACGAGAATGAAATGGAACACTTAGCACTCATTGGATCTAGGTGATGGTCATAGAGGTGAAGCACCGAGACTTCCCAGGAGGTCACCCATCCCAGTACTACTCCAACTCGAGTGCGCTTAACTAGAAAGTTTCTTCCATGGTTAAACCCACTCTACTTGCATCCTCATTTGCAAAACCTTCACCAAGTGTTGTGCCTTATGAACCATTCATTAGAAAGCCCCTTAAGCTCATCAATTGATAAGTAGGAGATATTTTTCACAGCAAGTCAAATTGTGATATTACTATCAGGATTTAATTGTGTAGTTTTTTTAAGTCAAACTCATTGACCCATGATTCATGAGTAGTGGTTCACCGAACCCATCTCTCATGAGAATGAAATGGAACACTTAGCACTCAATGGATCTAGGTGATTCTCACAGAGGTGAATCACCAAGACTTCCCAGGAGGTCACCCATCCAAGTACTTGTACACACTAAAATATGCACTTCTATGAACCATTACATGCAAGGTTGCTCAAGAATGAGGCCTCACAAAGCGGCTCATAGCTCTTTATGCATGAAGTTGCAAGGTTGAAAATTGCTCTCAGCTAGAGCTACAAACTTGTGACCTTGCTAGTCAACCACACAATGAGAGATTCACAATGAAGACAAGGGAAACAATGCCAATATCTCCAAGAATCCAATATGTAATGCAATGAAATGCAACTAAAATGAAGATGCAAATGTGCAAGCTATGCTATGAAAATGGAAGTACAAACTAAGCTATGAAAGGAAATAGCAATGGATTACAATGCCTCCTATTTAAACTATGTGAGCTTATTCTATTGCATAAAAGGAAACTAAGCTAAGAATGCCATTATCATGCAACTATGAAAGAAAATATGCAACTACAATGAAATGCAACAAGTCTTCAATGTCTTCACACTCCAAATGCACCTAAAACTTGCAGCATAACATTAGCATAAAACATGAGATATGCAAATGAAGGAGAGAGTTCTCCTTTTATAAGAAATGAGGTGAAATGGACCATGGAGATTAAGAGGCAAAAAGTCTTAATCAGCAGTGGAGCTTGAAAGAGGAGCAATCCATGTGCACAAACATCCTCCAATGAGAGTGAAGTGTTGACTTTTGAGCCTCATGTGAGACAAAAAATGCTTTTTCCCTTTTTATAAAATAGGAATAATGCTTTATTTGTGCAACTTAGGATAAGAGGAAAAGTGAGGGCTTTTTATTTATTAAAAGGGGAGGAAATATTCCTTTTAATTAAATAAAGACTTAGGATAAATGGTTAGCCCAAGGATAAAAATCCAATATATGATCGAAATTAGGACTTGATCAAGAAATTGATATTGTTGAAAATATTGATTAATGATCAAAAATGATTCAGGATTGATAAATCAAATAAATGGGGCCCAAATTCTAGGCGACCATTTTTGGGTGCATACATTTGCCCCTCTTTGACTAATGTGTGATCGATTTAGGAACACATGTAGTCAAAGAATGAAGTTGAAATGTGAGATTGATCTGGGATCACAAAACAACTCAGATATGAGGTCGATTCGGGATCACATCTGGACAAACATAAATAAAAGCTTAGACCAACACCGTTGCTGCTAGGTGCAAATCAAGCTTTAGACAAAACTATCACCGTCGCTGCTAGGCAATAATCAATGTCTAAAAATGGGAGATAAGAATCTCAAATTTTGAGCAAAAGCTCACAAAAGATGTCTGAATCAAGAAAATCAAGAGAATTAGGGATGAGAATCCCATAAATACTGCCCCCTCAGAATCGAAATCGAAATCAAGTAGAGGAGAGACAGAAAATTGATAAGGTTGATCAAATCACAATCGAATGTAAGGGTCAAATAGGTTAACCATTAGGCAATAGAACATGCCCCAGCCTGACTGGAAAGATGCAGTCAAACGTGAGAAATGAGGGAATGGAATGAATATGAATGAAAGAATAAAAGTTTGGAAGACATGAAAAGGAAGGAATGACGATGCCCCAGCAAAGATTAAAAGATTAGGCCTCAAAAGATCAGCCAACTGCGCAGAAGGGGGGAAGATTTTGAAATGCAATTTTGACTATCAAGATGACATTGGATTTCGATTTCGAGTCCGAAAATGGATCCAGGATGTCGAAATTAGCTAGGGGTGCAATTTTCACGCAATTCTGAGGTGTTTTGAAAATGAGGTCAAAAAGTCAAAAGACTATAAAAGGGGTCAAAATGTCATTTTCAAAAATCATGTCTTTTAGCGATTTGAGAATTTCAGAGCTTTAGAGAGAGAAAATGGCCCAGCAAGCAGGAGTTCCCATCCATAGGCATCGATTCGAGCGCGTCCGGTTGCACAACCGGCCACCACATTATCCTGCCCCGGTATGTTTTCGAAAAGCTCGAGCTTGTTGGTCATTTTTAGCATTTAATAGCACGTTTTTTCAAATTTTAAATTTCAAAATTTTTTCTTAGGTGAAGTATCGCGCACTTTGGGGAGAAGTATCACACGATACTTCGCGTGCCCCAAAAGTATCGCGCGACCTTAGACACCAGTATCGCACGATACTAGGTGAAAGATCGCACGATACTGGGTGAAGTATCGTGCGATATAAGCTTTATCACCCCACTATAGGGAGAAGTATCGCGCGATACTTCTCCAGAAAAGGAATATCGCCCAGCATAAAATATTGATTTTTAATGCATTTTTGAGCAAAAATGACATGGGTCTAGATAATGTTACATTTTTAAGATGTTTTATACTGAGTTTTTGGACATCCATCATGATATGTGCTAACAACGAGCTTGGTTTTGGCTTGCAGGAGGTTTTTTCGGCGCTCATCATCAGAGCGCCGAAGGTGACAGGATTACGGTGTGTCTGAGATCTGGATGATCCAGGCAATGCCGACCTCAGGGCGATGGGATTCTGGTATCTGTTGAGGTACCCCTATATCCGAGCAGACCATGGGTTGTTGACTGCGCTGGCCGAGAGATGGCACAGTGAGCACAACACCTTCCACCTTCCTACAGGTGAGGCATCCATCACACTGGAGGATGTCTATAGGATCCTCTGAGTTCCATGCCACGGAGAGCTTGTAAGTATAATCATGTTTTTGAGATAGTCATGTAAAATGTAATGTTTCCAAAAGATGAAAACTAACATAATTTATGTGTTGTCACAGGTATACTATGATCAGGATGCCACTGAGGGGCGTCGATTGATTCAGGAGATGTTTCAGGATGTGACTATCCTGGACAGGCATGTCAGCTGGGAGCGACTGCTTGATGATTTTGGCAGAGATTATCCATTTCCATGCATTGTGGCCTCTATCATTTCACAGATCCTGATGACTGATCACAGTCAGAAGGGATTACCGCTTGGATGGGGCAGGTTATTGGTAGACTTGGTAGGCAGGCCCCGACGGATGGCATGGGGGCCTGCGATCCTGGCAGAGATGTATCATGAGCTGCACGAGATCATCTACAGGGACGGTCAGACATGGGCATGTGGTGCCATCCTGGCACAGGTATGGGCATGGGAGCACATTACTGTGGTGCGCCCCAGGGTTTAGTCGAGGGAGAGGAGGTACCCCTACATTTATAAGTACATCAGGTTTATATCACATGCCCATTCTGGAGATGTGACCTATTATCGACAGATTTTGGATGAGATAGCCTCATTCACATGGAGGCCGTACAGGGAGGTTGAGGTTTGGGGAGATGCAGCGGATGAGTTGAGCTACATGCTGTGTAGTCGGCCACTGGTAGGTCGATATGCAGAGATCGTAGAGAGATTCTACATCACTCGGGTGTGGCGGCAGTTTGGGAGGCAGCAGCGAGTCTCGATAGAGACTACTACATATGCCAGGGCTAGGGATGAGGAGGGGCATGGGTGGCTACCTATGCTGGATTATCAGCAGGCTATTACAGAGATAGCAGCTATCAGGAGCGAGCCTTGGGATTATTTCCCAGATGTGGTAGATGTAGGGACTGATGGAGCCTACAGAGCAGAGCGGCGGAGGGTACCATTCCCTCAGTTTACAGTACCAGATGTACAGGTGCCAGTGTTGGGAGGAGACAAAGGAGATGGAGGAGACGGAGGGGACGGAGGGGAGGGAGGAGGAGAGGGAGGGGATGGAGGAGATGGCAGGAGGGGGAGAGGGAGGAAGATGGAGAGGGGAGAGGGGTCGAGATCAGGTGGCCAGAAATGGTCACGGGGACAGAGATCGGCGACACCTGAGGAGGAGGCGAGACCAGCTCGCCGGCAGGCAGAGGCACAACAGGAGCAGCCTGCGGGGGGAGAGGACCTGAGAGCCCAGATATAGGCTCAGGAGGTAGAGATACAACAGCTGTGGACCACTATAGTCGTGAGAGATCAGCAGCTCCTGGATCTGAGGGTAGAGCAGGATCAGCAGATAGCTGATCTCAGAGCAGAGATAGCACGCCGTGAGGCGATGGCACAGGTCGAGGCACTGGAGCTCCGATGAGAGTCAGCGAGAGCTGCCTATTATCACAGGTTATATCTGTAGGCTATCCCAGAGGGTGAGAGAGCACCATCATACTCTCAGTGGGCAGGGGTATCAGACGTGGTACTCAATAGGAGAGCTATGCCTCCTCCACCACCATGAGCTCCTCACGAGGGTGGTAGCGAATCTTAAGTTTAGATGTTTTGGACATATCTTGAGATTTTTGATCTAGATTTTGGGATCCCATATTGTATTGTATAGCATGACATTGTATATGAGATTACTGGATGTTCGATGTATCATGTGTATTTGTCTCACTTGTGATGGATGTATCAGTTTATGTATATTGTCTTGTCATTTTTCTCAAAATGCTTATGTATGTGCTTATGTATGTTCTCTCTCATAGATGTATGTTTAATTCTCATATGTATGATATAGACTTATGTTTCTTGAAAATGATAGTTTTGATATAGATATGAGGATATGATTAACCCCTTGTGATGAACAGGAACAAGTTCGAGATGAAAAAGACAAGGAGCGAAAGACATGATCAAGAAGGAGAGAAGGTGAGCGTAGTCGACTGACAGGTCCACGTAGGATGAAAAGGAGAGCTCTTTCCATATGCAAAATGCAACACTAGACTAACATGAACCTAAAAATGCAAGCTACTATGAAAGTGGTTGACTTGCAAGGTCACAACGCTTATAGACATCTAACTATCATCATCGAGCTTTGTTGGTAGCGTCGTAAGATCATACAATGCAAACTAGCATAACTATGTGGATATGAATATGATCTTTATCAGATAGAAATGTGGGAATCTTACCTAGGCATCAAAGACATATAGGTCAAGATGACTAATGCGGTGAGATCACCTAAATTTGATATGGCGAGATTATGCTTGTATCAAGACACATGAAAGTCAGGATAACTAAAAGCATGCACTCGCAAAACAGTCAAGGATAATACCTTGTCAATCCATAGTGTCAAGTAGGACCAGCATAAATGCTCATGACAGTTAGGATCAACAAAATATACCCACAAGCAGATAAAGAAAGAAAACATGTTCTCATTCCCTCAGTCTTCTAGCTATGCATCATTGAAAACTTCTCAGGGAGAGATCACTCAACAAAGAAATCCTCATAGACAGCACACAAAGAAAAATAAAGTCATCATATCGTCATCGAGTTGATTGTTTAAGTGCATGTGTGTTGGTCATAGAGTCAGACTCTGAGTATCGCATCTGCACATGAGCACTATCGCATTATACTTAGGCTATAGGCAAGACATCTAATAAGTGTTAAGAAACACTCGACGCAAGGGTAGTGTTGAAAAACACTGTTTGGAGTGGTGTTGAAAAACACCTGTTGTGAAATGCCCCAAGAGACAAAAGCACCTAAAAGACCAATGCTAACAGTTATGCCCCCTAGACAAAGACAAAGACCAATTCCAGACTAAGCCAAATAAGGTCAAGGCATAATGGGAAGTGGCTAAGTGTCGAGAGCGCATGCTAACAATAGGGGTGCAAAGGCCTCAAGTAGTGCCTGTTTCCAGGTTTTCACCACTTGGACTATTTTTTCATTTTTTCAATTTTTTGGATTTTTTGCTACCAAGGCGCCTATTGCTAGGTTTTCACCGAGGCACTTTTTCTATTTTTTTAATTTTTTTTTTAATATTTTGATTTTTTTGTATTTTTTCAGGACTTTATATGCTTTTTAGGATTTTTTCAACATCATATATCAATTTTTTTGGAATTTTTTCAGGATCAATAAGATATGTACAAAGGATGCCCCCAGACAGAACGGGCATCAAGGATAGAACTTCTTGAGGTGCACAATGTTGATGGGATCAGGGAGCTGTTCTCCATCAGGATCTGATAGTAAATATGCACCAGTACCAAAAGCAGCTGTGATGACATATGGTCCAAGCCAGTTAGGTTCAAACTTGCCCTTTTGCTCTCTGTTTTGTTGGTTCTTAGGGTTCTCGCGTAAAACAAGATCACCTATTTGAAATTCTCTAGGGTGAACCTTCTTGTTGAATGCCTTGGACATACGCTTCTGATACACTCTCATATGATCAAAGGAAGCCTTACGCTTCTCATCTAGAAGTTCTAATTCCTGTAACCTCATGGCGCGGTAATCCTCATCTGTAATCAAACCTTTGAGTGAGACTCTAAGGGATGGTATCTCGACTTCTAAAGGCAATATTGCTTTAGCGCCATAGGTGAGAGAGAAAGGAGTGGCTCCTGTAGGTGTGCGAATGCTTGTTCTGTAAGCCCATAGTGCTGGATTGATTTGTAAGTGCCAATCCCTACCATTCTTGTGCAGTGTTCTATGAAGAATCTTAAGAATGGTTTTGTTAGAAGCTTCTGCCTGTCTGTTTCCCTATGGAAAATAGATGGAGGACCAATGTTGCTTGATTTTAAACTTTTTGCATAGGTGCTTTAGGTCCTTATTCTTAAATTGACCTCCATTGTCAGTAATGATCTCAGAAGGCACTCCAAATCGGCAAATGATATGATTCAAGATGAACAAAGAAATGGTCCTTCCTGAAGCAACAGAAAGTGGTACAGCCTCCACCCATTTTGTGAAGTAGTCAGTGGCAGTAATAATGAACTTGTGTCCACTTGATGAGTTGGGATGAATCTGCCCAACCAGATCAAAGGCCCAGCGCTGAAATGGCCAATGAGAAACAGAAGGAATCAGCTCCCTACCTGGAGCATGAATCAGGTTGCCGTGTTTCTGACATTTTTCACATGACTTAGCAAAGGTGACTGCGTCCATCTACATTGTGGGCCAATAATATCCCACCCTAAGCAACCTTCGGGCCATGGCAAGACCATTAGAATGTCCACCACAAATGCCCTCGTGGATGTCAGCTAACGCTTGGTTGGATTCCTCCTTTTCCAAGCACCTAAGGAGCGTCCCATCTAAACCCCTCCTATATAAATCACCAGAGATGAGGGTGTGGTGAGAGGTGTTACGGATGAGGTTTTGGCATTCGGAGCGGGTGAATGTGTCAGGGATGATGCCATCACGAAGATATGAATAGATAGCACCATATCGGGAAGACTTGTGTGTGATAATGGCACAAATGACACGGCTTTCAGATGAGTCAAAGATGGGATGGTGTAGCTCTTCCACCAGGAATTCAAATCTGGATTCATGTGTCTCCAACTGAAGAAGTGAAGCTAATGTGGCCATGGCGTCTGCAGCTTTGTTCTCTGTCCTAGGGATTTATTGAAACGTCACAAAGGTGAAATAGCATCTCAAAGAATCAACCATCTTTTTATAGGGTATCAATTTGTCATCCTTGGTTTGATACTCTTCATTGACTTGGTTGATGATTAACTGGGAATCCCCAAAGACATGTAATTCTGTGATGTTCCATTCTATAGCCATTCTCAAGCCATTAGTTAAAGCTTCATATTCTGCAATATTATTGGTACATGGGAATAATAGTTTGTAAGACTTCGGAATGTTGTACCCATGTGGAGAAACAAATAACACTCTAGCACCTGATCCATTTTGCATGCGGGATCCATCAAAGAACATTGTCCAAGTGCGAGTAGTGGTATATAAGATGTGTTCGTCTGGTAATTCCACTTGGACTGGCATACTATCCTGGATTGGAAAATCAGCTAATTGGTCGGCAATAGCTTGCCCTTTTATTGCCTTCCTTTCAACGTACTCTATGTCAAATTTAGTGAGGACCATCATCCATTTAGCAAGTCTACCCGTCAGGGCAGCCTTACTAAGCAAGTATTTAAGGGGATCAATTGTGGCAACCAAATGTATGGTATGAGCAAGCATGTAGTGGTGCAACTTTTGAGAAGCAAACACCACCGTGAGACAAGACTTCTCAATATTATTGTAATTGATCTCATAAGAGAGTAGAGTATGGCTGATATAATAGATGGCCCGTTCTTTCCCAGTATCATCTATTTGAGCCAATAATGCCCCCAGGGAAGTGTCTGTAGCTGAAATATATAAGATCAATGGTTTCCCTGGAATAGGAGGCATTAGGATCGGAGGATTAGCCAAGTATTGTTTGATCTGATCTAGGCTCTTTTGGCAATCCTCGTTCCATACACAAGAAGCATCCTTATGCAATGTCTTGTTGAAGGGTTGCGCTCTATCTGTAAGCTGAGAAATAAACCTCCTAATTGATTGAAGACGTCCCTGAAGACTTCTCATTTGGCTGATATTTCGGGGAGGTGGCATATCAAGGATTGCTTGGACCTTTTCGGGGTCAACCTCGATACCTTTTGCTAATATTATGAATCCTAAAAGTTTGCCTGAGGTGACGCCAAATGCGCACTTCTTTGGATTCAATCTGAGTTGAAATTGTTCCATACGATCTAGAATTACTTCCAGATCATTGAGGTGTGTGTCCCTTTTTCTTGATTTTGCTAGGGTATCATCCACATAATCTTCCATATTTTTGTGCATCATATCATGAAATATAGTCGTCATAGCTCTTTGGTAGGTTGCTCCTGCATTCTTTAACCCGAATGGCATGACGTTCCAGCAGTAGGTTCCCCATGCACATGTGAATGCTATTTTCTCTTGGTCTTCAGGAGCTATTTTGATTTGATTATACCCTGAGAAACCATCCATTAGGGAATATATGTCATAGCCCACCGTCATGTCCACTATCATGTCAATGTTTGGAAGTGGAAAATCATCCTTTGGGCAGGCTTTGTTTAGATCTCTGAAATCTGTGCAGACACGAATGGACCCATCATGTTTGGAGACTGGTACTATGTTTGAGATCCATTCTGCATAATCGATGGCTCTAATAAATCTAGCTCTCAAAAGTTTTTCTAATTCTCCTTTGACAAGTAGAGCTACATGTGGATGCATTTTTCTTAATCTCTGTTTTACTGGCTTGACTCCTGGAGCTATAGATGAGTGATGCATTATGAGATTCGTGTCAAGCCCTGGCATGTCTGAGTAGGTCCATGCAAAATTAATTTTCTTTTTCTGTAAAAACTGTACATATGCCTTGGTCTCTTCCTCTGATAAAGACTGAGCAAGATGGACTATCTGAGGATTTTCTTCTGTGTTTAAATTGACCGGCTTTGTTGGTTCAATCAATATTGATGATCTATCCTGGAAATAACTCGGCAAGTTATTAAGTACCCCATCCTTAGGTGCCTCAAAGAGGTTTTCACCTTTGGATGCATCATTTCTTTTTACTATTTTTGGTTCTGATACCGCCACAAAGTGGTTTTTGCCATCAGACCTATTTTTCTTTTTCTCTTTTGTTTTGAGACTGAGGTACTTAATATCAGACTCTGTCATGCTGGTTGTTGGTTCACTGGTGGAAGAAGCCACGGGTTCGAGAGCATTCAAATAGAAAGCAATTTCATAATCATTGTGAAATGTGAGGAATGTGGGCTCTTGGTGGCACTGAGACCAGTCAATCAGGTCAAAGTGAACAAGGGGTAAGTCAATGGTGGGTTCGATGTTGTTAATGTGAAAGGTGTCATCTCTGGTGACCATATAATCAGAGTTCATCAAGTCTTCTCCTAAGATACCTGAATTAGGACTCATCCTATCAAACGAAGCATCGTCTACTAAGGTGATTTGAGGAGGGAAATCCTCTAATCTGACACTAGGATCGTTAGTCACATCGGGTTGGGTACTATAGGCATGGATAATATCCATGTCTAGATCAATTGTTGCAACCGAAAGTGAATCCCATTCATATTTATGGGAGTCTATCTCTAAGTCATCATTTAGGCCTCATGATGTAGAAGCCTCAAGGTTAGGAAGGGTTTCCCCCTCTCTAGTGCTAGTATTGGTACTACCCGTCGCAGCTAGGACAGTAACACTTTCCTTTGTCGATCTAGCAGTCACACAGTCACTATCCGTCGCAGCTGGGATAGTAGGACTATTAAGCATCAAATCTGTGGAATCTCCCCAAAGGAGATTCGTTGAGGGCACCCAATCATCAGACACATCTTGTTGGTTGGAGAGATCAGGCGTATAATCTACATCACTGTCACTGTCTGTCGCAGCTGGGACAGGGACATCTTTCTTCTTCTTATTCTCAAAACCTAAGCCAATCATGGACTTGTTCTTTCGTCCAAAAAGATCATGATCAAGAGGCTCAGCTTTAGCGTCCAGCCTATGATTAAGGGGACCAAATCCCAGATATCCCATATTTTTAACAAGTGTATACCCTTTCCCATAAGTTTCAGGTGAAGGAGAAAAATTCTCATTATGTTTGTATTTCTCCTCGTGATATATCCAGTCCCTTACAGCAACTTCCTCTTTCTCTTCTTGAATGGGGACCGAAGACTCAACAAATTTCCCAAATAACATCATTGCTGATGACGAAGGCTTCACATTTGGGGATGGTCTCCCATAAGACCTAGGAGAGATCGGCATTTTTGTAAAAGAATCAATCTTATAATCTCCCATCCCAAGGTCCATGGTCTTGAATTTCTGCTTGCATTGTTCAAGTGAACTGCTAGGATTGTCAGCTTCCCTATTCAAAGGTACATGTAATCCCGCAGAAATGTTATTAACTGATAGAGCACTGTCTCCAGGGATGCAAATTTCTACACCGTTATGGGGAAACTTAACACATTGGTGATATGTTGATGGGACTGCCTACATTTCGTGAATCCATGGCCTACCTAGCAAAATGTTGTAGGCTAGAGGTCCAACATCAACAATTTGGAATAATATATCTTTTTCTACGAGACCAATGCGAATAGGCAAAATAGCCAATCCCTTAGAACTTCTTTCTGCCTCATCATATGCTTTGATTGTGATCCTTTTCTTTGTGTCAATGACGTTCTCGGAATACCCTAGAGCTAGCAGCAAATTCAGGGTACAAATATTGAGCCCCGCACCCCCATCTATTAGTACACGCCTAACACGGGTTTTATGAATCATGACTTCGATGTGTAAGGCCAAATTATGTGGGTGACTAATGGATTTGTCATCTTCTTCTGAGAAGGTGAGGTAATGAGGGCTAACCAAATGGTTGACCATGTTTTGGAATTGGTCAATATCTAAGTTATTCGGGACATTGGCTGCTCGCAAAGCATCCTCGAGGACACGCTTGTGCTTAGGAGATAATTCTAAAAGCTCAAAAATGGATATCTGAGCGGGTGTACGTTGTAGCTGGTCAATAAGATTATAATTGGAATCAGGACCAACGACAGATTTGAGAGGAGCACCTTTGGACACGGGCTGTTTAGACTTGCTAGTGCTAGGACCTTTGATGATAATGGGTGCTTGGGCCTGACCCCTAGTGACAGCATTGAGGGACTGGGGCATTCCTTGTGAGTGAGGACCTCTTATCACCACAGCGGGTCTTTCATTAGTCATAGGAGTTGAGTCCACATTATGTCCATAAGGATCTTTCTTTCTCACCATGTTGATGTTATCGTCAGCCACTTCAAGCATGTTAATCACATTGTCAGCATGTGTGTATGTATAGTTAATGGCCGCCTTGCCATTCTTACTGCTAGAATTCTCTCCTTTTTCATATTTAGGCAAGGGCTCTTTAAAGGCTTTATGGTCTGCATTAGTGGTTAACCCATCCACTTGTAATTGTCCTTTCTCAATAAGGTCTTGGACAAGAAGCTTGAGTTTAAAATAATTTTCTATGTCGTGTCCAATCCCATTATGGAAAATGCAAAAAGCCTTAGCATCCCACCAATGAGGCAAAGGATCCGGTATTTGATGTTTTGTAGGATCCTGTGGGTGCGCCAAATTATGAGCAACTAGTGTCTTGAAAACATCTGCATAAGATTCTCCCAATTTAGTAAATTGTCTTTTCTCCATTTTAGATCTCTTTTGATACTTAGGTTTGTCTTGTTGCGTTGAAGATGTTTGCAACTTCATAGCTTGAACTGCATGAGAGAGGTTAAGAACTCCTTCATTTTTACCTGAGATGAATCAACAACTCCGTCGTTGACCACTTGCTTGTTTTTGTTCCAATAGGAGTTCTTTTTGTCCTTGTTACCATTAGTATTGTTATTTTGGCTATTGTTGTTATTTGTTGGTTTAGCCAAAATTCCTTGTTCTTTTAGGACATCCTCAATGTGACATGCCACCTCTACCATAGTATCAAAGGAATTAAATGGGATTTTCTTGACTTCATATCTGAGTTCTGGTATTAGATTGTTCACAATGATATCAATTCTCTCTTCTTCAGGGATTGTCCTTGGGTATTTCGAACACAATCGCCTCCATCATTGTAAAAAGGTGACAAAAGATTCCCCTTGATTTTGTTTAAGTTTACACAAATCAAGCATGGTGACCGACCTAGATAAATTGTAAGCGAAATGTTGAACAAATCTTTGGACAAGTTCTTTAAATGTCTTTACTGGAGGGGAAAGGTTGGTGAACCACTCCATGGCTTGACCTTTTAAACTCCTTGGAAATAATCTCAGCAAGTAGGAGTCTTCATGGTGAAAGGAAAAGCTCATTATGTAGAATTGTTGAACATGGTCGTGAGGGTCACTAGTGCCATCATATTTGTCGTATGTTGGGAACTCAACTTTCTTAGGAAATTCTACCATCACCACACTTTTGTCAATGGGGTTAGGACATATGGAGTCCAAATGAAATGTGCTCTTGGGAGCCTTCATCCTGTCTATATCCTTTTGCATTTGTAAGATCACCTCATCAGTTGAAGGATTCTGTTTCTTGATCTTTTGGTGAACATCAAAATTATATGGAACTTTAGTACCTTTGTTGATAAGACTTTCCAAGAATTGGTCTTTGTTTTGTTCCACATATTGCTCCACATAGGCTTGAAAGGATGGTTCTTGTTGCATAGTCATGAAGTCCATATGATCAAATTTAGCATAACTGCCTCCATGTTGTGAGCCATGATGTGCTCGTTGGGAGGGTTGCTTTGAATGTCTATGAGACGACTGTCTCCTATGATGGTCATATCTTGAAGTCCTTCTTCCTCTAGGACTTGGGGATCGTGAGGGTGTCTTTGATCTTCTTTGAGGGCTAGGGGAAGGGGTAGATGGGGGCGAGTTGATCCCACTATTGGCTCCCCTCCCGTTAAATCGACTTTGGAGTTATTGTGCATAGAGTCTATCTTCTTCTTCTTGGGTGACTCTTTTCTGTATATCCAACAATGCATGTTCCTCTTCCTCTAGTTGTCAGAATTTTTCCTTTTTAGCAGCCTGTTCATCTAAGTAGGCTTGCTTCTCTCTCTCAATGCTTCTCAATCTTGTATTTGCATATCGAGAGGTGTCTTTAAGTGGGGAGGTTTGTCTTGAATTCCTTATTGCATTAGCTGCATTGATATGGTGATCACTAGATTCATTGTTCTGGTCTTCGTGTTGTGACCCTAAATCTGAGTGAGCTTTCTTATGCTGTCTTTCAGCTCATTGATGAGCATCAAAATACCTCACGTTGTTAGGAGGTGACTCGGGTGGACTGGCATGAGAAGAACCACCATACTCTCGTCTATGTCGTTGGAAGATATCCTCAAGAGTTTGATTCATGGCTTCTCTTTGTTGTCGGGTGAAAGTGTAACTCATGTCCATACTTGATGAAAGTGGTACAAAAAAGGTGCTCACTTCACTAGGATTAGCTCCCGGATTAAAACAAACCTCGGATTCACTCTTAGGAGATTGGTCAAAAAGGGGTCCTTTTCCCTTAGGTTGTCGACGAGTCTTGACGGGTGGTAACTGGCTAAAGGCAACAAGGGGTCGCTTCCCTTGGTTAACTTGGTACCTTGTCGTAACTGACATAAAAGAGAGATATTCTCAATGATAAGGTGACCTTTCAAAGTGTCAACATCAAACTAGGATAATCGAAGTCCTCTATTGTCCAAAGAGAAATGAAAAGAAAAAGAGGGCTTTACCAACACTATCAAAGAGGTGCTTCAAATCAAAGGGTGACTACCCTTGCACTTTTGAATCAGGAGGTTGGACTAGGCCAAAATATAATTGAAATTGAGATGAAAATGAAAGCGATTTGGACAATAAGAGAACTAAAATTTTCCCAAAATATAGCTAACAATTTTAAAGATGAACCTTGGCACCAAGAATGGCTTTCTAACTTGATAATTATTCCAAAGTGACTTTATAAATCAAATGATGCTATCCCGGAGGACTAAAAATCAGAAATTTGGAGTCAAGACAGATCTCAAACGTCAGGGTGAGAAGCCTGCTCTAAGACCTAGCCTAATTGACAGCAACTGAAACTGACCAAAATTTAAGCACGGCAAAAATAAATCAGGCGATATACTCCAGGCTGCTGGGGCGATAAACCTATACCCATGCGATACTTCACCCTAAGCCAGGTGATACTTCTTAATACTGGCAGGCGATATACTCCAGGCAGGCTGGGCGATAGTCTGTCAGGGGTGAACTATCACGCAATATTTCTCTTCAAAGGGGGCGATATTTCTAGCATGCGCGAAGTATCGCGCGATACTTCACCTTACAGGGCGCGATACTGTTGCAGAATTATTTAACTCTTGACCAAAATTGTGTGAAATTTGCATTTTTGGGTCTGTTTGGTCAAAATTTCCAGTCTGAGGGTTGATGTTTTCGATTTCAGTCACAGTATCAGCAGAATTTCGGTAGGTTTGCAAACAGCAAGGGATCAAAACATAGTCTCAAACACTTGAAACAAGGGCAAAAGCAACCTTGCCAAGACAAACACTTGTGATATCAAAATTGAAACAACACCCTATGAATGCTACCGATTGTTTGTATGTAAGAACGTTTGCACTGATATCACACAATCGAAAACACTTCAATAAAATCTATCCTAGAAAGTCAAGGCTCAATACTTACCAACTTAGCCCACAACTTGATGCCCCCTCACCTCACACCAAGTGGTTACCCACAAGAGATGTTGGCTTTGTCATGGAAATGTCAAATGACACAACCAAAGGGACACATATGGTGAGTATCTTAAGGTGATCTAGGTAAACCACTTGGATCAATCCTTGCACTAAGAAGATAAGCGGCTAAAAGAGGGTGGCTTCTATCTAATGGTTCTTAATAAGGATTTCCGTTCACAACACCCCTCTTGCTCCTCATAAAAGACTAGGACCTTGCGGCCTCAAGAGTACCTTAAGCATTCTTGTTCAATGTTTTCCCCATGGTCACAATCCCATGAGCTACTCACATTAAACGAAGACAAGTGTTATGTCTATCAAGGTTTTTGGTGTCCTTGATAGCCTTGAGATTATAGTGAGTTGGAATCACTTGCCACCAAAGAAAATGATGACAAGGTTGTCCCCACTTGAGTCGTTCCTCTTGATTGCTCAAGAGCAGGCCCGCTAAAGGATTCCTAAACTAAACAAAAATGGATCAAATCTTGAGGTTCAAGGTTTTTGATTCACCACAAGGGTGAAGAGCATACTCCCCTATCTCAAGAATCTCTCCCAAACACACCAAGCAAAGAGATTCAATTACTCCCTTGCTTCCAAAACCTTAAGATGGGTCAAGATTTTCTGATTCACCTAAAGGTGAAGAGCATACTTCTCCTACCACCTCAAGATCCCTTTCACAAGGTATTAAGATTCTTAATACAATTAGTGAATGCCACAAATGAAAGGAAAGTAAATAACAAGCAAGAAAAAAAAATTGTTTTTTTTGTTTTTTTATGCTTGGGCAGCACTGCAAAAATTGTTAGTAGCCCTCTTTGACATGCATTTTTAGCAATTTTCAAGCAAAGGAGAGCACCTACAAACACAACTTGTTAGACCCACAATGTTAGCAAAATCAAAATCTAAATGTAAATGTGCAATAATCTGATAGATTTAAGCTAAAAGATGCAGGTTAGACCTATCTAAACAAAGCAAAACAAAACAGCAAGCTAAAATAATCAAATTCGGACAAGAAAATTGAAAACGCAAGTCTCTGCCAGACCAGGCGATATTTCTCAGACTTCAACAGTATCGCATGATACAGTTTCCTATAGTTGGGCGATACTTCTCAGTCGCGCGATATTTCTCAGTTGCGCGATACTTTGCACAATGCTAGGCGATACTTCACCCGATATCAGGCGACAGAAGTCAATATAGTCGTGCGATACTTTTTCCGCGTGAACTATCGCACCAAGACAGAAAGTATATCACGCGATACTTCTGAGAAGTGTCGCGCGATAATCTGAGACAAAAAATTAGAAAATGTAGATTTTTCTGAAAATTAATCTGAAAATGATGAAAAATGCATCAAATGAAAGGACAAAGCTATCTACTCTGCCCCACGGTGGGCGCCAAAAATGCACACACTAAAATATGCACTTCTATGAACCATTACATGCAAGGTTGCTCAAGAATGAGGCCTCACAAAGCGGCTCATAGCTCTCTATGCATGGAGTTGCAAGGTTGAAAATTGCTCTCAGCTAGAGCTACAAACTTGTGACCTTGCTAGTCAACCACACAATGAGAGATTCACAATGAAGACAAGGGCAACAATGCCAATATCTCCAAGAATCCAATATGTAATGCAATGCAACGCAACTAAAATGAAGATGCAAATGTGCAAGCTATGCTATGAAAATGGAAGTACAAACTAAGCTATGAAAGGAAATAGCAATGGATTACAATGCCTCCTATTTAAACTATGTGAGCTTATTCTATTGCATAAAAGGAAACTAAGCTAAGAATGCCATTATCATGCAACTATGAAAGCAAATATTCAACTACAATGAAATGCAACAAGTCTTCAATGTCTTCACACTCCAAATGCACCTAAAACCTGCAGCATAACATTAGCATAAAACATGAGATATGCAAATGAAGGAGAGAGCTCTCTTTTTATAAGAAATGAGGTGAAATGGACCATGGAGATTAAGAGGCAAAAAGTCTTAATCAGCGGTGGAGCTTGAAAGAGGAGCAATCCATGTGCACAAACATCCTCCAATGAGAGTGAAGTGTTGACTTTTGAGCCTCATGTGAGACAAAAAGTGCTTTTTCCCTTTTTATAAAATAGGAATAATGCTTTATTTGTGCAACTTAGGATAAGAGGAAAAGTGAGGGCTTTTTATTTATTAAAAGGGGAGGAAATATTCATTTTAATTAAATAAAGACTTAGGATAAATGGTTAGCCCAAGGATAAAAATCCAATATATGATCGAAATTAGGACTTGATCAAGAAATTGATATTGATGAAAATATTGATTAATGATCAAAAATGATTCAGGACTACTCCAGAATGAGTGCGCTTAACTAGAGATTTTTTTCCATTGTTAAACCCACTCTACTTGCATCCTCATTTGCAAAAACTTCACCAAGTGTTCTGCCTTATGAAGCATTCATTAGAAAGCCCCTTAAGTTCATCAATTGATAAGTGGGAGATATTTTCCACAGCAAGTCAAATTGTGATATTGCTATCAGGATTTAACTGTGTAGTTTTTTTTTTGTCAAACTCATTGACCCATGATTCATGAGTAATGGTTCACCAAACCCATCTCTCACAAGAATGAAATGGAACACATAGCACTCATTGGATCTAGGTGATGCTTACAGAGGTGAAGCATCGAGACTTCCCGAGAGGTCACCCATCCTAGTACTACTCTAGCTCGAGCGCGCTTAACTACAGAGTTTCCTCGATGGTTAAACCAACTCTACTTGCATCCTCATTTGAAAAACCTTCACAAAGTGTTGTGCCTTATGAACCATTCATTAGAAAGCCCCTTAAGCTCATCAATTGATAAGTAGGAGATATTTTTCCTAGCAAGTCAAATTGTGATATTGCTATCAGGATTTAACTGTGTAGTTTTTTTTTGAGTCAAACTCATTGACCCATGATTCATGAGTAGTGGTTTACCAAACCCATCTCTCACAAGAATTAAATGGAACAATTAGCACTAATTGGATCTAGGTGATGCTCATAGAAGTGAAGCATCGGGACTTCCCAAGAGGTCACCCATCCCAGTACTACTCAAGCTCGAGTGCGCTTAACTACAGAGTTTCCTCCATGGTTAAACCCACTCTACTTGCATCCTCATTTGAAAAACCTTCACCAAGTGTTGTGCCTCATGAACCATTCATTAGAAATCCCCTTAAGATCATCAACTGATAAGCAGGAGATATTTTCCACAACAAGTCAACTTGTGATATTGCTATCGGGATTTAACTGTTTATTTTTTGTTTGAGTCAAACTCATTGACCCATGATTCATGAGTAGTGGTTCATCGAACCCATCTCTCATGAGACTGAAATGCAACACTTAGGACTCATTGGATCTAAGTGATGGTCACAGAGGTGAAGCACCGGCACTTCCTGGGAGGTCACCCTTCCGAGTACTACTCCAGATTGAGCATGCTTAACTAGAGAGTTTCTTCCATGGTTAAACCCACTCTACTTGCTTCCTCATTTGCAAAAAATTCATCAAGTGTTGTGCCTTATGAACCATTCATTAGAAATCCCCTAAAGCTCATGAATTGAGAAGTAGGAGATATTTTCCACAGCAAGTCAAATTGTGATATTACTATTAGGATTTTACTGTGTAGGTTTTTTTAGTCAAACTCATTGACCCATGATTCATGTGTAGTGGTTCACCAAACCCATCTCTCATGAGAATGAAATGGAACACTTGGCGATCATTGGATCTAGGTGATGCTCACAGAGGTGAAGCACCAAGACTTCCTGGGAGGTCACCCATACCAGTACTATTGTAGCTCGAGCGCGCTTAACTAGAGAGTTTCTTCCATGGTTAAACCCACTCTACTTGCATCCTCATTTGCAAAATCTTCACCAAGTGTTGTGCCTTATGAAAAACTCATTAGAAATCCCCTTAAGCTCATCAATTGATAAGTAGGAGATATTTTCCACAGCAAGTCAAATTGTGATATTGCTATCAGGATTTAACTTTGTAGATTTTTTTTAGTCAAACTCATTGACCCATGATTCATGAGTAGTTGTTCACCGAACCCATCTCTCATGAGAATGAAACGGAATAGTTAGCACTCATTGGATGTAGGTGATGCTGACAGAGGTGAAGCACTGAGACTTCCTGGGAGGTCACCCATCACAGTACTACTCTAGCTCGAGCGCGCTTAACTACATAGTTTCATCCATGGTTAAAGGCACTCTACTTGCATCCTCATTTGTAAAACCTTCACCAACTATTGTGCCTTATGAACCATTCATTAGAAATCCCCTTAAGGTCATTAATTGATAAGTAGGAGATATTTTCGATAGCAAGTAAAATTGTGATATTGCTATTAGGATTTAACTGTGTAGTTTTTTTTGAGTCAAATAGATTGACCCATGATTCATGAGCAGTGGTTCACAAAATACATCTTTGATGAGAATGAAATGGTACACTTAGCACTCATTGGATCTAGGTGATGCTCACAGAGGTGAACCACTAGGACTTCCTGGGAGCTCACCCATCCCAGTACTACTCCAGCTCGAGCACGCTTAACTACAGAGTTTCCTCCATGATTAAACCCACTCTACTTGCATCCTCATTTGAAAAATCTTCACCAAGTGTTTTACGTTATCAACCATTCATTAGAAATCCCCTTAAGCTCATTAATTGATAAGTACGAGATATTTTCCATAGCATGTCAAATTGTGATATTGCTATCAGGATTTCGCTGTGTAGTTTTTTTTGAGTCAAACTCATTGACCCATGATTCATGAGTAGTGGTTCACCGAACCCATCTCCCAAGAGAATGAAATGGAACACTTAGCACTCATTGGATATAGGTGATGCTCAGAGAAGTGAAGCACTGGGACTTCCCAGGAGGTCACCCATCGCAGTATTACTCAAGCTAGAGCACGCTTAACAACAGAGTTTCCTCCATGGTTAAACCCACTCTACTTGCATCCTCATCTGCAAAACCTTCACCAAGTGTTGTGCCTCATGAACCATTCATTAGAAAGCCCCTTAAGCTCATCAATTGATAAGTAGGAGATATTTTCCACAGCAAGTCAACTTGTGATATTGCTATCAGGATTTAACTATGTAGTTTTTTTGAGTCAAACTCATTGACCTATGATTCATGAGTTATGGTTCACCGAACCCATCTCTCATGGGAATGAAATGGAACACTTTGCACTCATTGGATCTAGGTGTTGCTCACAGAGGTTAAGCATTGAGACTTCTTGGGAGGTCACCCATCCCAGTACTACTCCTGCTTGAGCGCGATTAACTACAAAGTTTCCTCCATGGTTAATCCCACTCTACTTGCATCCTCATTTCCAAAACCTTGACCAAGTGTTGTTCCTTATGAACCATTCATTAGAAAGCCACTAAAGCTCATCAATTGATAAGTAGGAGATATTTTCCACGGTAAGTCAAATTGTTATATTGCTATCAAGATTTAACTGTGTAGTTTTTTTCGAGTCAAACTCATTGACCCATGATTCATGATTAGTGGTTCATCGAACACATCTCTCATGAGAATGAAATGGAACATTTAGCACTCATTGGATCAAGGTGATGCTCACAGAGGTGAAGCACTAGGATTTCTTAGGAGGTCACCCATCCCAGTAATACTCCAGCTCAAGCGCGCTTAACTACAGAGTTTCCTCCATGTTTAAACCCACTTTACTTGAATCCTCATTTGCAAAACCTTCACGAAGTGTTGTGCCATATGAACCATTCATTAGAAAGCCCCTTAAGCTCATCAATTGATAAGTAGGAGATATTTTCCATAGGAAGTCAAATTGTGATATTGCTATCAGGATTTAACTATGTAGTTTTTTTTGAGTCAAACTCATTGACCCGTGATTCATGAGTAGTGGTTCACCGAACCCATCTCTCATGAGAATGAAATGGAAGACTTAGCACTCATTGGATCTAGGTGATGCTCACAAAGGTGAAGAAGGGGGACTTCCCAGGAGGTCACCCATCCCAGTAATACTCTAGCTCAAGCGCGCTTAACTACAGAGTTTCCTCCATGGTTAAACACACTCTACTTGCATCCTCATTTGCAAAACCTTCATCAAGTGTTGTGCCTTATCAACCATTCATTAGAAAACCCCTTAAGCTCATTAATTGATAAGTAGGAGATATTTTCCATAGCAAGTCAAATTGTGATATTGCTATCCAGATTTAACTATGTAGTTTTTTCTGAGTCAAACTCATTGACCCATGATTCATGAGTAGTGGCTCACCAAACCCATCTCTCACAAGAATGAAATGGAACACTTAGTACTCATTGGATCTAGGTGATGCTCACAGAGGTGAAGCATTGCAACTTCCCAGGAGGTCACCCATCATAGTACTACTCCAGCTTGAGCATGCTTAACTATAGAGTTTCCTCCATGGTGAAACATACTCTACTTGCATCCTCATTTGCAATACCTTCACCAAGTGTTGTGCCTTATGAACCATTTATTAGAAAGCCCCTTAAGCTCATCAATTGATAAGTAGGAGATATTTTCCACAACAAGTCAAATTGTGATATTGATATCATGATTTAACTATGTAATTTTTTTTTGTGTCAAACTCATTGACCAATGATTCATGAGTAGTGGTTCACGGAACCCATCTCTCACAAGAATTAAATGAAACACTTAGCACTAATTGGATCTAGGTAATGCTCATAGAGGTGAAGCACCGGAACTTCCTGGGAGGTCACCCATCCCAGTACTACTCCAGCTCAAGCGCGCTTAACTACAGAGTTTCCTCCATGGTTAAACCCACTCTAGCTGTATCCTCATTTGCAAAACCTTCACCAAGTGTTTTTCCTCATGAACCATTCATTAGAAAGCCCCTTAAGCTCATCATTTGATAAGTAGGAGATATTTTCCACAGCAAGTCAACTTGTTATATTGCTATCAAGATTTAACTATGTAATTTTTTTGAGTCAAACTCATTGACCCATGATTCATGAGTAGCGGTTCACCAAACCCATCTCTCATGAGAATGAAATGGAACACTTAGCACTCATTGGATCCAGTTGATGCTCACAGAGGTGAAGCACCGAGACTGCCCGGGAGGTCACACATGCTAGTACTACTCCAACTCGAGCACGATTAACTACAAAGTTTCCTCCATGGTTAAACCGACTCTACTTGCATCCTCATTTGCAAAACCTTGACCAAGTGTTGTGCCTTATGAACCATTTATTAGAAAGCCACTTAAGCTCATCAATTGATAAGTAGGAGATATTTTCCATAGCAAGTGAAATTGTGATATTGCTACCAGGATTTAACTGTGTAGTTTTTTTTGAGTCAAACTCATTGACCCATGATTCATGAGTAGTGGTTCACCGAACCCATATCTCAGGAGAATGAAATGGAACACTTAGCACTCATTGGATCTAGGTGATGCTCACAAAGGTGAAGCACCAGGACTTCCCGAGAGGTCACCCGTCCTAGTACTATTCCATCTTGAGCGTGCTTAACTACAGAGTTTCCTCGATGGTTAAACCCACTCTACTTGCATCCTCATTTGCAAAACCTTCACCAAGTGTTGTGCCATATGAACTATTCATTAGAAATCCCCTTAAGCTCATCAATTCATAAGTAGGAGATATTTTCCACAGCACGTCAAATTGTGATATTGCTATCAGGATTTAACTGTTTAGTTTTTTTTGAGTCAAACTCCTTCACCCATGATTCATGAGTTGTGGTTCACCGGACCCATCTCTCATGAGAATTAAATGAAACACTTAGCACTCATTGGATATAGGTGATGATCATAGAGGTGAAGCACAGAGACTTCCCGGGAGGTCACCCATCCCAGTACTACTCCAACTCGAGCACGCTTAACTATAGAGTTTCCTCCATCGTTAAACCCACTCTACTTGCATTATCATTTGCAAAACCTTCACCAAGTGTTGTGCCTTATGAACCATTCATTAGAAAGCCCTTTAAGCTCATCAATTGATAAGTAGGAGATATTTTCCACAGTATGTCAAATTGTGATATTGCTATCAGGATTTAACTGTGTAGTTTTTTTTGAGTCAAACTCATTGACCTATGAATCATAGGTTCGGTGAACAACTACTCATGAATCATGGGTCAATGAGTTTGACTAAAAAAAAACTACACAGTTAAATCCTAATGGGAATATCACAGAAAAGTTGATGCTTATTTTCCATAAATTTCTTTACTGTGTGAGACTGGGAACACTCAAGATATTTTGGGTCAAGATATTATTGATTCAGAGTCCGAGGAAACTCAACATATTTCGGGTCAGGCTATTATGGACTTTTAGACAGAGAAAACTCATTACATTTTGGGTCAGGCTATTATGTACTCTCAGACAGAGAAAACTCACTATGTTTTGGGTCAAGCTATTATGGACTCTTAGTTTGATAACACTCAATATATTTTAGATCAAGATATTATTAGGCTCATTTGGTAGCAGGAATTAGGAAATGATGGATTTGATCAAATGTTGGAAATGGTCAAATCATGGATTTGATAATCTGGTTTTTCATTTCTAAATTATGTTTGGACTGTATGCTTCCACTTTTTGAAACTAGAATTGGAATTTTTGTATGATTTTTTTTTATTATTATTTTTGAATTGTTTTAATGTTTCTGAATTCAATAATTCATTTTTATTAATGAAATTGAATTTAAAATAGAATTACAGACTGTTTTAGCCAGTCAAAGTTGGTGGCAGGCAACCAAGTTACAATCACTGATCGCAACTAAAATTTTAAAAAAATACGACAAAAAATTGGAAAATAAATTTCAAAAAAAATTCAAAAAAAAAAATCAAATTTTATTTTTTAAAATATTAGAAAAAAATTTGATAAAAAAATTTGTTAAATAATTTAAAAAAAAATCGGCAAAAAATTTGAATATTTTTTTAAAAATTCCGAATAAATAGCAAAGTTACAAACCACCTAAACAAATAAAAAATACATTAAATCCCTCCCCACAAAAATAAACAATTAAAAAATTAAGTGTAGACATAAAAAATTTAAAAATTTGCTTTCCTTCCATTCCAATTCCAGTTCCACCTTTTCAGATGGAAGATGTAAATGCTCAATTTGGGCAAAATGAGCATTTACATCTTCCAATTATATTTTCATATTGCACTGCCAAATTGGGAATTCGATGAAACCAGAAATAGCAAATGCAAATTCTAGGCTAATTCTTGCTACCAAACAAGCCTTGTAGGCTTTGTATAAAACTATTTGGTAAAAACTAAAGATTTGTTAAACCTGTTCACATGGCTTCACAACTTTTCCATTCATTGCATTTTAATAATGGGCTATTAATTATTCATTTAAGAAATTTTATAGTATTTGAAATGAATTATTTAAATTTTAAAAATGGGTTTCTATATTTTATTTTTAATTATATAATTTTTAATATATTTATTTTTTATTGTATGCTAATAGTTTTTGTTAGCATATTGATGTTTTTAGTACAATAATTGTTGAACAAATAAAAATAAAAATACTATTTTAATAAATATATTTTTTTTATTAAATTAAATGATAATTGAAATAAAAGTAATAATGTACAAATATTAAATAATTCTCAATAGTTATATAGATTAATTAAAATATCTTTTGGTAAATAAAATAATTTATGATCAATTTTATAGGTGTTTATAAGATAAATGTATTAAATATGTTTTGATTAGTGTATTATCTAATGTAGCAATACTTTGATCATATTGGCATATCAGTTATCAATTTTGTATCCTTTTCACTTAGTAAATCAAACTTAATGAGTTCATAACTGAAAATATTAACTATCAAAATAAATATACATATTTATGACTCTTTTAGACTACAATTTAAAGACATCAATGATGTAAATAGAATATCAATATTCTATTTAGAATCAAGGAAAACTTGTGCTAAGCTATATAAGATATCCTACTTTAATCTAGAACTATCTACCTCCAAATTTGATGTCTATCTTAACCTAGTATCCTATGGATTAATAAGTGTCTAAACACCCAACTAAGACAGAATTTTAATATTATAACATAATCATTCAATGTCACCTTTAACTCAATGTCACCTTTAACTAACATCATAGAAACTTTATGAATAACTTATTTTTTCTAGGAAAAATTTGAGTTGGACACTATCTAAATATCTAAACATTAAACAAAATCCCTTTCACTACTTTCAACACTATTAAATTTGTGCTTTGGCCAAACTTACAAAACTAATATTTTAAATATAATTCACCGAAGGTATTTCTTATATGAAACACATCGGCCTGGGTTAAAGATCATTAAATGCTGGAAATGGTCAAATCATGGATTTGATAATCTGGTTTTTCATTTTCAGATTGTGTTTGGACCGTAATTTTTTTGAATTGTTTTAATGTTTCTGAATTCAATAATTCATTTTTAGTAATGAAATTGAATTTAAAATAGAATCGCAGACTGTTTTAGGCAGTCAAGGTTGGTGGCAGGCAACCAAGTTACAATCACTGATAGCAACTAAAATTCAAAAAAAATTCGACAAAAAATTGGAAAATAAATTCGAGAAAAAATTTATAAAAAAAAAAAATCAAATTTTATGTTTTAAAAAATTAGAAAAAAAATTCGACAAAAAAATTTGTTAAAAAATTTGACAAAAAATTTAATTTTTTTAAAAAAATTCTGAATAAATAACAAATTTACAAACCACCCAAATAAATAAAAAGAACATTAAATCCCTCCCCACAAAAATAAAAAATTAAAAAATTAAGTGTAGACATGAAAAATTAAAAAATTTGCTTTCCCTCCATTCCAATTCCAATTCCAATTTGGTCAAAATGAGCATTTACATCTTCCAATTCTATTTTCATATTGCACTCCCAAACTGAAGATTTGATGAAACCAGAAATACCAAATGCCAATTCTAAGCTGATTCCCGCTACCAAACGAGCCCTTGTGGACAGGGCAGATTCTTACAATTGTCCATATAGAACCCAAACTGCCTCATTTATTATAATTAATTAATTAAAAATTCATATTCATTATATTTTAATTTTTAATTAATGAATTCTATTTTTTATTAATTAATTTTTAATTACAATAAAGTGTAATGTAGGCTTTGTATAAAACTGTCCGGTAAAAATGAAAGACTTGTTAAACCCGTTCACATGGCTTCACAACTTTTCCATTCGATACACCAATTAAAAGATTCTTTTATCTTTACCGTGAGACTTCTATTCCCCTATAACTCACCTGTTAGTAGTTTCCTTAAAAACATTTGAGCGGAATTCAAAGTTGTTTGAAACTAGTGTCGGCACAGACCAGCCATCTTCTACTGTGCATTCCAACTCTCTATCATAAATATGACAGAACTCTCATCTGTAGATTAATATTTGGCTATAAATCGGATGAATGAGAATGAAATGTCAGAGATCATTTTTATGAATTTCTCCTTGTGCCGTGATTTTTTTTCTGTCGAAACAAACACTGACAAGTATGGACTCCACCTCAATCCAATGCTCTTCACCACCCCTTTCTATGTCCACCATTCTCGTCCTCCTCTTCTCGATTTCTAGTCATGCTGTAGATCAGGACAACATTCTTCTCAACTGTGGTTCCTCACACACAATTCTATCATAGGACGGACGTGAATTCGTTGGAGATCATACATCCAAATTCAGTTCCTCCACCAGCAGTGAGGCAGTAGCATCTGAGCCATTTCTGTACTTCGAATCTCTCTACAGGACAACCCGTCTATTCATAGCAAAATCCACATACACAGTTCCCATCACAGACATTTCTCAGAGGCATTTTCTCCGCTTTCACTTTTACCCCTCCTACAACACCCACAAACTCATGGACGCTAAATTTTCTGTAACCTACGGGTCGTATATTCTCCTCCACAATTCCACTCTTGCAACTCTAAAACACCCACATGTTATAGAATTTTGCATTCCTATGACCAAACGGAAACAACTTGATGTCATATTTACCCCTAAAGCAACCAACCCCAAATCCTATGCAGTCATCAGCGCAATGGAAATCATATCCATTCCAGATCGTCTGTTTGGGAATCTTGCCCATTTTCAGTCTTTTCGATATAACATAACTGTAAACACTACCTTGCAGACGTTGTACAGATTAAACGTGGGAGGGAACACCTTGTTTTTTACTGATGATAAGTATGGGAGGACTTGGGTTGATGATTCGCAGTTCATATTTGGGTCTTCTTTTGGAGTTACAAGAGTAAATTCTACAGAGATCCAACAAGCTTGGTTTTTGCATGGACAAATGCAGGTGGAGTCCTGCATGGTGGCAGGTGGCGGCTGCAACGCTCGACAGCTAAGTAGCATGCAGTGTCCAAGCAGCGCAGGGAGATGCCAACAGCAATAAATAAACTCTTGATCATTATTACAGTATTGTTATATGTAACAAATAAAGTATTTAAATTTATTTTTTTATTGTCACCATTATATTGTAATATATAAATAATTGCTTTTTTTATATATGAAGTATTAATAATATTTTTATTAGTGATTTCTATTATATTATTATTATATATTAACTATATTATATTTTTATAAGGCAAATACTATATATTTATAATATAAATTATTAAAATTATGAATTTAAATATATTTAATTTTGTGTATTATATTATATATAGTTATATCATATATAAATAATATATATATATAATGTAGAAATAATTAATTATATATTGAAATTTTTAAATATTAAAGTTTGTTAAAAAGAATTAATAATAGTAATATTTAACTTTTAAAAGATATAGATAACTAGTAATATGTTTCTAATAAATATATATGAATATGAAATAATAATATTAATAATTATTATTATTCATATACAAGATTGCTTAAATTAAAGAAAAAAAGAAGGAATTGGCAACTCACACTTAGCTGTGACGATTTGACGTATATACTACATATCACTTTATTTCAAGGTAAGAAAATTAAATTATCATAATATAATTAAAATAATAATATTAAAGTAATTTAAGCCCAGAGGCTTTCTACAGTGGCATCATTCATCAATGTAAACATTTAGACATTTAAAAAAAAATTGACACTCGTTTAAATGTTTTCTGATGAGTTGTCAGCGTGGCCCTGATTGATTATAACCGATGAGAGTAATATGAAAGGAGTCCAGCTGTAAATGAGTGAAACTGCAACGACGCAATATACTACGAATTTCCATCCAATATGTTATTCCTTACGACTTCCAATCCGTTACGCCTTACCTTACTTACTTACTTACTAGCTTTTAGACGCGCAAGTAGCGTTTCTTTGAATCAAACGTGTGCGAGAGAAAGAAAATCTGTAAGTGACATGTGAAGATGGACATGGATCTGTTTAAAGAGAGCAAGGATTTGTATCAAGATCTGTAGGATAACGCTTCTAGGATTAGGGTTAGGGAAAACGAGAAGGATTATTTCAGCGGTATATTGCTGGAGTTTTAGTTTCCGAATGAGGATCCATTTTCGCCCCCTTGTGTCTTCTTACTTAGCCCTAAATTTCGGTTTCACACGGTCGGGGGGTGCGATTTGCACAGAAATGTTGACGCCCAGCAGCTGGCTTCCTTCATTTTCGATGGAGACAGTGGTTGTTGTGATACAGTAGGTGATTGTGGAGGGAGAAGTGCGGATGGAAATGGAGGCTCGTACAACTTCAAGTTCAAACACCTTTTGGCTGATAAGGAGGTATTTTCTATGTAATGGATGAATCAACCGGAAAAAACTTCAAATACTAATTGGCTGACAAGGAGGTATTTTGCACAGCAAGTCAAATTGTTGAAATAAGTTATGGTTATATTATATATCAGTTTATAATGTCAAAAGAGTTTTTAAAGAATAATTGTTTTGTTATATATCGGTTTATATTATATATGGTTATCCTAAATTTTATTTTTTCTGCTAGATATTCTAGCCACTAGATCCATACAGTTTTTGGAACCTGGTATATTTATATAGCGGCTTGGTAGAAGGGCTTTTTCTATAGAACTTTTCACTGCAACTTTTACACAGGTTCGATTTTCTTCTTTTGTGATTATTATTGCATGTTAGTTTGTGTTACTGATTATAGTTTTGAATTGTATCTCACCTTTTCATTTAAATTTTTATGTAGGTTTTGGTTTACAACATCGCCTCCTATCTGCAAGAAAAATTTAATATATATTTCTCTTTCGTGAAGTTATTTTTACAGCAGGCAAATATGGTAATCGGAAGTTAAAAGATTTACTGTCTCACCTTTTCATTAGGTTTTGGTTTAGTGTTATACTTATAAAAAAAAAGTCACAATTCTGAAAAAATGACAATTACAATTTGATTTGGTTCTGATTTGACTAATATAATCTAATAGTTTGTAGATGTAAGCACATTTAAATCGAGGTAAATGTGGTTGCCACTCCCTTCAATTTTTATTTTTATTTTAAAAATTGCTAACTAAAACTAGCATCCAGAACCAATTCACCATTCAAATAAATGTTTGTACAGTAAATTGTAATTTGTTTTCACAATTTAATATATGGGTTAAATCTATGTGTTTGTTATAAGTAAAAGTTTTCTTTAAAGGACATATTAACTTTAATATTTTTTAATTTTGTAAGAATCCCTCTCCTCTACATGTCTGCAAATAAAATCTCTTTTAATGTATTTTTCCTTTTTTTTGTGTGTTGATGATGTCTGTCACTCAGTAAAATACTAAATTTTTTATAATTTTATTAAAATCTTGAATCTTTTTGAGATTAAATGTATTCTAAATTTAAATTTAAATTTAGAAACCTATTAAAATTGAAGTATTTTGATTGTTGCCAATGACAATAAATTTAATTTTAGAAACATACTAAAATTTACATGTTTTGAATTATTGGAAATGGTAATAGATTTTTCCTTACAAAAATTTATTAATTTCATAATAGTTTTACTTTAATTATTTAAATTTATCTTCAATTTGCTTTTAGTTTTAGTTTTGAATACAATTCTTTTCATATTAATTCTTAAAATTAATTAGAAAAATATATTAAAAAAGTAAGATGTTTCTATTTTTTTCAATTTCATGATATAAATAAGTTAAGATTATGTGAAAAGTATTTCTCATATTTATAATTATTATAAAATTATTATTTTTAAATATTTATTTTTAATTTTTTATAAAATATTCTTACTTTCTATTATTGATAATCTTTTATCAGGTCTTTGAAAGTCAACCGATATGATTAGTAGTTTAAGAGAGAATTAAACCACTTTGAACCTTAAATCAATATAAAATTGAACCCTAACCTTACCACTAAACCAATTATAACTATAACACTAAACCAAGTGGAATTGCAAGCCTAATTTTAATCTAAATTATACTCCAAATCCAATCCAAACTTAACAACGTATATCAAATTGAGCCCAAACCCTAAATAAAATTAGACCTAAATCTTTAGGTCATGGAGAAACCTATTGAAAAAATAGAAACATCCCACCTTGAAAACCAAATTAAACATTAAAATAGATTGAGCCCTAACCTAGCAAAAAACCTTGTCAAAGTCTATAGCTCAATAATAAGGTGCCCATAGCCAAAACATAGGAAATTTTAAGTAAATCCTAACTAGAATGGAGACTAATACTTCAAAAAAGTTATATTTAAAATTAGAATGTTGTCAATCATAATTCAAATATCAATTCACTAAAATAGAATGTAATCACCATTTTAACAGATTTTACTAAATATATGTTAAAAAAATATCAAAATAAACAAATTTTAATTTAGAAACCCACTAAAATTGAAGTATTTTGAATTTTTTTTGATAGATAAAAGTAGCAAGAGGGTGCTGGCCCATAAAGAGACTAGAGGCACATTAACAGCATGTTAATGGCACTAACCGAAAGAGAGTTCCACAAATAAGCATTACAACATTGAAGCATTGAAGCCTTGACTCTAAACATACTTTCCCCTATCAAAAACAAAAATCATGATGCTAGCAAGCCAAAAAACAAAATCAGACCTGCAGCTAATAGTGTTCAAATTGTAAGCAAACCAGAGCCACACTGGGCTAGTCTTAAAACAGTAGCAATTGACAAAACCCCCAAAAAAACACTGGGGGATTCCGACCAGTAATTGAGCAAAATAAAGACCCCCATAATTAAGTATTTTGAATTGTTCACAATGAAAATAAATTTAATTTTAGAAAATTACTAAAATTTACATATTTTGAATTATTGGAAAGGGTAATAAATTATTTCCTGCAAAATTTTATTAATTTGATAATAGTTTTACTTTAATTAATTAAATTCATCTTCAATTTGCTTTTAGTTTTGAATACAATTCTTTCCATACAAATTCTTAAAATTAATTAGAAAAATATATTAGAAAGTAAGATGTTTCTATTTTTTTCAATTTTATAATATAAATAAATTAAGATTGTGTGAAAAGTATTTTTCATAAATTTATAATAATAAATTTATTATTTTTAAATTTTTTTATAAAAAATTATTTTTTTCTATTATTGATAATACAACCAATATGATTAGCACAAAAGAGAGAATTATATCTTATATCTTTGCAAGAACAAAACCACTTTGAACCTTAAATCAATATAAAATTGAACCTTGACCTTACCACTAAACCAATTATAACTATAACACTAAACCACGTGGAATTGTAAACCTAATTCTAATCTAAATTCTATTCCAAATTGAATCAAAACTTAACAATGGATACCGAATTGAGACCAAACCCTAAATAAAATTAGACCTAAATCTTTAGGTCATGGAGAAACCTATTAAAGAAATAGAAACATCCTACTTGGCTCTAAATTTGATTACAGATTAAACCAAGTAACTTAACCTTAACATAATTATAACTTTGATGTAACTTGTGTGTATATATATATATATATATATATATATATATATATATATATATATATATATATATATATATATATATATATATATATATATATATATATATATATATATATATATATATATATATATATATATATATATATATATATATATATATCTATGTATATGTATATGTATATGTATATGTATATGTATATGTATATGTATATGTATATGTATATGTATATGTATATGTATATGTATATGTATATGTATATGTATATGTATATGTATATGTATATGTATATGTATATGTATATGTATATGTATATGTATATGTATATGTATATGTATATGTATATGTATATGTATATGTATATGTATATGTATATATATAAAATATGTCAGATGTATCAAGACTTTTAATTTTTTCATTATTCAACTTTTGTAAAAATATTCAATTGAAAAATAATTACAGTTCTACTTGTAACCATGACCTTAAACCTAACCTTAACACTAAACCCTAAACTAATTAATATAATAAATTTATACCAAACTCTAATCCTAATGCTAACCCTAAACATGATAAAAAATTGCAGTGATATAAATTATAACACTAAATGACACATTAAACCATAGCCATGAACAGTCCCAACCATTCTATCACCCTAATCATAATTTTAAACTTAATCCCTACCCTAACCCTAACTTTGATGTAACTTGTATACATAATTCTCACCTTGATGTTAAACTCCAACTGTGACTATAAACACTAAACCCTAACCTTATAATAATAAAATTATTATTTTAAATTTTTTTGGCTTTCTATTATTGATAATCTTTTATGAGTTCTTTGAAAGTCAACCAATATGATTAGTACAAAAGAGAGAATTATATCTTATATCTGTGCATGAACAAAACCACTTTGAACCTTAAATTAATATAAAATTGAACGCTAACCTTACTACTAAACTAATTATAAATATAACACTAAACCAAGTCAAATTGCAAGCCTAATTCTAATCTACATTCTACTCTAAATTGAATCCAAACTTAACAATGTATACCAAATTGAGCCCAAACCCTAATCAAATTAGACCTAAATCTTTAGTTCATGGAGAAACCTATTGAAGAAATAGAAACATCTAACCTTGAAAACCAAATTAAACATTAAACTAGATTGAGTGATAACCTTAACTCTAAATTACACATTGAACCAAGTTGAACCCTAACCTTAACATAATTCTAACTTTGATGTAACTTATATATATCTATATATAAAATACACCAAGATGTATCATGACTTTTAATTTTTTCATCATTCAACTTTTATAAAAATATTCAATTGAAAAATACCATAATTCTACTTGTAACCATGACCATAAACCCAACCTTAACACTAAACCAAAACCTAATTAATACAATAAGTTTATACCAAACTCTAACCCTAATGCTAACCTTAAACACGATATGAATTGTAACACTAAGTAACACATTAAATCATAGCCATGATACATTAATGCTAATCCTAATCTTGAACTTAAACCTAACATAACAATTATTCTATCATAACCATAATAAAGTCCCCACCATTCTGTCACATTAATCATAATTTTAAACTTAATCCCTACCCTAACCCTAATTTTGAGGTAAACCCTAAACATAGTCCTATTGTAATTATAATCAAAACCATACCCCTAACCATAATTCTCCTCGTAACCATGACCATAAACTAGACCTTAATAGTTCCAGTCCCCACCATTATGTCACATTAATCATAATTTTAAACTTAATCTGTACCCTAACCCTAATTTTGAGGTAAACCCTAAACATAGTCCTATTGTAATTATAATAAAAACCATACCCCTAACCATAATTCTCCTCATAACTGTGACCATAAACCAGACCTTAACACTAAACCCTAACCCTAATCATAATAATAAATCTAAACTAGACTCTAACCCTAATGCTAATGCTAAATGCTGACCCTAATCAAATTAATTAATTCAATGTGTTAATCAATCTCTATATATAATCCTTTATTTTCTCACTATATAATTTACTATTGTAGATTAATTATAATAAAAATAATAATATCTTTCATTATGTGTCACAATTGCTACTAGCTTATATATATATATATATATATATATATATATATATATATATATATATATATATATATATATATATATATATATATATATATATATAATATATATATATATATATATATATATATATATATATATATATATATATATATAATATATATATATATATATATATATATATATATATATATATATATATATATATATATATATATAAAAGCTAGTATGATATTAACATTTTAACATTATTATTTTGACCATATAAAATAACAATTGCTTTTTATACTATTTCTACCATTATTTCTTCAACTCTATCGCTCTTTTATTAGGATGTTTTCTCCACCTAATTTTCTATTTATATAGACATGCACATCCACACACACTAAATTGGTTGTGTGCAAAGCAACACTTCCTTTACATTGTCCTTCTTTGTGGTACACTCTTTTACAAATACAATCGTATTAGACAATAAATCATTGCAAACTTTTTATTTATTTTTCAATTATAATAGATTTACCAGATTAATAGATTTTTATTATAATATAATATAATTATATTTAAAGTATAAATTAATAACAATTTGATTTGGGAATGGGAACACCCCACAACACAACAGTAAGTTCCAAGCCTCTTATTTGGGAGGTCTTGGGTTCAAGTCTTCTTGAGCTTCATGTTGATTTTTGGCTTTGGCCTATTACCCATCAAAAAAAAAAAAAATAGTTTGATTTGAATTTTATTTATTTAAGGAGTTTTCAAAATTTGAAATTTTCTTTAAATTTTCATTCTCGTTGGACAAGTTTTTTTATCGGTCTAGGTAGCCTAGTGGGTTTAAAGATATTAAGTGGATTTAGTTTTTTATTAATTAGATTTAGTTTGATTAATTAGATTTTGTTATTTAGTTAGATTAGTTTATTAATTAGTTTTTTTATAGGTTTTTAGATTTTAATAATTTAGTTAGTTTTAGATTTTTAGTTTTAAATTTTAGTTTTAAATAATATAATGATACTTAGTGAGCAATTAAGCATGCATCTGATTTTAAAAGAAATTGGTAAGAGTTTTAAACATATATTATATCACTTATAGGCATGAGTTAGATGAAGTACACATTTTAATATTCTATATGTAAGTTACAATTATGAATAGAAAATTTTCAATTTTTACATTGTAAAGTTAATTTAAAAGACTATATAAAATATTTTTTTTGAATATTTATATTTAAAAACTGTTTGAGTGAAACGTTTAACTATATTATTGTGGAGAGAATAATAAAAAAACAACTTCATATTTATTCGATGTACAAATTACATACCAAGTTGCAATTACTAGTATTAAATATTACACTAACAATATAACAGGCCACATATTGACATAACTATAGGCTTTAAGGATGCCCACTCCTTAACCACCTAATCTGAAATGATTAATACACAAAGCCTTCATTTATTTATTCCCCATCTCCATTTCATTCCATTCTATCCTATTGAACTATGTGCTTTGCACTGCTCTAGCTTGGTCTATCATGGCTCCTCTTTTGTTTTACCTTCTCATGCTCTGCACCTTTTCAATCTCCACTCTTCCTCACTCTCTCAATATCTCTCAATAGCAGCAATTGCTCTTGCAATTCAAAGTGGCTTTTTCTACTAGCTCTTCTTCACTGGCAGATTGGACTCCACTTCATCCCCTCTATAATTGGACTGCCGTTACCTACGATCCCTCTTTTCAATACATCCTCGACCTCAACTTATATATATGAATTTAGATGGCTCCATCTCTCTTGTGCTGGGGAATATGTCCTCTCTTCAATCCCTCAATCTCTCATGCAATGCCCTCACTGGTACCATTCCGCCTCAACTCGGCCAACTTGACCGTCTGTAGGTACTCTGGCTATGGAGCAATCAATTAAAAGGAACAATTCCCCACTCTCTCTTGGCTTGCCGTAGTTTGTACTACCTGGCACTCTCCTATAACCAACTGCATGGAAGCATTCTGCCTAAGCTCAGTCTCCTCACAATATTGAAGCTTCTCTACTTGAGAGAAAACAATCTCACAGGTGTCATCCCCTCTTCTTTGAAAAATATGTCCACTTTAGTTGAATTGGATTTGGTAGAAAATGATCTTCGTGGCCCCATTCCCAGCTTTTTAGGAAATCTCTTTGCCTCGGCTGAGTTAGATTTGTACCAAAACAATCTTCATGTCCCCATCCCTCCTGAATTGGTCATGCTCACTCACCTACAGGCTCTTTACCTTACGAAAAATAACCTATCAGGCACCATTCCTAGCTCATTAGGTGTAATGACTGAGATATCGACACAAAAGCCACATTAGTAAAACCCAAAATTTTAGGGAGTCGGTCAACAAGTCAGTCAATGGTTGAATACAAAAGTTGATAAGATGCCAATAGATTCCATATTATTAAAGAAAGAACAGAAATATAATTACGACCATATCTATCGAAAAGATAAAGCATACCTTTGTTCAAAGACAAGAGAAATGTCGACCATATGTCGAGTGTCCTAGAGAAATCACAATAAGAGATGTTGCATTAAATACCAGTAAAAATAAAATATCATGTCAAGATAACAACTCAATAGATCTTCGACAACCGTCGAGACATATAGTAAAAGATTAATATTAGCTTCAATTACGAACTTCCATTTCATAAAATGAAAAATAAACCTCAGAGTCGAGAAATACCACCATGTCGAATACCACATGCATATTGCACTGTAAGGTAAAGTCCTTCCTAAAAAGTTCTTCAGAAACCTGTTCACAAAAGGCAGCTAGGGTAAGAATATTGTGGGAGTGCATTTCCACCCAACCACGAAGCATTAACGCTTCCCCGGAACCTTTCCTGACATGAAAGATACCCAGCCTAGCTAGAAGTAATCTAATCAAGTAAAACTATATGAAGTAATAGAATTGTGTAAAACAACAATACGAACTTCAAATACCATCAAATACATCATAATGTTGATACATGATGGAGTACCATAGGATTGAATAACATCCTTTTCAAATAGTATAAAATACTTCAAGCTCTTAATTCTCACTATTTTAGATCAGTCAAAGAAACTAACATAACCCATAAAGCATCACAAATGTTCATGTCATGAATACATACAAAATAAATCTAAGTAAATAACATTTCTTTTATATGCGCATTCCTTTCTCATCCAAAATACATCAATTTTCATTTTACAAGATCAAGTTGTTTCAATACATGCAAAGTTCATGGAAAATTCTATTTCTAGAAGTTCAAACATCTTCATTATTTAATCTTTATTCTCAACATTAACACAACTCAAATTCATAATCAATCATGGTTCAAATTTCTCACTCATATATCATGTTAAAATCTAGTACTCAAAATAAACAATGTATGCATCAATTTATTATATTTCCAAATCATAAAAAGAATAGGAATCTCCATTGATAACAATATTAGTGCTTATCGACCATCTAGTATATTATTAGAGAATCTTTCATGATATATCATATATGGTTATCTCAATTAGGTAACCTTTCTCGCTCTATATAATATTGGGTGTTTCCAAAATAATTCAATTCCATAGGATAGACCGAATAATTTTCCTAATATAACAAACCATAAGAACATATTAAATATAATCTTCTAACAAATCTAAATTGAATTCATAGTTGTGACAATTTTTCTATTATAGGGCCAACCTTGAGCAATCTAGGATCCAACCGAAGCTAACATTAACAACAATGCTCTGTAACAGTAATGTGACAAAAACTCAGAGAAGAATACTGCTATAGCCTTATCACAGGGTATGTGCAAGATCATGAGGGGCCAAAAAGTGGCGATGTCAGTTCAAAACTTTGACAATGTAGCTGACGATTTTTTTTTCACCCGAATTTGATAAAATGAAAAGGGTATCTTAAGGAGATTATCAACTTTCTATCAATATAATTACTGTCAAATTTTGAATTCGGTAAGTAATTATTAGTTATTTTCTAATTGAGCTACCTCTAAAGTGCTGATTTATATATTGATTGAAAAATGACTATAACTTTCAGACGGTATAATATTTTTGAAATCTGAAAAATGCACCACATTCTATTCTTTGCCTACTATAAGGAAAAAAAATTATTTGAATTTTGTAAAGTTTTGAATGAGTTAAGGTGGTCAGACATGGGAGTTTTTTAATTCTGAAAATGTTGTAGCAAAAAATTCATAATTAATTATTTTTTTGGAATAAAATTACTAAAAAATATGTGTCACATCTGGGCATGAGTCTACTACTTATATACAAAATTTTATAATAAAATATTATCATTTGATTATGATTAAGGTGGTTAGACATACACCTACTTCTTATTTTTTTCCTAAAATTTTTGTACTGCTGCATTGAAATCTATACTTTTCACCAATCATAATAACTTTTTCTCAAAAAAGGCCTATTAGTTTAGAAACTACATTCAATTTTCTATAGATTATATTCTTACAACTTTTTGATATTAGGTTCATAGCTAGTTGAAATTTTCACGTCAAGTTGACTAACCTTGATTTGCTGATTTTTCAATTCCACTTAAGGGCATAGTTTGGCCCCTCATGATCTTGCACATACCCCACATAAAGATAATACAATGAAGTCATTGACATCATTGATTTTAACAATGATATTAGGAATGTAAAAGAGTTTCAATGCTGCTGTTAAAACCATGAGTCTGGGACAAAGAACAGTAGTAAATGATGTTCAAAACAAATAATGATGACAGGGAAATCAAAACTTATAACAGTGATCCAAGGAAATGTTGATGTCATGACAAGGAGGTAATGATCAATGTTACATGGATAAAAGTGTAGTCATATTAAAAATGATCAAACCATTATCACAAAAAGGAGGTATCCATGCATTTGAGACTGCCTTTGTTTCAAAGAGACCATTGAAGACAGGAAGAAGCCCAGCAAGTTTCATTGTGTTGGTTAACAGTTTGTCCTCTCGTTAGATTTATAATCTCTGACTCTTCTTGACACCCAAGGTGACAGAACAAAAGGATGTCCACCAACAAATGAGTCAGTGTAAGTCATCTATCACTACCCTCTGAATTGACAGGTAGAGCTCCCTGATTGTGTTTGATATGCTATGAATGTGTTTTTCTATTGATCATCAGATTATTCCTTATGAATTTTAACCAAATTGTTTGTAGGCACAAACAATTCAGGCAAGGATAAAATGGATAATCTATAATCCCCAATGGAATGTTGATCATAGATTATTAGGAAGTCTATCTTCTAGTCTAAATCTATCTACTCTAAGAATGCATATCCTACTAAGGAGAATAGGAGCAGAATCATATATGGACAGTAAATGGAATTACCTATGCTGCAATTACTAACATGAAATGGAATTCAAGCAGGAATCACAGTTTCACATACAATTGTACTTTCTATTTAGATGCATCTAGATAACTGAATGAATAGGAGAAGAATCATACATGAAAGGTAAATGGAATCACTTTCACTACAATCACCAACATGAAATGGAATCCAATAAGTAATTACAACTTCACATATAATTGTTTTGTCTATTCTAATAAAAAATGAATAACTACTGGCACAACAAACATGAAATAAAGCTTAGCAAATAGAATTACTCTGCTCCAATACAAGTTTGTCGACCCTCATACTAAATCTCTTTACAGAATATACAGATTTTACAATACATCAGGCTCGTAGGAGCCAATGACCTTCCCTCTCCTTTGAATACAAAGAGACAAAGCATAAAGAGATAAACTCTTCCAATTTGAGAACTCGAAAAGTCACTATGAGACTCTTCATCTCCTTTTTAATAGTATCTATCAAGCCAAATCCATTGGGCTTCTCGAAGTCAAGTCATCATTCAAATTTAGGCAGAATAACTAACCCGATCTCCAACTCGCATTGATCCTCTCCTTCAGATGCTTTAAAACATTCAGCATGATCTCATGACTTTGTCTTCTATTGAGATGCACTCATCTTCTTGTTTTGCTAACTTACAGTCTTGTCGCATGATCGTATGACTCTTTTTCAACTCTTGCGATCATGCGACAACTTTAAATAAACTTATATTATATTTTTATCACATCTGCGCTGTTAGCGTATATAGGTTCCCGGTGACAATCTACCAACTCAGTACTTCGTGGACCAATCACAGACTACCATACATACTTGTGAAACATTTTGGACCCACCACCTTTACTGACTTTACACCTAGAGGATCAGACAGATGGCGTATGATCTGATGGGCTCACAAGATTCTACGAGATCATACGCCATCCATCGATTTGGAATCTTAAGATGCGCTTAAAATTAAGGAGGCCCACCTGAATACATGGCAAGATCCTGTTAATTTGCAAAGCATCTTCAGTGACTTACGCTATCGCATGATCACATAGCAATATTTTAATCCATGCGATCATGTGACCGCTTCATCATTGGTGCATCTGCGCTCTCAGGGTACATGGGTCCCACTTGGTCTTCCATTGTTGCATGATCGCAAGAGTGTTCTCTCAGTCATGCGATCATGTGACCACACACCTAACCGGCTACGCTTAACATTAGGGAGGCCCACCATGCTACGTGTTCAGATCTCGCATGATCGCAAGACATCTTCCACACCATAGCAACAAAGGGACATCCATTGATTCTCCTTTAGCATGCCACACGGTATAAATGACTTCAGACCCACCGGAACACGTGGCAAGATCTCGCATGATTGCAAGATAGTTCTCTCAGTCATGTGATCATGAGACCACACCTACCACAGGGCTTTATTTTCAACATCAAACCACACACCATTTTCACTATTTGGATCATTGTGATTTGATGGATCATCCCGTACCTGCACTGTCAATATATTACCCTACCGGCCAATGAAAACTGGACAAGTCATTGCCCAAGGACCCACCACCAGAGCTGAAAGCCTCTGTTTGACCGTTTGTCACATGATCACATGCGGCCAGGAAGGCCTATGAGATCATGCGACCAACTGCGAAGTGTTATCTGCCACCACAAACCATTTTCACTATTTTAACTGTGACCCCTGACAGTTTGTTATTTTCTTGACTGCTGACTGGCCCCGCGGTGACGCTAGAAACTGGGACCCACCTGGTCAGAGTTGCACACTTGAAGGTCAAAAACACAGAGGGTTTTCAAACTGAAGATCGAAAACATAGAGAACTTTCGAACTGCAAGTCAAAAACATCCTGAACCTTTAGAGAGAAGGTCGAAAACACACTAGGTTTTCAGGCCCAAAGGCAGAAAACACACTGCTATATAGAGTAAAATCTGAATGATTCAATGCTAGCTCTGTCATTGCATCCCTCACATGAAGAATTTTCTCATGGTTCTTTTGAATGCCTGAAACTTATTACTCCCAAACATCATTCCACTTGCTGAAAAGATCATCAATTGGAGCACCATGATCTTTGTCAGGTTGGGATCTACAACCTACCCAAATAATGAGACCTTGATAACAACCCACCCAGCTTGAAACAAGAAGGCAATGGCAGGGGTACCTGGCAAAGACTTCCTATCCTAGGGAAGACTTAGACCTAGACACCATCATGACTAGACTAACTTGATCTGACAAAAAGATGATGGGTGACTGAAAGTCAGGCAACAACTGGCTTTGTCTGGGGATCATGTACTGCAAGGTGCATGAAGAATTCAGCTTCTCTGGTTCTACAAGTGCCTTATCCATTGGGTTGCGGAGTCTAGACCAAAGAGAACAATGAGAAAATGTATACAAGGAGGGCGGAGGGGAGCAAGGCAGACTGAACTAAAGGAATAGAAAACCACAACTAACTAAACAAGGAAAGGCTACACTAGACACACCAAAATTGGAAAGAAGACCTCACCAGCAGGACCAACAGCAAGGAAAGATTCATACATGACCATTTATAGGGAGAGAAAAGTATGAACCTTTTCTGAACAGAAGAAGATGCTCCACCAATTTGAAGAAGCATTGGTAACCTCTAGCTACTCCTTCATTGTTGAACTTGAGGCCAAGAGCTATCTGGAACATGATGACCCACAAGACCTTTCCAAACAGCCATGCCTCATTATAAATCTCTAGTTCATCTATGCTTCCATATACATCCTTTTTTGCATATTCAACTTTATGTGATGAAAGAGAATATTCACCAGATTCCGAAAATACTAAAACATACTTGCATCTATTTATTCCATTACCAACAAGATCACCTTTATCAAAAATACCAGCATCTAAATGATTGCAAGCACTGTCCTTAGAAACCTCAAATTTCAAACTAGGACTGAAAATAGATGATTCTTCATTACATATGGGGTTAATCTAGATTGAAGCACCTTCTTCATCTCTAGCATTTATCAAAACTGAAAAATGTTCCTCTGAATTCAAAACTTCAATATTTGGACTAACCATGGAAGGAGATTCACATGTGGCTTGATCAATTTCCTTTTTAAGACTAGGAAGATCTTCATCTAATTCTTTGTCTTCTACATAATGCTGCAGTACTTCATTAGCCACTAAAAATTCTTGTTCAAAATCTATTGTTGCATCAATTTCTTCATCAACAAGAAAATTGTCAGAACATATTTCAGGCTCTTCATCTATACATATTTGATCAGGAACATTTAACATTATATTATCTTCAAAACAAAATGTTTCTGATATCTGATCTTTATCAGCTATAATGAATGAAGGATCAACCTTATTATGTTCTTCAATAACATCAGGAATTTCATATTTTAATAGCCCATTAGCCTTAGGATGATCTTTAGAAGAAAAATAGTTTGAAACATTATCCTCATTCTTTTCACCCAATCTACAACTTTCATCAACACAAGAAAAAGGAAACATGGATACATCTTCTTTTTCAATTTTGTTTACCTTTTCTTCCTGATCTTCAAGAATCTCCTTGTTCACCAAATTTTGTCTTGTAGAATTCCAGGGCTTTTCTTGCTCTTCTGAAACTAGGCAACTTGTAGATTCTTTACTTACCAGTTCTTCTTTAGGTATAGTCAAAAGAACAGATTTCTTCTTTGTCCTTTGGGCTTGGACCTTGAAATACTTCTGATGCACATGTTTTAACAATAGGGCAGACTGATGATCTTCAGACACACTCAATCCTTTCTTCAAACCCTCAGTCAAACTTAGTTTATATGCTTCCCAAAGGAATTGGAAGTTGGGATCATCTTCAGCATTTATCTCCTTAATTGTGGGTTTCCTTCTGATCTATTTTCTTGGTTTAACCTCTTTTTCACTCAAGAGTGAAAAATTTAATGAGGTGTGATCTTGAGGGGCTTCTAACATTTCACCATCATCCATATTGAGCTCTTTCTTTAACTTCTGCAACAACTTTGTTTTCTCTTCCACTTCTTTCAACAAATGATATCTTGCACATATACTCATCCACAATAGAGCGGTTACATGATCCTCTTCAATACTCAGGTTCATCTTTCTTCCACGAGTAATGCTTTCTCTCAAAGCATCAAACATATCATGCAATACAAAATCAGTAGTGTGATGAAGTTCTATAAGGGAAGGATCTGGCCTCCTTCCTTTCTCCATTTTAGAAGGCATGGTCTTTTTACAACAGAGTCTCCAATCTCCTGCAAGTTTTGAGCTAATACAATTTTGAAAATATAAAACACTAGACTCTTCAACCAAAGTTATGAGGACCAGAGCGGAGTTGCCAATCTCTAAGAAGTAGAGATAACTATAAAACTAAGGAAACCAATATCAGCATCAATCTTCTCTTCTTCCTCAGTTGAGTGCTTTCCAGTCTTCAACTTTAAGCTAGTTCTTCCTTCAGCACGTGGGACTGGAAACCTGATTCTTGTGGCAAGCACCTGTCTCCACAAGATTAGCTATAAAAGGGGAAACCAAAAATATGTCTATTTACAAATTCTCCCCAACAGAGTCGCCAAAAACTATTGGTTAACAGTTTGTCCTCCCATTATATTTATAATCTCTAACTCTTCTTGACACCCAAGGTGAGAGAACAAAAGGATGTCCACCAACAAATGGGTCAGTGTAAGTCATCTATCACTCCCCTCTGAATTGACAGGTACAACTCCTTGATTGTGTTTGATATGCAATGAATGTGTTTTTCTATTGATCATCAGATTATTCCTTATGAATTTTAACCAAATTGTTAGTAGGCACAAACAATTCAGACAAGGATAAAATGGATAATCTATAATCCCCAATGGAATGTTGATCACAGATTATCAGGAAGTCTATCTTCTAGCCTAAATCTATCTACTCTAAGAATGCATATCCTACTAAGGAGAATAGGAGCAGAATCATATATGGACAGTAAATGGAATTACCTATGCTGCAATTACTAACATGAAATGGAATTCAAGCAGGAATCGCAGTTCCACATACAATTGTACTTTCTATTCAGATGCATCTAGATAACTGAATGAATAGGAGAAGAATCATACATGAAAGGTAAATGGAATCACTTTCACTGCAATCACCAACATGAAATGGAATCCAATAAGTAATTACAACTTCACATATAATTGTTCTATCTATTCTAATGCAAAATGAATAACTATTGGCACAACAAACATGAAATAAAGCTTAGCAAATAGAATTACTTTGCTCCAATACAAGTTTACTGACCCTCATACTAAATCTCTTTACAGAATATATAGATTTTACAATACATCAAGCTCGTAGGAGCCAATGACCTTCCCTCTCCTTTGAATATAAAGAGACAAAGCATAAAGAGATAAACTCTTCCAATTTGAGAACTTGAAAAGTCACTATGAGACTCTTCATCTCCTTTTTAATAGTATCTGTCAAGCCAAATCCATTGGGCTTCTCAGAGTCAAGTCATCATTCAAATTCAGGCAGAATAACTAACCCGATCTCCAACTGGCATTGATCCTCTCCTTCAGATGCTTTAAAACATTCGGCATGATCTCATGACTTTGTCTGCTATTGAGATGCACTCATCTTCTTGTTCCGCTAACTTACAGTCTTGTCGCATGATCGTATGACTCTTTTTCAACTCTTGCGATCATGCGACAACTTTAAATAAACTTATATTAAATTTTTATTGCATCTGCGCTGTTAGCGTATATAGGTTCCCGCTGACAATCCGCCAACTTAGTACTTCATGGACCAATCACAAACTACCATACATGCTCGTGAAACATTTCAAACCCACCGCCTTTACTGACTTTACACCTGGAGGATCAGACGGATGGCGTATGATCTGATGGGCTCACAAGATTCTATGAGATCATACGCCATCCATCGATTTGGAATCTTAAGATGTGCTTAAAATTAGGGAGGCCCACCTGAATACGTGGCAAGATCCCGTTAACTCGCAAAGCATCTTTGGTGACTTATGGTATCGCATGATCGCATAGCAATATTTTAATCCATGCGATCATGCGACCGCTTCATCATTGGCGCATCTATGCTATCAGGGTACGTGGGTCCCACTTGGTCCTCCATTGTCGCATGATTGCAAGAGTGTTCTCTCAGTCATGCGATCATGCTACCACACACCTAACCGGCTATGCTTAACATTAGGGAGGCCCACCATGCTATGTGTTCAGATCTCGCATGATCGCAAGACATCTTCCACACCATAGCGACAAAGCGGCATCTGTTGATTCTCCTTTAGCACGCCGCACGGTATAAATGCGTTCGGTCCCACCGGAACACGTGGCAAGATCTCACATGATCGCAAGATAGTTCTCTCAGTCATGCGATCATGCGACCACACCTACCATAGGGCTTTATTTTCAACATCAAACCGCACACTGTTTTCACTATTTGGATCGTTGTGATTTGATGGATCATCTCGTACCTGCACTATCAATATATTACCCCGCTGGCCAATGAAAACCAGACAAGTCACCACCCAAGGACCCACCACCGGAGCTGAAAGCCTCTATTTGACCGTTTGTCGCATGATCGCATGCGGCCAGGAAGGCCTATGCGATCATGCGACCAACCACGAAGTGTTATCTGCCACCGCAAACCGTTTTCACTATTTTAACTGTGACCGCTGATGGTTTGTTGTTTGCTTGACTGCTAATTGGCCCCGTGGTGACACTAGAAACTGGGACCCACCTGGTCGGAGTTGCGCACTTGAAGGTCGAAAACACAAAGGGTTTTCAAACCAAAGATCGAAAACATAGAGATCTTTCGAACCGCAAGTCAAAAACATCCTGAACCTTCAGAGAGAAGGTCAAAAACACACTGGGTTTTCAGGCCCAAAGGCAGAAAACACACTACTATATAGAGTAAAATTTGAATGATTCAATGCTAGCTCTGTCATTGCATCCCTCGCATGAAGAATCTTCTCATGGTTCTTTTGAATGCTTGAAACTTATTACTCCCAAACACCATTCCACTTTCTGAAAAGATCATCAATTGGAGCACCATGATCTTTGCCGGGTTGGGATCTACAACCTACCCAAATAATGAGACCATGATAAGAACCCACCTGGCTTGAAACAATTAGGCAATGGCAGGGGAACCCGGCAAAGACTTCCTATCCTAGGGAAGACTTAGACCTAGACACCATCATGACTAGACTGACTTGATCTGACATTACTTAAAAAAATGATGGGTGACTGAAAGTCAGGCAACACACTGACATTAAGATCTTTTCTCTGATGGTAAACTAGGACAGACTTCAAAAGGTCTACCATGAAGATAGTGGTAATGGAACTGTGATTTCTAAAGCTATGAGTGTAATGATTCAACTAAATATTTCTCTACTAGAAATAATTACTTCTATGATAAAATGGTTGGAATGCCCTGATAAAATAATCAAATTCATGCTCACAGGGACATGTTTTTAATTACTAAGATGGTCTTTATAGAGTCATGGTCTTATATCTGTGAGGATAAGAATAGTTCTAATTTATAAATCACATACTGGTAAAGAAAAATAGAAGAGAGAAGAGACTTAAAAATGTCAAAGAATTCAGATTCTATAAAGAAAGCAACCACTCCATTTATTCTAACACAATCAAAGATTCAAGGATATCTTGGGTCTAATTCCCTATTCGTAGATTTTCAGTCAAAATTTAAAATGTTTAAAGGAAACGACATTATAAAGATTCTTCAAAATGTGTCAGCAGTAGATCAAAGTTATAAGGCTAAAGTAGCTTTGGTGCTTCAGATTGCATGTGATGACAAAATCGTCAAGTTGTTTGCTGATTCAAAAGACAAAGGTTCTGCTGAAAAATGACGTTGCATAAATGCTATTCTTTGGAACAGGCAAGGCATTAATGACATTCAACAGAAATATCAGAACTTAAAACCTCCTTCGTATGAGAACTTTAATGGGGAACTACTATAGCCAAATTCTAAGAATACTATCCAAAGGCTAAAAACTCATATGCTAGTGACTAAAAGTTTTCATTACGAATTCGAACCTATTGTCTTAAGCTGGAGTTTGGGAGATCTCCCCTACAAATTCTGTTACATAAATTTTTTTTGTAGGTGTCAATAAATTTTCAAATCATCATTTTTATTTATACATTCAGAGTGACGGTTAGCCTACATATCAGCTTTCAAAAGTGCTGTGGTTAGTCCAACACTCTTCCTCTGATGTAACTCGGAGGAATAATAGATCTGAATTGAAATTCTGATATTTCCTGTACAAATTTAGATGCATCTAAGTTTCTTTGTGAATATCTGTTTTCTCAACAAATAGTGCATTTTCTTTTACCGCTTCGCCCTGTTTTGGCATGTTATGTTATGGATTGTTCACTGAGATAACGTTTTCCTTCTAAATTTTAAATTCAATTCATAGTTCAGTTAATTATTTCCATGTAAAGTGTAGCATTCTCAGAAAGTACGAAGTTTTCTTGTAGAAATTCAAACAGGTACAATGAATTTAATCCGATTTGATGAACTTCAATAAAAACATTTCCATTCAATATTAACAAATCCAAAAAAACACAGAAAGGAACCTGAATTTTTAATGCAACAGATGTAAAAATGTCTTCTCCTCCCTTTTGCTGCGCTATTCCCCTACTTTCCTTGCTCCTCTTTTCTTTTTCTTCCCCAAAACTAACTCCTTTAGAGTTTGGAAAGGGGTGCCTATCTCCCGAGGTTGCCTCTGTCATGCCTTAAATTAAGCATGCAAGGGAGAGTTCTTATTCAATTTTGTCTGCCTTCTCTCCCGTTTAAAAAGCCCATTCAAAGATAACAAATGTTTACTCACCGTAACTAAATCCTAAATTTTAGGAATTTAATTTGACTGTAAAAAAAATAAAATGGGTTGGACATTAGGAAACCTATCTACCTTGACTGATTTATATTTGTCAGAAAACTATCTCCAAGGACCCATTCCCCCTGAAATGGGCATGCTCACTCACCTGCAAATTCTTTACCTAATAACTTATCAGGTGCCATGCCTAGATCACTAAGAAATCTGTCTTCCTTGATCCATTTAGAATTGTCAGGAAATGATCTTCACGGTCCCATTCCCTCTGAATTGAGCATGCTCAATCACCTGCAGGTTCTTAACCTTGAGGGTAATAACTTATCAGGTACCATTCCTAGTTCTTTAATAAATCTCTCGAAATTGGCTATATTAGCTCTCAATCAAAACCAGCTTAGTGGACGTATTCCATGGGAAATTGGTACCAAGCTCTTCAATTTGGAAATTCTAAGTTTATCGGAAAATCAGCTTAGTGGAAAGATACCAAACTCCCTTGGTAATTGTTCCAACCTTACACAGCTTCGTTTAGCAGTAAACCAGGTCAGTGGAATGGTGTCAAGGGAGCTAGGTAAGTTGAAACTCCTGATCCGGCTTTACCTGCACACCAATCAACTTGTTAGTGACAGCAGTAACACGTTAGCCTTTCTAACTTCTCTCACAAATTGCTCTCACTTGCAAGAAATACGAGTGTCGTATAATCATCTCACTGGTACATTGCCCCCATCCATAGGACAACTGTCTTCCAATCTCAATATCTTCGATTTATCAGAAAACATGATAAGAGGAAGCATACCACAGTAGATTGCCAATCTAACAAACTTAACCTATTTATGTTTAGCCAACAATCTTTTCAGTGGCAATATTCCATCTGGAATTAAAAAATTCCATAAGTTGGAAAGATTGTGGTTGGATGGGAATAAATTAGGAGGAGCCATTCCAAGTGAGATAGGTCAAATGCAACATCTCGAACTGGTACATCTCGGTTACAATCGGCTATCAGGGAAGATCCCAGATTCTCTTTGTAACCCCCAATAGCTAAGACATCTTTTACTTCAGCACAACAGGTTGTCAGGGATTGAGGAGATCCCTGTTAGTCTAGCAGGATGTCAGAAGTTGGAGCTCCTAGACCTGTCTTACAATAAATTAGTGGGAAGGATACCTCCTGATATCATTGCAAGCCTTCAAAATCTGGCATTTTACCTCAACCTTTCATGGAATTCTCTGGAAGGGTCCCTGCCACAGGAGATGAGAAATTGCAATGGCTCAAGCCATAGACATCTCTAGAAATCGACTTACTGGGGTGATTCCAAGTTCTCTTGGAGACTGCACAGAATTAGAGCATCTCAATCGGTCCCACAATGCCTTTGAAGGTCCAATTCCAGATTCACTCTCCAAGTTACAAAATCTTGAAGAAATGTATCTTTCTTGCAATTCTTTATCAGGTTCAATGCCTAAGTCCCTAACAAGACTGAAAGCACTTCAGTTCATGAATGTTTCTTTCAATAATTTGTCAGGGCACATTCCAGAAGCAGGGTAGTTTCCAAACAGAACTTTTATAACATTGTTGATGGGAAACCCTGGCCTCTGTGGCCCAACGAATTATTCATTGCCTCCATTCCCAAAGCAGACTCAAGAAAAGCATTCACTGTTTAAGAAAATAGTCTTATCAGTTGTTGGAGTAATTGGATTTATATTGTGCTCCTTCGTTATAGGAATCCCTCGAACTTTTTTTTTCATCCCTCGAAATTGGATTTTGACATCCATTCTCTTCCATGTTTTCATTCGCATCTTCGCATCCCTCGAACTTTATTTTTCAACGGCTTAGCTATCCAAAATTTTCTTATGAAGAGCTTGTAATTGCAACAGCCGACTTTGATGAGTCAAACTTGCTTGGAGTGGGTAACTTTGGATCAGTCTACAAAGGCATTTTGAGGGATGGTAAGATCGTTTCAATCAAGGCTCTTAATTTGCATAATGAAGAAGCTCATAAGAGCTTCAACACAGAATGCAAAGTGCTAGGGAGGATTCGACACCGTAACCTGACTAAAATTATCAGTGCGTTTTCCTACCCTGGCTTTGAAGGTTTAGTTCTTCAATTTGCATCAAATGGGAGCTTGGAGAAACATTTGCATCTTGACAGGGATGATCAGGAAACTTGTAACTTTGGATTGATCCACTATTTGAGCATTGCTGTGGATGTTCCCCATGGCATGGAATATTTACATCATGATTGTCCTCTGCAAATTGTGCACTGTGATTTAAAGCCTGGCAATGTGCTCCTGGACGACAACATGACAGCCCTTGTGACTGATTTTGGTATATGCCGTTTGACTACTCCAAACTCTATAGATTCACTAAGTGCAACAACATTTGCACTCAAAGGATCTATTGGCTATATTGCTTCAGGTATTTTTTAAGTTCCACTATATTTGGAATATCATTTCTCTTTAATAGTTTTTCGAGATTTTCATGAATCAAATTGATTGCAGAGTATGGATTGTGGGGGTGTTTCTACAAAGGGAGATGTTTACAGTTATGGAATTCTGATACTAGAGATGGTTACAAGGAAGAGGCCAACTGATGACATGTTCGTGGGAGACCTGAACTTGCAGAAGTGGGTAAGGTTAGCTTTTCCAGACAGAGTAGCAGATATTGTTGAGAGTGCTTTATTGAGAGATGCGAATGAAAACATGGAAGAGAACGGATGTCTTCTTTCATTCATTCATGTTGGTTTACTTTGTACCAGTGAATCACCAAGAGAACGACCTTCCATGATAGATGTAGCGAGGTTCTTGGAGAGTCTCAAGACATCTTTGATGGGAGGTGCAGCTGCTTCCAATTTAACATCCTCCATATCAGACCTCCTGCGCAATACCTATCGCGCAGAAACATTGGCATCTGACAGTCAAGAGTTCTACATTTTAGATGTTCATTGATTTGATTTAAAATTTCATCCTTTCCTGTTTGCTGGATTCAAGTTTGTCTTCCATCAGAGGCTTGTCCTCTTTAATGTAAAATCCTCTTCAGGTTAAAATCTATTTCTTTAAGCTTGTAAGCTGTTCAAATTGATGCGTATGCATTATATTTGTTTGAGAAAGTAGAATCATGCCTATCTATACTATCTTCCTTCCATAATATGCAGAAATTCAAGAATTGTTTTTCGTTTCCTTTCTTGATATTCATTAATCTATAAGCTTAAGAGCATGACAGATGTTATATCAAATGAAGCGTGAATAACAATTTACTGGGCATCCATTTTTTCGAGTTGTCTTAATAATTTGGAACAGTTAATAGACAATTGATCATTGAGCTACTTGCAGAATTCATTCAATTTTAGATATACCCTTTATTTGATCGTTCGAAATCTTACAGTCTTACATTACATCAGTTGCGTCGAAGTTCTGTAGCTACTAGAGCTTGCACAACATTTCATAAATATTAGCCTTTGGATATAGGAATATTGAAGATCTGTTTTCAATGCAATGTAATAAAAAAATTTATATCGCTCTGCAAAATGCTTGATAAAAAGGATAATTTGGTATTATCAGCATGGTCTGGACTGGATTTAATGTCAGCCTACTATTATATTTCATAACTTATGTCCAGAGTTCAATTTTCTCTAGCTACTGCTTGGCAGAGACTAACATCATCATGTAACATTTTAGCTTTGAGATAAAGGTTGTAATTATCTAGAACAGGTTAGAAGTCCTAATGAACTGCATCCAATATCAGTAAGAATAGATTTGTTAAATGGCCTAAGATTCTTGATTTTGTATAAATCTAAATGTTTGAATATTTGTACCTACATAGTTAATACTGCACTGATGTCTTATACAATATCACCCAGTCGCTATGGATATTGTTTGAGTCAATTTTTGGCAACAGTTTATATATTTAGACACGGTTTCCTGTCATGCGCAGGATGTCCCTTGTGTGTAATTCGATGTGAAAGGGGCTTCAAATTTCTCTCTCATTTCTCTCTGAAAGATAGTTTCATGTAATTTTTCATCAGCTAACGGACATTTACTACAAGTAGGAATCCTACGATCTTGCTAGATATTATAAGTTCTACCAAATATTAGTATGTCCAAAGAATGTACCAGGGATTAAATATCTAGCTGTCACTTAAAATTCAAAAACAGAACTATTTCTGTACCTTAAGTAAAATTGGCTCCAGAACCAACCAGGGATTGTCTTACAAGCCTCCCCAGAATATTGTGTTCGATATTAAGTTTAATTCACGACAGCTTTATCTGGTACCTCAAGAGCAAGGGAGAGACTTTTCTCAATCAGCAACGATTGCATCTGTATCTTCCATATACCAAAATTCTTTCCTGAGAATTTCTGCACCCTTAAATCTTCTATGACTTCGGAAATTCTACACCAAATTCCCAATTTTTTGTTCGACCAGCTCTAATACCAATTGTTGAGTTGGAATAAAAAGAATAAAAATAGAATTGAAAGAACAGATCACAAACATCAAACAAAGAAACATAGAATTTATCATGGTTCGGCAAAATTGCCTACATCCACACTGAACAGAAGATTTTATTAAATGTGAAAATGGAAATTACATTGAAATGCTATAGCAATACCATAAATAGACTGAAAAAAGGACAAGAAGCCCAACAACCAAGACTTGGAGGGAAAAGCGAAGTGTCTGTTGGCCTTCAACTTTACAATTGCCTATCTAACAAACTTAACCTATTCAAGTTTCAGCAATAATCTTTTCAGAGGCAATATTCCATCTGAAATCCAAATATTCTAGAGGTTGGAAAGGTTGTGGTTGGGTAGGAACAAATTAGAAGGAATCAATCCAAGTGAGATAGGTAAAATTCAAAATCTCAGACTCTTAAATCTTAGTCACAACTAACTATCTGAAAAAATATCAGATTCTCTTTGCAGCCCCCAACAGCTAAGACGTCTTTTACTACATCGTAATAACTTGTCAGGGTGTCAGAAGTTAGAGCTCATTGAATTATTTTACAATAAATTTGTTAGAAGAGTACTTCCTGATGTCATTATAAGCCTTTAAAATATAGCAATCTACTTCAATCTTTCATGGAATTCTCAGGAAGGGTCCTTGCCACTGGAGATGACTAAAATTGCAATGGCTCAAACCATAGACATCTCTGGAAACTAACAATTGGAGCCATGCTGATTTCTCTTGGAGACTGCACAGAATTAGAGCATCTGAATCTATCCCATAATACCTTTGAAGGTCCAATTCCAGGTTCACTCTCCAAGTTATAGAATCTTGAAGAAATGGATCTTTCTAGCAATACTTTATCAGGTCCTTTGCAAGACTAAAAGTATTTGTATATGAATGTTTCTTTCAATAGTTTATCAGGGTAAATTCCAGAAGGAGTGTTATATTTCCAAATAGAACTGTTATAGCATTATTTATGGTAAACGATGGTCTCTGCGGCCCAACGAATGATTCGTTGCCTCCATTGTCCAAAAACAACTCAATAAAATCATTAATTTATTATACAAATAGTCTTACTTGTTGTTGGAACCATTGTGTTTATATCGTTCTCCTTCATTTTAGGATTTGTATGGAGACAAAAAACTTCAGGCTAAATATTCCATCCCTCAAACTTCATTTTTCAAATGCTTATCTATCAAAAAATTTCTTTTCAAGAGCTCATCATTGTAACAACCGATTTTGACGAGTCAAACTTTCTTGGAGTGAGTAACTTTGGGTTGGTATTCAAAGGTATTTTGAGGGATGGTAAAATTGTTGCAATCAAGATATTGAACCTTGAATAATGAAATATCAAATAAGAGATTTAATACAATATGAAAAGTGTTAGGGAGGATTCAACACTATAACTTGATTAAAATCGTAAGTGCATTTTCCTACCCTAGCTTAAAACGTTTGGTTCTTCAATTTGCATCAAATGGGAGCTAGGAGAAAAATTTACACCCTGATACAAATGATTAGGAATTTAGTCAATTGGCATTGAGGGAATGTTTGAGCATTGTTTTAGATGTTTCCCATTGCATGGAATATTTACATCATGATTGTCCTCTGCAAATTGTAGAGTCTGATCTAAAGCCTATAAATGTGCTCTTGGATGCTGACATGATAGCCCTTATGAATGATTTTGGTATATGTCATTTCACTACTCCAAACTCTATATATTTACTGAGTGCAATGACATTTACACTCAAAGGATCCATTGGCTATATTACTTTGGGTAATTGTTGAATTTTGTGTGTGTTGGGAATGTGATTTTCTTTATTATCTTTTCAAAATTTTCATGAATCATATGGATTGTAGAGAATGGATTTTTGGGGGGCGCTTCTACAAAGGGAGATTTTTATAGTTATGGAATCCTGATACTAGAGATGATTACAAGGAAGAGACAAAGCAATGACATGTTTGTGGGAGACATGAACTTGCACATGTGGGTAAGGTCAACTTTTCTATGGAGACAAAAAACTTCAGGCTAAATACTCCATCCCTCAAACTTAATTTTTCAAATGCTTATCCATCAAAACATTTCTTATGAAGAGATCATCATTAGAACAACCGATTTTGTTGAGTCAAAATTTCTTGGAGTGGGTAACTTTGGGTCAGTATACAAAGGCATTTTAAGGGATGGTAAAATTGTAACAATCAAGATATTGAACCTTAAATAATGAAAAATATAATAAGAAATTTAATACAATATGCAAACTGTTAGGGAGGATTCGACACCATAACCTGATTAAAATCATAAGTGCATTTTCCTACCCTCGCTTAAAACGTTTGGTTCTTCAATTTGCATCAAATGGGAGCTAGGAGGAAAATTTACACCCTGATACAAATGATTAGGAATTTAGTCAATTGGCATTGAGGGAATGTTTGAGCATTGTTGTAGATGTTTCCCACTGCATGGAATATTTACATCATGATTGTCCTCTACAAATTGTAGACTCTGGTCTAAAGCCTAGCAATGTTCTCTTGGATGTCGACATGAAAACTCTTATGACTAATTTTGGTATATGTCATTTGAATACTCCAAACTCTATAGATTTATTGAGTGCAATGACATTTACACTCAAAGGATCTATTGGCTATATTGCTCTGGGTAATTGTTGAATTTTGTGTGTGTTGGGAATGTGATTTCCTTTATTATCTTTTCAAATTTTTTATGAATCATATGGATTGTAGAGTATGGATTTTTGGGGGGTGCTTCTACAAAGGGAGATTTTTATACTTATGGAATCCTGATACTAGAGATGATTACAAGGTAGAGGCTAAGCGATGACATATTTGTGGGAGACATGAACTTGCACAAGTGGGTAAGGTCAACTTTTCTAGATAGAGTATCAGATATTGTTGATAGTACTCTATTGAGATATGTGAATGAAAACATGGAAGAAAATGAATGTCTTCTTTCATTCATTCATGTCAATTTTCTTTGTACTAGTGAATGAATAAGAGAATGACCTTCCATGAGAGATGTAGCTAGCTTCTTGAGAAGTCTAAAGACATCTTTAATGGGAGGTGCAACTGCTTCCAATTTAACATCCACAATATCAGAAATCTTGTAGAATACTAATCATGAAGAAACATTGGCATCTGACAATTAGAATACTACATTTTAGATGTTCATTAAATTGATTAAGGATTTTCATCCTTAATGTTTTTTGGTTTCCAATTTGTTTTCCATCAATGACTTGTCTTGTTTAATGTAAAATCCTCTTTAGTTTTAATTCTATTTCTTTTTAAGCTTATAAGTTGTTCAAATTTATGTGTGTGCATTATACTAGTACGAGAAGGTAGAATGTTGTCTATATGTACTATCTTCCTCTGTGTAATATGAAAAACTTTAAGATTTATTCATCCCTTTGATTTTTTGTATTTATTGATCTTTGAGCTTAAAAGAAAGACATCAGTCTGGATGTCATATCAAGGGTGATGTATTTGTGTCTAGAAAGGATAAAGCATGAATAACAATTTATGGGGCATCCTTTTTCTAAGTTGTTTAAATAATTTGAAATAGTTGGATCATTGAACTATTGTCCCTAGTTTGTCCTTGATGACAAAAGGGGCACTTGTGATCATTATGTTTAATATTTTAATTTGTTGATGGGAAACATTTGATATGACAAAGCATATCCTTTGGTACTGAATATTCCTTGCAGTAATGAACTCATGAGTTAGAGTTTAATCTTGGTTGGATTCATTTTTAAGTTTAACATATTGTCGACAACATGATGGTCCATGAGGGTAATAATAAGTCTTGAGATGTTTTACTTGGCACATTTTTTTTGCCAGATATGAAAAATCATCTTATTTTTATATTGAGTTCAATGGACTCCAAATTTTGATTCACTTTGGTTTAAGAAGACGAAAAGGTTTAGGGCATTTATAAATACTTTTTCTTGATCACAAAATAGTTTCTTCCTACTACTGCTATGGAGTTTCTTGTTATGTTTACATGCACTATTTTGTGTTATAGTTTGTAATGGGTTTTAACTATGTTTATTAACATGAACTTAGGAACATTTCGGTACCTTTTTTTGTCTGATTCGATTGTCTATTTGCCAAATTTTATGGGATTTAGTTTTTATTTTCATAGGTAGCTTCGTTCCTTTTTGTTGTTCAGTACTCCATCACTCGACCTAAAATGTTAAAAGGAAGAAGAAAATGGTGAAAGATTCAAATATTTGTTCTTTTTTCTCTGATAATTTATTGTATAAATCTCTAACGAAAGTTTAGTAGGTTAACTGAAACAAAATATTTACGTATTCACAAGAATGTGTTAAAGCTTTGTTCAAAATATTTTAGAAGGTGTTTAAACCCAAATCCTTGTAAGGGAACACAAGTTATTTTACCCTAATTCGAGGGTAATGGTTGAAGATTTCTTTCAACAAAATTTGATTCGAAGGAAAGACACAGACATTTACTTTTCATCTATTTCAATTATGGATAACTTTGAATTTTTTTTTTTTGTAAAAGTAGGAAATGGAAAACATTGATGTTGTTTTTATTTAACCCTTGCTAGGGTTTGAAGCTATTGAGGGATTTTTATCTCCATTCAAAGATAGTTGTAATAACTGTTGTTGTTATTTCAGTTTTATTTTTTATCTGATCATCATCTCTCCTTCACATGTATAAACCATACATTTCTATTTTCTGCAACTGAAAATAGGTATGTATGTGAATACATACCTAGAAGAATATGATGATGTTCTATAATCATTTTATTATACACATGTAGACATATACATATCCATCCCTCAGTAGCTAAAAGTATTTATGCATGCAACTACATTGGCTGGGGAGAAATTTAAAATAGGATAGTGTGAAGAGTTGTAACAAGGTTTTTGGTGTGTGTTACAAATCTCTATTCAGTGTATATGTTGAGATCTCAATTTGAAACACAAATTGCATATATTTCTTATTCTTTTTAATTCAGAAGGTGCTTGTGATTTTATAATTGAAAAACATAGTGCACTTATACAATTATAATATTGTCGAGAACACTTGAAGATGTGACAATAGGGGTTGGTGATCCTTGAAGTTGGAGCTACTAAGGAAATTGTAATTGAGTGGTACTCATATTTGGATAATAGAATTTTAGGTTGGAGTGGGTTTTTTTTTCCTAGGATGGTTTTCTGCTCGTTACAAATCTTGTGTTACTATGTTCATTATTTTTTGTTTCATGTTTTGATGCATGTAAATGATCTATCTCATTCTGTTTATATTCATTGCTATGATACTTTTGTTCTCTGCAACTATCTTGTTTGTTTGAAAGTTTTGCAATAATTTTGGGTATAAACTTATTGGCAATCAGAAAAGTATAAGAAAGAACATTCATTTTATGATTGAATGTTTACATTGTACTTTGATATATCTGAATTTAGAATCAGTGTTTAAGTTGTTCACATATTAGAGAGGTAAATATTTATTTATCACCTGATTTACAAAATTAAGTTTTTAAGCACTATGATTCACCACCCCCCGCTCAGAGTGCATCTAATTTCAACAAGTGGTATTAGAGCATAGGGTCCCTCCATTAGGTCCACCCTAGGGATTGGGCTTGGTAGTTTGGAATTGTTTACATGTCTCATTAAGAAGAAGGTTCTTCTCTTACAAGAGATCCTCCTCTTGATGGATTTGATTATGTATTTTGGAAATTCATGATGGAATCCTTTTTGAACTCTCTTGATGTTTGAATGTGCTTGGTTGTTACAAGAAATTATACTATCCCTAAAAAACTTCCTACTGATCCTGATAACAAAACACAATATGAATTGAATGCAAGAGCCAAGTTTTCCATTTATGTGATCTTAGAAAGGATGTGTTTGTGAAAGTTATGTACTGCCAATATGCAAATGAAATATGGAAGAACCTTGAAACCATTTATCAAGGAGCTACTAAAGTGAAATAATTAAAACTAACCACTCTCAAAACTCAGTTTGATGCTATTAAAATGAATGAGGATGAAAATGTTACAAACTATTTTATTAGGGTTGATGAAGTTGTAAATGCCCGTAGAGGTCTTGGTGAAAGTTTAGTTGAATATGATATTATTACCAAAGTTTTTATAGCTTTGAAGCCTAGTTTTGACACTAATATATCCACCTTAGAAGAAAATAAATTTTTTTCTAACATTTCATTGCATAAACTTCAAGGAATCTTTATAGCTTATGAAATGAGGATTGGTATCACTCCTTCTACATGTAAAAAAATTGCTTTCAAAGTAGAAAAAAGAAGAAGAAGAATTTTATAGTGAAACTGATCTATCTGATTCTATTGAAGCTTTAATAGTTAGAAAATTGAAAAAAAAACATAAGGGTAAATTGCCCTTAAAATACTTTAGCTATGGCAAGGTAGGACACTTTGCTACTAAGTGTTGTTAAATTAATCATAATAATGATGAAGAGAAATCAGAAAAGTTTTCTCAAAGGAAATCAGACTCTGATAAGGAATTTGATGATTCATCATATAATGGTGATGCAGTTTTGTTTATGGATGAAATTAAATCTGACAATAAGGGTGTCACTAGCAAAATCGAGATGACTTCTGATTCTGAAAATTAAGAAGTTGATCTTGAAGAAGAGCTTCTTTTTTCTCTTCAAGAAGTAAAAAGGTTTAAAAAACTTGTAGCTACTCATGATAGTGAAAATAAAGTCTTGTAAGTTGAATTAGAAACATCAAATTGTGTCATTGAAAGTCATAAAATATTCCTTGATGAAAGAAATAAAAAATTAGTTTTTTTAGAATAATAAGTCAATATCCTTCAAAAATAGGTTGTCATGAATGAAACTCTGACTATTCAATAACACAAAAATGTGACTGATGTAAATTAAGATAGAGTTGAATTCTCAAAGAAGAATTTAAAATCTAACATTGGAAAAAATTCCTATAACAGGACTTCTTTTAACTATGGCTTCTTTCATGGCTATTGTTTCTATTGTCAAATATTTGGGCATAAAACTAGTTTTTGTAGATATCTAATGCCTAAAAATCATACTTTTGGTCATAAGAAAGCCTATGGTTTTCCTAAAAAATGTAAGGTGTCAAAAATTCTATCTTTATGGACATACTGCTAATAATTGCAAATCAATTCATGACATTAATCAAGTATGGAGGCCTAAGTTCATGCTTAGCACAAAGAAATCCTTACTAGGACAAACTTCTTTTCTTTCAAACAAGGCTGCAACTATTGGAGACTGCCATTGAAACAATTGTTGGATTGTCATTGATGTGAAACCTTAACTGGTAATATAGTTTCTATCTAAGAAAGTACAATATCTATTGGTTGATGAAAAGGATTAGAGAAAGGGAGATAACAATAGCACCTAAGGAAAGGTTGAGTTATTTGATACTTCAATGAGTACTTAATTATTTGGCACTATGATGAGATAATGTATTGTTTATCTAAGTAAGAAGAAAGACTGAAGAAGTAGGCTTAACCGAGTAAAAGTGAAGAAATATAGTTTAAGACAAGTGATGTTAGTGTCAATCGAGTGCCGGTATATGCCTAGAAAATCTAGTGTTGACCAAACATCGGTTTATGGCGAGTGACAGGAAATTACCAAGCAAGATAGTGTTAGCCGAGGAAGATAGATTGTAGAGATGACCAAGTTACATAGTGATGGCCAAGGAGATGAACAAGATATTGATCGAGCATCAACAATTTACATTTGGAGGAAGAATTTAGATTTCCAACCAACACAGTTGAATTCTTGGGTTGTGTAAATCATGTTGACTTTATTAATGGATTATATGGAGAATTTAATGCATGGTAAATCTTTTTATTATGATTTCAATGAGGAGATTGAAGATGTTTCTAGAAGGATGTATGAAGGACTTAAATGTTGGAAGGATCCATTGGATCTGACCTAACCTAAGATCTATGGAGGAGATTAAGAGGCAAAAGATAGATCTACCTATCTGGAGAGGTATAAAGAAAACCTAATGGTGAGGTTATAGAGTATGATGGTGACGTTGATGTTATTGACTGATAAGTCTAAGCAGAAGGCTAAAGGTGAAGATCAGAGTTGTGATTTCTTGAAGCAAATTTTGAGAAGATCAGTGATGGATATGGAAATGATACTTAGTTAGTAAATCAACATATATGTGTGGATTGGATCTGATATCTGCAAAGTGAGTTGTATGTTTTATAGATAAGAAACTATTGCTACTTTCTAACCATTGTAATAGTCAAAATCCTTTAATCAAGGTTGACCTAACAGTCATTGATAAATACTTTAATGAAGGTGGCATTCTAATGGAATGTACTCAAGTCCTCTGACCAAGCCACTCCTAACAAGATGATTGAAATCCTTTAATAGGGTCACACCTAATAGTGTGTTTGTAAACCTTTAACAAGGTTGGCTTTTCTTCAAGCTCACTTTAGAAGAGTGAAAATATTAGTAACATGTTACAAAGTGGTTTTTCCCAAATTGGGTTTCCACTATAAATCTTAGTGTCATACTTGTTTGAATGTTTTGTTATGAATGTTTTGATATTCTGCAAGTTAAATACTATTGGACATTGGACTGCATGTTATATGTTTTCTGATATATGTTATTTAGAGACCAAGTTGAATTGGTGATTAGATCTGAGTTTGTTGAAGTATTTGAATGTTCAATTGGTTCATCTAGACTTGAGAACAACTGATTCACCCCCCCCCCCCCTCTTTGTTGTTCTAAATCATATTAACAACAAAATGGGTGTTTGATAGTGGTTTCTCACACTACATGACTAGAAATAAAGGTATGTTTCAATTCTTACAAGGCTTTGATGGTGGTTTTGTAAGGTTTTGTGATAACTCAGGTGCATACATAAGGGGTAAATGATCTATTTACTTGAATTATGATACTCCTCTTCATGATGTCTATTATGTTGAAGAGTTACAATACAACCTTTTAAGGGTTAGTCAAATCTATGATAAAATTTATAATGTCTCTTTTCATTCCAAGGGTTGTGCAATAAAAAATAAGGCTAGAAGGACAGGTTCTAGTGGTCTAAGGATTGGTAGAAATATGTACAATCTATGTGATTCAACAAATTATGAAAGCAATATAGCTCTTTGTTTCATGATTCAAATAGAAGAAAACGGGTTGTAGTATAAATGATTAGGACATGCAAACTTTGATAATTTGCTTCTCATTAGCAAGAACCAAAATGTTAGAGGTCTACCCTTCTTAAGTAAACCTACAAATACTATTTGCAAAGGATGTCTAAAAGACAAGAAAATCAAAGTATCTTTTAAATGTAAAGAACATTCTTCTACAATGCCTTTCAAACTTGTGCATACATACTTGTGTGGTCCAACAAGGATATAATCAATTAATGGTGGAAAATATTTTATGCTATTTATTTATGACTATACTAGAATGATTTGGGTTACCTTTCTCAAACATAAATATGAGGCTCTTGAAAAGTTTAAGATTTTTAAGAAAGTGGTAGAACAAGAATCTATTCTAAAATTGAAATGTCTAAGGTCAGATAGGGGTGGTGAGTCTACCTCACAAGATTTTTTTAATATTGTGAAAAACATTGCATAAAGAGGCAATACGCTACTACTCGAACACCTCAATAGAATGGGGTCATTGAAATAAAAAATAGAACTATTAAATAAATGGCACAAACAATGCTTAATGAAGAAACTGTACATGATAGATACTGGAAAGAATTTGTTCATAGAGATGTCTATACTTTGAATTGGGTTCCAATCAAGGTAAGAACTTCCTTTACACCATATGAATTATGGTTTGGTAAAACTGCTTTGATTAAACACTTAAAATTTTTTGGCTGCAAGTGTTTTATCAAAAAGGATGATGAAAATCTTGGTAGTTTTCAGTCTAAATATGATGAAGGAATATTTTTAAGATATTACACACATATAAAAGCTTATATTTTCTTCAATCTCAGGCTAAATAAAATTATTGACTAAATAAATGTTATATTTGATGAAAATATTCTTTTAGAGGATAGTCATGTGGACGATGCAGAAGAGGAACCCATTCCAAAACTTGACCAAGTCTCTAAATTTGTTGACTCTGAATTAGCAGGATTAGATATTTCACCATAAGAGAATTCTTCAAATTCTAAAATGGATGCTTCTATAAAAACACCCTCCAAGATTATTACCAAGAGGCATCCCCAAATCATAGTTATTAGGGATAAAGATGTAGACATATCAATGAAAAGAAAATCCAAATAAGAAGAATAGGCCCAAATGAGTGAACATTACTCTTAGGTAACTGAGTTTGTGCTGACATCTATTTCTAAAGATTTACTTGATGAATTCTAGTTGAATGAAATGAAAGATGAAATCAACCAAATTAAGAAAAATAAAAAATGGCAACTAGTACCTAGACTTGATGACAAAAATGTAATAGGTAGCAAATAGATTTTCAAGAATAAAGTTGATGAATCTGGTAAGGTTATAAGAAATAAAGCACATTTTGTGTGTAAAGGCTATGCTCAACAAGAACATGTTGATTTTGGAGAAACCTATGCACATATAACTAGTTTGGAATAAATTAGAATCTTTCTAGTTTATGCATGTTACAAAAATTTCATTGTTTATTAATGGATGTTAAAACTGCTTTCTTAAATGGTTACCTCGAAGAAGTCTACATGGAACATCTTGAAGGCTTTGAATTTGCAAGAAAAAAAATTGTATACACATTAAAAAGGGCATTTTATGGCCTAAAACAACCTTCTAGAGCTTGGTATTCTAGGTTAAATGTTTATTTAACATATAAGGGTTTCATTAAAGGCACATTAGACACCACGTTGTACATTAATTTTGTACAAAATGACATTCTACTTGTTGAAATTTATGTGGACGATATCAATTTTGGCTCCAATAATAATTCTTTATCAAAATTATTTTTAGCCATTATGGAATGAGAATTTGAAATGTCTTTGTTGGGAGAACTGACATTTTTCCTTGGTTTTCAATTGTCTTATCTTAAACATGGTCTATTCCTTTCACATACCAAGTATGCCAAAGAAATGCTTAAGAAGTTTTAGATGACAAATTGTAAACGAGTTAGCACTCCTTTGGAGACTGGTTGAAAGCTTGTCAAATTTGATGGTTCTCCTGAGGTAAATTAGTTAGAATATAGATCTATGATTTATACCTACCGTATTTAACCTCTTTATGCCCTGACTTAATGTAGGTAGTTTTTTGTGGTTTCTCAATTTCAAGATGAACCTAAACAATCAAATTTGAATGCTGTCAATTTTATTTTTATATACATTCAAGAAACACTTGACTATGGCTTATGGTATACACGTGGTAATGATTTCTCTCTGTTTGGTTTTACTGATGTTGATTGGGGTGGTTATATAGATGAAAAATGAAGCACTAGTGGTTCTGCATTTTTCTTAGGTGACTATCTTGTTGATTGGCACAACAAGAAATAGGATTGTGTCACATTGTCAACATCAGAGTCTAAATATATTGTAGCTACATCATATTGTACATAGTTGATTTGGATGTCCCATCAACTTGCTAATATGGGTATTACTATTTCTAAACCCCTTTAAATATTTTGTGATAACACAAGTGCTATACAACTATCTAAGAATCTAGTAATGCATTCTCACACGGAGCATGTTTCTATCAAATTTCACTTTCTTCGTGAAAAAATCTTAGAAAATGAAATCCAACTAGTCTATGTGCCTTCACAAGCTTAGGTGGCAGATATATTTAATAAGGCCTTACCTCGTGAGACTTTTGAAAGGTTCCATGAGTGATTGGGGATTATCTCCTAATCTTTCCTTGCTTAAACTCCTTCTAGAATGGGGGAGATTTTCTCTCTAGGTGCAACCTTTAAGTTACTACTCTTAGATGGTTGCCTATTTGTTTTAGTAATGCTTTGGTTCTACTTACACCCTTTGTCCTTGAGACAAAAAGGAGGAGAAGTCACAATTATCTTGGTTACAAGAATGATGGTGATGATTGTATGCACCCAAAAATGGTCGCCTAGACTTTGGGCCCCATTTATTCAATTTATCAATCCTGAATCATTTTGGTCATTAATCAATATTTTGAACAATATCAATTTCTTGATCAAATCCTAATTTCGATCATATATTGGATTTTTATCCTTGGGCTAACCATTTATCCTAAGTCTTTATTTAATTAAAAGGAATATTTCCTCCCCTTTCAATTAAATAAAAAGCCCCCACTTTCCCTCTTATCCTAAGTTGCACAAATAAAGCATTATTCCTATTTTATAAAAAGGGAAAAAGCACTTTTGTCTCACATGAGGCTCAAAAGTCAACACTCCACTCTCATTGGAGGATACTTGTGCACATGGATTGCTCCTCTTTCAAGCTCCACCGCTGATTAAGATCTTTTGCCTCTTAATCTCCATGGTCCATTTCTCCTCATTTCTTATAAAAGGAGAGCTCTCTCCTTCATTTGGATATCCTTGTTTTATGCTATTGTTATGCTGCAGGTTTTGGAGCTCTCTTTGAAGACACTCAAGCTTTGAAGCCTTGACATTTTAGTTGCATTCCATAATAGTTTTGCTTTCATAGTTGCATTCATGGCATTCTTAGTGTAGATTTCCTTTTATGCAATCTCACATAGTCTAAATAGGAAGGATTTGTAATCTATTGCTATTTCCTTTCATAGTTTAGTTTGCACTTTCCTTTCATAGATTAGATTTCTTTTCAAGCATTGCATTGTTATCATTTAGCTTAGATTTGCATTCTCATATAGTTTACATTGCATTTCCATTTAGATTCTTGGAGATATTGGCATTGTTGCCCTTGTCTTCACTTGAATCTCTCATTGTGTGGTTGACTAGCAAGGTCACCTTCTTGTAGCTCTAGCTGAGAGCAAAACTCATAGTCCCTTGCAACTCCATGCATAGAGAGCTATGAGCCGCTTTGTGAGGCCTCACTCTTGAGTAACCTTGCATGTAATGGTTCATAGAAGTGCATATTTTAGTGTGTACATTTCTGGCGCCCACCGTGGGGCAGAGTAGATAGCTTTGTCCTTTTATTTGATGCATTTTTCGTCATTTTCGGATTAACTGTCGGAAAAATCTGTCTCTGGTTTTCTGTCTCAGATTATCGCGCGACACTTCTCAGAAATATCGCGCAATATACTTCCTGTCTTGGTGCGATACTTCGCTCGGAAAAAGTATCGCACGCCTATAGCGAAGTATATCGCCTGGCATCGGGCGAAGTATCACCTGGCATCGTGCGAAGTATCGCTCGACTGGGGAAGTATCGCCCGACTATAGGAAACTGTGTCGCGCGATACTGTTGGAGACTGAGAAACATCGCCTGGTCTGGCAGAGACTTGCACTTTCAATTTTTTTGTCCGAATTCGACTATTTTAGCTTGCTGTTCTGTTTTACTTTGTTTAATTAGGTCTAACCTGCTTTTTTTAGCTTAAATCTATTAGATTATTGCACATTTACATTTGGGTTTTGTTTTTGCTAACATTGTGGGCCTAACAAGTTGTGTTTGTAGGTGCTCTCCTTTGCTTAAAAAATTGCTAAAAACGCATGTCAAAGAGGGCTACTAACAGTTTTTGCAGGGCTGCCCAAGCATAAAAAAATAAAAAAAAATTTTCCATTTCTTGCTTGTTGTTGTTTTCCTTTCATTTGTGGCATTTACTAATTGTATTAGGAATCTTAATACCTTGTGAAAGGGATCTTGAGGTGGTAGGAGAAGTATGCTCTTCACCTTTAGGTGAATCAGAAAATCTTGACCCATCTTAAGGTTTTGGAAGCAGGGGGGGTAATTGATCTCTTTGCTTGGTGTGTTTGGGAAAGATTCTTGAGATAGGGGAGTATGCTCTTCACCCTTGTGGTGAATCAAAAACCTTGAACCTCAAGATTTGATCCATTTTTGTTTAGTTTAGGAATCCTTTAGAGGGCCTGCTCTTGAGCAATCAAGAGGAACGACTCAAGTGGGGACAACCTTGTCATCATTCTCCTTGGTGGCAAGTGATTCCAACTCACTATAATCTCAAGGCTATCAAGGACACCAAAAACCTTGATAGACATAACACTTGACTTCGCTTGATGTAAGTACTTGTGGGATTGTGACCATGAGGAAAACATTGAGCAAGAATGCTTAAGGTACTCTTGAGGCCGCGAGGTCCTAGTCCTTTATGAGGAGCAAGAGGGGTGTTGTGAACGGAAATCCTTATTAAGAACCATTAGATAGAAGCCACCCTCTTTTAGCCGCTTATCTTCTTAGTGCAAGGATTGATCCAAGTGGTTTACCCGGATCACCTTAAGATACTCACCATATGTGTCCCTTTGGTTGTGTCATTTTGACATTTCCATGACAAAGCCAATATCTCTTGTGGGCAACCACTTGGTGTGAGGCAAGGGGGCATCAAGTTGTGGGCTAAGTTGATAAGTATTGAGCCTTGTCTTGTAGGTAGTAATTGCTTGATTTGTCTTCGATTGTGTGATACCAGTGTAAACGTTCTCAACATACAAACAATCGGTAGCATTCATAAGGTGCTTTTTCAATTTTGATATCACAAGTGTTTGTCTTGGCAAGGTTGCTTTTGCCCTTGTTTCAAGTGTTTGAAGACATGTTTGATCCTTTACTGTTTGCAAACCTGTCCGAATGCTGTTGAATCTGTGACTGAAATCGAAAACATTAACCCTCAGACTGAAAATTTTGGCCAAACAGATCCAAAAATGCAAATTTCACACAATTCTGGTCAAGAGTTGAATAATTCTGTAACAGTATCGCACCCTGTGAGGCGAAGTATCGTGCGATACTTCGCACATGCTAGAAATATCGCACCCTTTGAAGAGAAATATCGTGCGATAGTTCACCCCTGACGGACTATCGCCCTGCCTGCCTGGGGTATATCGCCCTATAGTATTAAGAAGTATCGCCTGTCTTAGGGCGAAGTATCGCACGGGTAGAGGTTTATCGCCCCAGTAGCCTGGAGTATATCACCTGACTCATTTTTGTCGTGCTTAAATTTTGGTCAGTTTCAGTTGCTGTCAATTAGGCCAGGTCTTAGAACAGGCTTCTCACCCTGACGTTTGAGATCGGTCTTAATCTCTGGTTCTTAGTTCTTCGGGATAGCATCATTTGGTTTACAAAGTCACTTTGGAATAATTGTCAAGTTAGAAAGCCATTCTTGGTGCCAAGGTTCATCTTTAAAAGTGTTAGCTATATTCTGGGAAAATTTCAGTTCTCTTATTGTCCAAATCGCTTTCATTTTCAATTATCTTTTGGCTTAGTCCAACCTCCTGATTCAAAAGTGCAAGGGTAGTCACCCTTTGATTTGAAGCACCTCTTTGACAGTGTTGGTAAAGCCCCCTTTCTTTTCTTTTTCCATCTTTCTTTGGACAATAGAGGATTTCGATTATCCTAGTTTGGTGTTGACACTTTAGGTCACCTTATCATTGAGAATATCTCTCTTTCATGTCAGTTACGACAAGGTACCAAGTTAATCAAGGGAAGCGACCCCCTGTTGCCTTTAGCCAGTTACCACCTATCAAGACCCGTCGACAACCTAAGGGAAAAGGACCCCTTTTTGACCAATCTCCTAAGAGTGAATCCGAGGTTTGTTTCAATCCGGGAGCTAACCCTAGTGAAGTGAGCACCTCTTTCATACCACTTTCATCAAGCATGGACATGAGTTACACTTTCACCCGGCAACAAAGAGAAGCCATGAATCAAACTCTCGAGGATATCTTTCAACGACACAGAGGAGAGTATGGTGGTTCTTCTCATGCCAGTCCACCCGGGTCACCTCCTAACAACGCGAGGTATTTTGATGCTCAACAACGAGCTGAAAGACAGCATAAGTCAGCCCACTCAGATTCAGGGTCACAACACGAAGACCAGAACAACGAATCTGGTGATCACCATATCAACGCAGCTAATGCAATAAGGCATTCAAGACAGACCTCCCCACTTAAGGAAACTTCTCGATATGCAAATACAAGATTAAGAAGCATTGAGAGAGAGAAGCAAGCCTACTTAGATGAACAGGCTACAAAAAAGGAAAAATTCCGACAACTAGAGGAAGAGGAACGTGCATTGTTGGATATACAGAAAAGAGTCGCCCAAGAAGAAGAAGATAGACTCTATGCACAACAACTCCAAAATCGATCTAACAGGAGGGGAGCCAATAGTGGGACCAACTCGCCCCCATCTACCCCTTCCCCTAGCCCTCGAAGAAGATCAAAGACACCCTCACGATCCCCAAGTCCTAGAGGAAGAAGGACTTCAAGATATGACCATCATAGGAGACAATCGTCTCATAGACATTCAAAGCAACCCTCCCAACGAGCACATCATGGCTCACAACATGGAGGCAGTTATGCTAAATCCGATCATATGGACTTCATGACTATGCAACAAGAACCATCCTTTCAAGCCTATGTGGAGCAATACGTGGAACAAAACAAAGACCAATTTTTGGAAAGTCTTATCAACAAAGGCACTAAAGTTCCATATAACTTTGATATTCACCAAAAAATCAAGAAACAGAATCCTTCAACTTATGAGTTAATCTTACAAATGCAAAAGGATATAGACAGAATGAAAGCTCCCAAGAATACATTTCATTTGGACTCCATATGTCCTAATCCCATTGACAAAAGTGTGGTGATGGTAGAATTTCCCAAGAAAGTTGAATTCCCAACATACGACAAATATGATGGCACGGGTGACCCTCATGACCATGTTCGACAATTCTACATAATGAGCTTTTCCTTTCACCACGAAGACTCCTACTTGCTGCGATTATTCCCAAGGAGTTTAAAAGGTCAAGCCATGGAGTGGTTCACCAACCTTTCCCCTCCAGTAAGGACATTTAGAGAACTTGTCCAAAGATTTGTGCAACATTTTGCCTACAATTTATCTAGGTCGGTCACCATGCTTGATTTGTGTAAACTTAAGCAGAATCAAGGGGAATCTTTTGTCACCTTTTTGCAACGATGGAGGCGATTGTGTTCGAAATACCCAAGGACAATCCCTGAAGAAGAGAGAATTGATATCATTGTGAACAATCTAATACTAGAACTCAAGTATGAAGTCAAGAAGATTCCATTTAATTCTTTTGATACTATGGTAGAGGTGGCATGTCGCATTGAGGATGTCCTGAAAGAACAAGGAATTTTGGCTAAACCAACAAATAACAACAATAGCCAAAATAACAATACTAATGGTAACAAGGACAAAAAGAACTCTTATTGGAACAAAAACAAGCAAGTCGTCAATGACGGAGTTGTTGATTCATCTCAAGTCAAAAATGAAGGAGTTCTTAATCTCTCTCATGCAGTTCAAGCTATGAAGTTGCAAACATCATCAACGCAACAAGACAAACCTCAGTATCAAAAGAGATCTAAAACGGAGAAAAGACAATTCACTAAATTGGGAGAATCCTATGCAGATGTTTTTAAGACACTCGTTGCTCATAATCTGGCGCACCCACAGGATCCTACAAAACATCGAATACCAGATCCTTTACCTCATTGGTGGGATGCTAAGGCTTTTTGCGTTTTCCATAATGGGATTGGACACGACATAGAAAATTGTTTCAAACTCAAGCATCTTGTCCAAGACCTTATTGAGAAAGGACAATTACAAGTGGATGGGTTAACTACTAATGCAGACCATAAAGCCTTTAAAGAGCCCTTGCCTAAATATGAAAAAGGAGAGAATTCTAGTAAGAATGGCAAGGCGGCTATTAACTACACATACACACATGCTGATAATGTGATTAATATGCTTGACGTGGCTGACGATAATATCAACATGGTGAGAAAGAAAGATCCTTATGGACATAATGTGGACTCAATTCCTATGACTAATGAAAGACCCGCTGTGGTGATAAGAGGTCCTCACACACAAGGAATGCCCTGGTCCCTCAATGTTGTCACTAGGGGACAGGCTCAAGCACCCATTATCATCAAAGGTCCTAGCACTAGCAAGTCTAAACAACCCACATCCAAAGGTGCTCCTCCAAAACCTGTCGTTGGTCCTGATTCCAATTACAACCTTATTGACCAACTACAACGTACACCCGCTCAGATATCCATTTTTGAGCTTTTAGAATTATCTCCTAAGCACAAGCGCATCCTCGAGGATGCCTTGCGAGCAGCCAATGTCCCTAATAACTTAGATATCGACCAATTCCAAAACATGGTCAACCATTTGGCTAGCCCTCATTTCCTCACCTTCTCAGAAGAAGATGACAAATCCATTAGTCACCCACATAATTTGGCCTTACACATCGAGGTCATGATTCATAAAACCCGTGTTAGACGTGTACTAATAGATGGGGGTGCGGGGCTCAATATTTGTACTCTGAGTTTGCTGCTAGCTCTAGGATATTCTGAGAACGTCATTGACACAAAGAAAAGAATCACAATCAAAGCATATGATGAAGCAGAAAGAAGTTCTAAGGGATTGGCTGTTTTGCCTATTCGTATTGGTCCTGTAGAAAGAGACATATTGTTCCAAATTATTGACGTTGGACCTCTCGCCTACAACATTTTGCTAGGTAGGCCATGGATTCATGAAATGCAGGCAGTCCCATCGACATATCACCAGTGTGTTAAGTTCCCCCATAATGGTGTAGAAATTTGCATCCCGGGAGACAGTGCTCTATCAGTTAATACCGTTTCTGCGGGATCACATGTACCTTTGAATAGAGAAGCTGACAATCCTAGTAGTTCACTTGAACAATGCAAGCAGAAATTCAAGACCATGGACCTTGGGATGGGATATTATAAGATTGATTCTTTTACAAAAATGCCAATCTCTCCTAGGTCTTATGGGAGACCCTCCCCAAATGTGAAGCCTTCATCATCAGCAATGACGTTATTTGGGAAATTTGTTGAGTCTTCGGTCCCCATTCAAGAAGAGAAAGAGGAAGTTGCTGTAAGGAACTGGATATATCACGAAGAGAAATACAAACATAATGAGAATTTTGCTCCTTCACCTAAAACTTATGGGAAAGGATACACACTGGTCAAAAATATGGGATATCCGGGATTTGGTCCCCTTAGTCATAGGCTGGATGCTAAAGCTGAGCCTCTTGATCATGCTCTCTTTGGATGCAAAAATAAGTCCACGATCGGCTTAGGTTTTGAGAACAAGAAGAAGAAAGGTATCCCTGTCCCAGTTGCAACGGACAGCGACAGCGATACAGATTATACGCCCGATCTCTCCAATCAACAAGATGTGTCTGATGATTGGGTGCCCTCCACGAATCTCCTTTGGGGAGATTCCACAGATTTGATGCTTAATAATCCTACTATCCCAGCTGCGACGGATAGTGATTGTGTGACTTCTAGATCGACAAAGGAAAATGTTACTGTCCTCGCTGCGACGGATAGTACCAATACTAGAAAGGGAGAAACCCTCCCTAACCTTGAGGCTTCTACATCACGAGGCCTAAATGACGACTCAGAGACAGACTCCCATGAATATGAATGGGATTCGCTTTTAGATGCAACAATTGATCTAGATGTGGATATTATTCATGCCTATAGTACCCAACCCGATGCAACTAACGATCCTAGTGTCAGACTAGAGGATTGCCCTCCTCAAATCGCCTTAGTAGACGATGCTTCGTTTGATAGGATGAGCCCCAATTCAGGTATCTTAGGAGAAGACTTGATGAGCTCCGATTATATGGTCACCAGAGATGACACCTTTCACATTCACAACATCGAACCTACCATTGACTTGCCCCTTGTTCACTTTGACCTGATTGACTGGCCCCAGCGCCACCATGAGCCCACATTCCTCACATTTCGCAACGATTACGAAATTGCTTGCTATCTGAATGCTCTCGAACCCGTGGCTTCTTCCACCAGTGAACCAACAACCAGCATGACGGAGCCTGATATTAAGTACCTCAGTCTCAAAACAAAAGAGAAAAAGAAAAATAGGTCTGATGGCGAAAACCACTTTGTGGCGGTGTCAGAACCAAAAATAGTAAAAAGAAATGACGCATCCAAAGGTGAAAACCTCTTTGAGGCACCTAAGGATGGGGTACTTAATAACTTGCCGAGTTATTTCCAGGATAGATCATCAATCTTGATTGAACCAACAAAGCCGGTCAATCTAAACACAGAAGAAAATCCTCAGATAGTCCATCTTGCTCAGTCTTTATCAGAGGAAGAGACCAAGGCATATGTACAGTTTTTACAGAAAAAGAAAATTAATTTTGCATGGACCTACTCAGACATGCCAGGGCTTGACACAAATCTCATAATGCATCACTTATCTATAGCTCCAGGAGTCAAGCCAGTCAAACAGAGACTAAGAAAAATGCATCCACATATAGCTCTACTTGTCAAAGGAGAATTAGAAAAGCTTTTGAAAGCTGGATTTATTAGAGCCATTGATTATGCAGAATGGATCTCGAACATAGTACCGGTATCCAAACATGATGGGTCCATTCGTGTCTGCACAGATTTTAGAGATCTAAACAAAGCATGCCCAAAGGATGACTTTCCACTTCCAAACATTGACATGATAGTGGACATGACGGCGGGCTATGACATATATTCCCTAATGGATGGTTTCTCGGGGTATAATCAAATCAAAATAGCTCCTGAAGACCAAGAGAAAATAGCATTCACATGTGCATGGGGAACCTATTGTTGGAACGTCATGCCATTTGGGTTAAAGAATGCAGGAGCAACCTACCAAAGAGCTATGACAACTATCTTTCATGATATGATGCACAAAAATATGGAAGATTATGTGGATGATACCCTGGCAAAATCAAGAAAAAGGGACACACACCTCAATGATCTGGAAGTAATTCTAGATCGTATGGAACAATTTCAACTCAGATTGAATCCAAAGAAGTGCGCATTTGGCGTCACCTCAGGCAAACTTTTAGGATTCATAATATCAGCAAAAGGTATCGAGGTTGATCCCGAAAAGGTCCAAGCAATCCTAGATATGCCACCTCCTCGAAATATCAGCCAAATGAGAAGTCTTCAAGGACGTCTTCAATCAATTAGGAGGTTTATTTCTCAGCTTGCAGATAGAGCGCAACCCTTCAACAAGACATTGCATAAGGGTGCTTCTTGTGTTTGGAACGAGGATTGTCAAAAGAGCCTAGATCAGATCAAACAATACTTGGCTAATCCTCCGATCTTAATGCCTCCTATTCCAGGGAAACCATTGCTTCTATATATCTCAGCTACAGACACTTCCCTGGGGGCATTATTGGCTCAAACAGATGATACTGGGAAAGAACGGGCCATCTACTATATCAGCCATACTCTAGTCTCTTATGAGATCAATTACAATAATATTGAGAAGTCTTGTCTCGCGGTGGTGTTTGCTTCTCAAAAGTTGCGCCACTACATGCTTGCTCATACCATACACTTGATTGCCAAAATTGATCCCCTTAAATATTTGCTTGGTAAGGCTGCCCTGACGGGTAGACTTGCTAAATGGATGATGGTCCTCACTGAATTTGACATAGAGTACGTTGAAAGGAAGGCAATAAAAGGGCAAGCTATTGCTGACCAATTAGCTGATTTTCCAATCCAGGATAGTATGCCAGTCCAAGTGGAATTCCCAGATGAACACATCTTATATACCACTACTCGCACTTGGACAATGTTCTTTGATGGCTCCCGCATGCAAAATGGATCAGGTGCCGGAGTGTTATTTGTTTCTCCACATGGGTACAACATTCCAAAGTCTTATAAACTATTGTTCCCATGTACCAATAATATTGCAGAATATGAAGCTTTAACTAATGGCTTGAAAATGGCTATAGAATGGAATATCACAGAATTACATGTCTTTGGGGATTCTCAGCTAATCATCAACCAAGTCAATGAAGAGTATCAAACCAAGGATGACAAATTGATACCCTATAAAAAGATGGTTGATTCTTTGAAACGCTATTTCACCTTTGTGACGTTTCAACAAATCCCTAGGATAGAGAACAAAGCTGCAGACGCCATGGCCACATTGGCTTCACTTCTTCAGTTGGAGACACATGAATCCAGATTTGAATTCCTGGTGGAAGAGCTACACCATCCCATCTTTGACTCATCTGAAAGCCGTGTCATTTGTGCCATTATCACACACGAGTCCTCCCGATATGGTGCTATCTATTCATATCTTCGTGATGGCATCATCCCTGACACATTCACCCGCTCCGAACGCCGAAACCTCATCCGTAACGCCTCTCACCACACCCTCATCTCTGGTGACTTATATAGAAGGGGTTTAGATGGGACACTCCTTAGGTGCTTGGAAAAGGAGGAATCCAACCAAGCGTTAGCTGACATCCACGAGGGCATTTGTGGTGGGCATTCTAATGGTCTTTCCATGGCCCGAAGGTTGCTTAGGGCGGGATATTATTGGCCCACAATGCAGATAGATGCAGTCACCTTTGCTAAGTCATGTGAAAAATGTCAGAAACACGGCAACCTGATTGATGCTCCGGGTAGGGAACTAATCCCTTCTATTTCTCATTGGCCATTTCAGTGCTGGGCCTTTGATCTGGTTGGGCAAATTCACCCCAACTCATCAGGTGGACACAAGTTCATCATTACTGCCACTGACTACTTCACAAAATGGGTGGAGGCTGTACCACTTTCTGTTGCTTCAGGAAGGACCATTTCTTTGTTCATCTTGAACCATATCATTTGCCGATTTAGAGTGCCTTCTGAGATCATTACTGACAATGGAGGTCAATTTAAGAATAAAGACCTAAAGCACCTATGCAAAAAGTTTAAAATCAAGCAACATTGGTCCTCCATATATTTCCCACAAGGAAACGGACAGGCAGAAGCTTCTAACAAAACCATTCTTAAGATTCTTCATAGAACAGTACACAAGAATGGTAGGGATTGGCACTTGCAAATCAATCCAGCACTATGGGCTTACCGAACAAGCATTCGCACACCTACAGGGGCCACTCCTTTTTCTCTCACCTATGGCGCTGAAGCAATATTGCCTTTAGAAGTCGAGATACCATCCCTTAGAGTCTCACTCAAAGGTTTGATTACAGATGAGGATTACCGTGCCATGAGGTTGCAGGAACTAGAACTTCTAGATGAGAAGCGTAAGGCTTCCTTTGATCATATGAGAGCGTCTCAGAAACGTATGTCCAAGGCATTCAACAAGAAGGTTCGCCCTAGAGAATTTCAAACAGGTGATCTTGTTTTACGAGAAAACCCTAAGAACCAGCAAAACAGAGAGCAAAAGGGCAAGTTTGAACCTAACTGGCTTGGACCATATGTCATCACAGCTGCTTTTGGTACTGGTGCGTATTTACTGTCAGATCCTGATGGAGAACAGCTCCCTGATCCCATCAACATTGTGCACCTTAAGAAGTTCTATCCTTGATGCCCATTCTGTCTGGGGGCATCTTTTGTATATATCTTATTGATCCTGAAAAAGTACCAAAAAAATTGATATATGATGCTGAAAAAAATCCTTAAAAGCATAAAATGTCCTGAAAAAAAATACAAAAAAATCAAAATATTCAAAAATAGAAAAAATAGAAAAAGTACCTTGGTGAAAACCTAGCAATAGGCGCCTTGGTAGAAAAAAATAAAAAAAAATGAAAAATGATTCCAAGTGGTGAAAACCTGGAAACAGGCGCTACTTGAGGCCTTTGCACCCCTATCTGTTAGCATGCGTCCTCGACACTTAACCACTTTCCATCACGCCTTGACCTTATTTGGCCTAGTCTGGAATTGGTCCTTGTCTTTGTCTAGGGGGCATAACTGCTCGCATTGGTCCTTTAGGTGCGTTTGTCTCTTGGGGCATTTCACAACAGGTGTTTTTCAACACCACCCCAAACAGTGTTTTTCAACACTACCCTTGCGTCGAGTGTTTCTTAACACTTATCAGATGTCTTACCCAGCAGTCTCGCATGATGCGATATTTCCCAGTTGCAGATAAGATACTCAGAATTTGACTCTATGACCAACACACGCACTTAAACAATCAACTCGCTGGCGATATGATGCCTTTATTTTTCTTTATGTGCTGTCTATGAGGATTTCTTTGATGAGTGATCTCTCCCTGAGAAGTTTTCGATGATGCATAGCTAGAAGACTGAGGGAATGAGAACATGTTTTCTTTCTTTATCTGCTTGTGGGTATATTTTGTTGATCCTAACTGTCATGAGCATTTATGCTGGTCCTACTTGACACTATGGATTGACAAGGTATTATCCTTGACTGTTTTGCGAGTGCATGCTTTTAGCTATCCTGACTTTCATGTGTCTTGATACAAGCATAATCTCGCTATAACAAATTTAGGTGATCTCACTGCATTAGTCATCTTGACCTATATGTCTTTGATGCCTAGGTGAGATTTCCACATTTCTATCTGATAAAGATCATATTCATATACACATAGTTATACTAGTGTGCATCGTATGATCTTACGACGCTACCAATAATGCTCGATGATGATAATTAGATGTCTATAAGCGTTGTGACCTTGCAAGTCAACCACTTTCATAGTAGCTTGCATTTTTAGGGTCATGTTAGTCTAGTCTTGCATCTTGCACATGGAGAGAGCTCTCCTTTTCATCCTACATAGACCTGTTAGTCAACTGCGCTCACTTTCTCCCCTTCTTGATCATGTCTTTCGCTCCTTGTCTTTTTCATCTCGAACCTGTTCCTGTTTCATCACAAGGGGTTAATCACATCATCATATCTATATCAAAACTGTCATTTTCAAGAAACATAAGTCTACATCATACATATGAGAATTAAACATACAACTATGAGAGAGAACATACATAAGCACATACATAAGCATTTTGAGCAAAATGACAAGACAATATACATAAACTGATACATCCATCATAAGTGAGACAAATACACATGATATACCGAACATCCAGTAATCTCATAAATCGATAAATGTCATGAATATACAATATGAGATCCCAAAAATCTGGATCAAAAGTCTCAAAATATGTCCAAACAACCTAAGACCTAACCCTAAGACTCGCTGCCACCCTCGTGAGGAGCTCGTGGTGGTGGAGGAGGCATAGCTCTCCTATCAAAAGCCACGTCTGATACCCCTGCCCGCTGAGAGTATGATGGTGCTCTCTCACCCTCTGGGACGGCCTGCAAATATAATCCGTGATAGTAGGCAGCCCTCGCTGACTCCCGTCGGAGCTCCAGTGCCTCGGTCTGTGCCATCGCCTCACGACGTGCTATCTCTGCTCTAAGATCAGCTATCTGCTGATCCCGCTCTGCCCTCAGATCCAGGAGCTGCTGATCTCTCACAGCTATGGTGGTCCACAGCTGCTGTATCTCTGCCTCCCGAGCCTGTATCTGGGCTCTCAGGTCCTCTCCCCCCGCAGGCTGCTCCTGCTGTACCTCTGCCTGACGGCGAGCTGGTCTCGCCTCCTCCTCAGGAGTGGCTGATCTCTGTCCCCGTGACCGTTTCCGGCCACCTGATCCCGACCCCTCTCCTCTCTCCATCCTCCTCCCTCTCCCCCTCCCGCCATCTCCTCCATCTCCTCCCTCCTCTCCTCCGTCCCCTCCGTCCCCTCCATCTCCTCCCTCTCCTCCTGGCGCTGGCACCTGAGCATCTGGTACGGTAAATCGAGGGAATGGTACCCTCCGCCGCTCTGCTCTGTAGGCTCCATCAGCCCCTGCATCTGCCACATCTGGGAAATACTCCCAGGGCTCGCTCCTGATACTCGCTGTCTCTACGACAGCCTGCTAATAGTCCAGCATGGGTAGCCACCCATGTCCCTCCTCATCCCTGGCCCTGGCATATGTGGTAGTCTCTGTCGAGACTCGCTGCTGCCTCCCGAACTGCCGCCACACACGACTGATGCAAAACCTCTCTGTGATATCTGCATGTCGACCTACCAGTGGCCGACTGCATAGCATATAACTGAGCTTCTCATCTGCATCACTCCATCCCTCCACATCCCTGTATGGCCTCCATGTGAATGAGGCTATCTCATCTAGAATCCACCGATAGTAGGTCACATCCCCTGAGTGGGCATGTGATATAAACCCGATGTACCTGTAGATGAATGGGTACCTCCTCTCCCTCGGCTGAATCCTGGGACGCACTACAGCAATGTGCTCCCATGCCCATACCTGTGCCAGGATGGCACCACACGCCCATGTCCGACCGTCCCTGTAGACGATCTCATGCAGCTCATGATACATCTCTGCTAAGATCGCAGGCCCCCATGCCATCCGTCGAGGCCTGCCTACTAAGTCTACCAGTAGCCTGCCCCATCCGAGCGGGAATCCCTTCTGACTACGATCAGTCATCAGGATCTGTGAAATGATAGATGCCACAATGCATGGCACCGGATAATCTCTGCCGAAGTCATCAAGCAGTCGCTCCCAGCTGACATGCCTGTCTAGGATGGTCACATCCTGAAACATCTCCTGAATCAATCGGCGCCCCTCAGTGACGTCCTGATCATAGTACACCTGTGACAAACACATAAATCATGTTAGTTTTCATCTCATGGAAACATTACATTTATGATTATATCTCAAAACATGATTATACTTACAGGCTCTCCGTGGCATGGCACTCGTAAGATCCTGTAGACGTCCTCCAAAGTGATCGACGCCTCTCCAGTAGGCAGATGGAAGGTGTTGTGCTCACTATGCCATCTCTCGGCAAGAGCAGTCAACAACCCATGGTCCGCTCGGATATATGGGTATCTCAGCAGATACCGGAATCCCATAGCCCTGATATCGGCATTGCCCGGATCATCCAGATCTTGGACACACCGTAATCCTGTCACCTTCGGCGCTCTGATGATGAGCGCCGGAAAAACCTCCTGCAAGCCAAAACCAAACCCGTTGTTAGTACATATCATGATGGATGTCCAAAAAACTCAGTATAAAATATCTTAAAAATGTAACATTGTCTAGACCCATGTCATTTTTGCTCAAAAAAAATGCATTAAATATCAAAATTTTCAACTGGGCGATATTCTTTTTCAGAGAAGTATCATGCGATACTTCTCCCTATAGTAGGGCGATAAACCTTATGTCGGGCGATACTTCGCCCGCTATCGCGCGATCTTTCGCCCAGTATCATGCGATACTGATGCCCAAAGCGTGCGATACTTTTGGGGCGCGCGAAGTATCGCGCGATACTTCTCCCCAAAGCGCGCGATACTTCTAAATTATCGCGCGAAATTTCGCACAACAAAAAATTTTGAAATTTAAAATTTGAAAAAAACGTGCTAAAAAAGCTATTAAATGCTAGAAATGATCAAAAAGCTCGAGTTTTTCGAAAACATACCGGGGCAGGATAGTGTGGTGGCCGGTTATGCAACCGGGCGCGCTCGAATCGATGCCTGTGGACGGGAACTCCTGCTTGCTGAGCCATTTTCTCTCTCTAAAGCTCTGAAATTCTCAAATCACTAAAAGACAAATGATTTTTGAAAATGACATTTTGACCCCTTTTATAGCATTTTGACTTTTTGACCTAATTTTCAAAACACCTCAGAATTGCACGAAAATTGTACCCCTAGCTAATTTCGACGTCCTGGATCCATTTTCGGACTCAAAATCGAAATCCGAGGTCATCTTCATAGTCAAAATCGCATTTCAAATTATTTCCCCCCTTCTGCGCAGTTGATTGACCTTTTTAGGCATAATTTGATTTTCGGTGGAATTTCTTCCTTCCATGTCTCTCAAATTTTCTAGTCTGTCATCCACTCTATTTCTAGTCTTCTATCTCATCGCTGGGGCATGTTTCATTGCCTAATGGTTATCCTGTTATCATTTACATTCGATTATGATTTCATTATGATTTGATCAAATCTTTATCAATTTTCTGTCTCTCCTCTACCAGATTTCGATTTCGATTTCGAGGGGGCAGTATTTATGGGATTCTCATCCTTAATTCTCTTGATTTTCCTGATTCAGACATCTTTTGTGAGCTTTTGCTCAAAACTTGAGATTCTTATCTCCCATTTTTAGACATTGATTATTGCCTAGCAGCGACGGTGATGGTTTTGTCTAAAGCTTGATTTGCACCTAGCAGCGACGGTGTTGGTCTAAGCTTTTGTTTATGTTTGTCCAGATGTGATCCCGAATCGACCTCATATCTGAGTTGTTTTGTGATCCCAAATCGATCTCACATTTCGACTTCATTCTTTGACTACATGTGTTCCCAAATCGATCACACATTAGTCAAAGAGGGGCAAATGTATGCACCCAAAAATGGTCGCCTAGACTTTGGGCCCCATTTATTCAATTTATCAATCCTGAATCATTTTGGTCATTAATCAATATTTTGAACAATATCAATTTCTTGATCAAATCCTAATTTCGATCATATATTGGATTTTTATCCTTGGGCTAACCATTTATCCTAAGTCTTTATTTAATTAAAAGGAATATTTCCTCCCCTTTCAATTAAATAAAAAGCCCCCACTTTCCCTCTTATCCTAAGTTGCACAAATAAAGCATTATTCCTATTTTATAAAAAAGGAAAAAGCACTTTTGTCTCACATGAGGCTCAAAAGTCAACACTCCACTCTCATTGGAGGATACTTGTGCACATGGATTGCTCCTCTTTCAAGCTCCACCGCTGATTAAGATCTTTTGCCTCTTAATCTCCATGGTCCATTTCTCCTCATTTCTTATAAAAGGAGAGCTCTCTCCTTCATTTGGATATCCTTGTTTTATGCTATTGTTATGCTGCAGGTTTTGGAGCTCTCTTTGAAGACACTCAAGCTTTGAAGCCTTGACATTTTAGTTGCATTCCATAATAGTTTTGCTTTCATAGTTGCATTCATGGCATTCTTAGTGTAGATTTCCTTTTATGCAATCTCACATAGTCTAAATAGGAAGGATTTGTAATCTATTGCTATTTCCTTTCATAGTTTAGTTTGCACTTTCCTTTCATAGATTAGATTTCTTTTCAAGCATTGCATTGTTATCATTTAGCTTAGATTTGCATTCTCATATAGTTTGCATTGCATTTCCATTTAGATTCTTGGAGATATTGGCATTGTTGCCCTTGTCTTCACTTGAATCTCTCATTGTGTGGTTGACTAGCAAGGTCACCTTCTTGTAGCTCTAGCTGAGAGCAAAACTCATAGTCCCTTGCAACTCCATGCATAGAGAGCTATGAGCCGCTTTGTGAGGCCTCACTCTTGAGTAACCTTGCATGTAATGGTTCATAGAAGTGCATATTTTAGTGTGTACAATGATGGTTATTTACAGATGATTTTGTTGAGGGTTATTTAATGATGGTTACAAGCTTTCATTGATGGTTATTTAGAGGTTATTTGATGATCACATGTTTTTGAATAAGTTTGTGATGTATATACAAGTTCTTATGATGACTGATGTTTACAAGGCATATAGTTTGATGGCATAACTAGAGACATGGTAATTTCATTTTCTTGATGTAAGTTATGCTATATATTTCAATACATGCAATAATGTTGTAGTATCATAGTTTTAGTTATGGGAGTGAGATTCTAAATCTTGACTTACAAGTTTTCAACTCATTTTTCAGTCTTGTGAAATGACAATACTTTGTAGCATCTTTTATAATTTGGTTTCTTTGTTATCATTGGTAGCTATTTTTTCCATCAAGGACAAAGGGGGAGTTTGTTGTCCCTAGTTTTTCCTTGATGACAAAAGTGACACTCATGAGCATTATGTTTAATATTTTGATTTGTTGATGAGCAACATTTGACATCACACAAGACATATCCTTTGGTATAGAATATTCCTTGCACTAATGAACTCATGAGTTAGAGTTTAATCTTGGTTGGATTTGTTTGATTAAGTTTGACATGTTTTCAATAGCATGATGATCGACAAGGGTGATAAAAAGTTTCGAGATGTTTGACTTGGCACATTATTGTTGTTGGATAAGAAAAATATTTTTATTTTTATATTAAGTTTGATGGACTGTAAATTTTTATTCACTTTGGTTTAAGAAGATGAAAAGGTTTAGGCTATTTCTAAACACTTTTCTGTGATAGAAAAATAATTTCTTCCTATCACTACTATAGAATTGATTACTATGTTTACATGGGCTTTTTTGTTTTGTAGTTTGTTATGGGTTTTAACTATGTTGATCAGCATGAAGTTAGGAAAATTTTGGTACTTTTTTTTCTCTGATTCAATGGTCTCATTGCACTACAACTAAAAAAAATTCAAGATCATGTTGAGGAACTTAAAGAATAGTTTGCGGGAAGCATGTCTGATGAATTTGATGCACTTATATAAGAACTATCTAAAAAGAACAAGAATCTAGCTAATCATGTCGAAATACTATAAAGAGAACAAGAAGCACAACCGGTAAGGATGTCTGAGATCATGGAACAAAAGGGTAGAGATGATGATGTAAAAAGAATTGAAAAAGAAGAAGAAGAAAAATAAATACTATACTTGATGAGAAAGAAAAAGAAATCATGAGATTGACACAAACACATTATAACTTGATAGATCAACTTTATATGGAAAATCAGGATGTTGCTAGGAAAGTTGATGAGATTGCAGAATTGAGATCTAAGAATGAACATTTTAAAAATGATCTAAAAGATAAGAGAAATGCTAATGAAATCTTGAAAAGAAATGAAGAAGCATGGAAGATTCTGGATGAACAATTGAGAAATCAAAGGCAACCAAATGATACCTTTGGACTTGATTTCAATGCAAACAATACTACCAAGAAGGGTGAGTCCTCTAAGAAAGAAACCAACTGAGATAAATCTGCTACCCCACTAAAGCCCAAGAAGCCTACATGTTATCACTGTGGGAAACCAAGACATACAACTAACATCTGTAGAAGCAAGAGAGGTAATCCACCAAATTCTCCTAAATTTGAAGGCCATTGTTATAATTACAATAGTTATGGATAGAAAGAATTTGAGTGTAGATCAATACTTATGAACACTCTAAGGAAACCAAGGTTTTATACCTATTATAACAAATGTAATAAATATAGTAACAAATCAGGAGAATGCAGGTCACAAAGAAGAAATGAGAAATGGGTCCCTAACTGACAGAATATTGACAACACCCAAAAAGGTCCTACAATACCATGGGATTATAATACAAGGATTTCTTGTACTGCATGTAGAAGATTTGGTCACATCACTGCAAATTGCTTCAAGATGCTTTGAATGTATAACTGGAAATAATGGAGAAACAATGGAATGACTTGTTTTCATTTCCATAGAGTTGGTCACCTAACTAAGGACTATAGGTATCGAAATAAGGATTCTACTAAGAAGAAACTAAGTGAAAAGAATCCAGTAAACATTAATGAAATCTGAGAATAAATGAATAAGACTTGGAGAAGAAAGTCACAAGATGATGGAACAAAATTAGGAACTAGTGATGGCAACACATCCTCTAGATCGGGTGCACCTATCTTCACTTAATCAGTCAAGGTATGGATAGGAGCTGATAACTTAAAGTTTATCTTAAATCAGTTCCTAGATTTAGTACAAAGATCCATATCAATATATCAGATGCATTTGGATATTAGTTATAAAGTCATGATTTCATATGTTGATTAGTGAAGAGTTGGAATTATTTTGTTACATTCGGTAAAGTAAAGTATAGTTCAGTTAAACAATAATATAAAGTTAGGTAAGGAAGCATTAAATGCATTTATAGCCATTGGAAGCCCTAACCTATAGGAAAATCTATAAAGAGACGGAAAGATACATCATTTCTACTTTGCACTCATGTGAGCACATTTGAACAAATAAAGATATGAGATCAAAGAGCTATTTCCAAGCATTCAATCGAGTATTTCGAACATCTGCAAGAACATATGAGGTATTTATAGAGTTCACCAAGCTGAATTATGATATTCTACTTCCTATTTCATTTGAACCCTAGAATTTGTTGAGATATTTTTGAAGATCAATGGCACCAAAATTGTAAAAACTAGTTGTGGTTGAGAAGATTGACCCAGTCAATCTGAAGTACAAACTTCCACCCACCATTGTTGAGGAAATTAATAAAACCAAAGCTTGATCCCTAATCCCACCAAGAGTCATTTTGATTGAAGACATTCACACCTTCATTCATTAAAAAATTAAGGACATTTGTCAAACTGAGATTGATGCATCATATAAGAAGTTATGTGTTAATGGTAATTTGAAAAGTGATTACACACATCTACAGATGAAGGGTTTGGTTCATGCAATGCATATACCAATGATATTCAAGCATGAATGGATAAGAACTATGTTAATAAGAGTTAATGAAAGGTTCATGTGGCTTGATGGGCCAGCAGAGATAAAAAAGAATGTGTTACACATTGTTATTGGATTTCCATTCGGTGATAGATTGAGGGCCTACAAATAGAAAGACAAGAACAAACTCTATGAGTTAACCAAAGCTAAATGGGATGGAAGAGGCTTGAAACTTTCTACAGTTGAAGACCTTGAATTGAAATTTGCTTCAAATATCATATCATATAGGATATTCCAATCATCTCAGGTAGATAGTCTACCCTATGAAGCTGTGGATATTGCATATAAAATGGTGAAGAAGGATATGAATATTGACTTGTGTAAGATCCTACTAAAACAACTTGATGAAAACATGAATACCATTTGGAAGGAAAAGTCAAACACATTAAAGTTTGTTCCATAATTGGTATGTATCTTTTTCTACTTCCAAAATTCATTTCCAATAGTTGGTGAAGTCACATGGAGTGCAGATAAACCCATAGTTTATCAAATAAGTGATTTTATTCAAAGCATGAGTGACAACTTTAATGTTATAATGGATGATTATTTCAATAAATTTCAAGCTAGGAAGCATAAGAGACATAGGATTCCACCATAGTTAGTGGAAGAGTTTAAGGATGAGTTATGTTTTGAAGTGGACACAGATGTATGTATAATAAGAGAAGTAGAGCCTATAACTGAGTGGATACCCACTATGCGATATGAGATGAATATTGAAGTAGCCACTGTATAAATAAAAGGAATTTTAGAGTATCCAATGGAAAAAACTTCAACTTGGTATGGCACCTATAAAGAGGTGAAAGATAAAATTAGAACCGATATATTGATAACAAAGGCAATAAGGAAAACTAGTAAAATGATTAGTGATTTAACTAAAAAATTAGGTATTGTAGATGTTGATGAAGCTGAGGAAGATGTTTTTGAACCTTCAACAATAAAGGGGAAGAAAATAAGAATCAATAAGGAAACCCCTAGTTCGGTCGATGTAAGACCATCTACTTGGTCTACCTCTATACCGAGAGGAAGGAGAAAGTAGTAGCAGAGCCTGTGAAGAAAAAGACATATGTTAGGAAAAATAAGGCCATTAGGAGGCCAAGAATAAAATCAAAGTTATAAAAGGAGAGTGACACTGAGTCTAATGACTTGTCACAATTCAAAGTTGCACCGAGCAAGAAATTGAAGTCTTGATGATCTTCTCAAGACACTTGAAAAGTATGGTGGACTAAAGGTAATGAAACAATTAAAATCTGACACTAGGATTGATGAATAAAATAATAAAATAGAAGAAACAATCATTTCCACCCTACATAAGTTTAGGATGATACTAGTCAAAGTGGCACAATATCTAGAAGGAGAACTGTATAAGAAAATAGACGCTAGATGGAAACATGCACTTGCTATTGAAAAGGAGATGAGAGAGAGATCACAAGAAATAAAAGTACCATACCTTACAAAGAAATGAATAAAGGATACACTTAAGGGATAATTGATAAGATTTCTAGTTAAAGGAAGAGCACCAAGCATAATGGTTGGTCAGTTGCAAGAAGTTTAAAAGGATAGCAATGATCTTTGCAGGAAGATATTTTCCATTGACGAATTGAAAATCAAAGATATAACAATTGAAGAAGATAAATCCAAGCCAGTTGGATTAATAACAAGGGTATGTGCAGGACCATGGTATGCCAAACTAGGCAATGAAAATTCAGAAAATCAGGTTTAGGAAAGTTGACATAAAAATTTAAACAAGTTATAAATATTATATCAAAAATATATAAGAAGACAATTTGTATAAAATTAAATTTAGTTTCTAATATACTAGGCTTTTTTTGAAAAATAATTATTCTATATGTTGAAAATTTCAAATTTCAGTGTAGTAGTACAAAAATTTCAGGAAAAAATAAGAAGTAGGTGTATATCTAACCACCTTAAACACAATCAAATGATTTTTTTATTTTACAATATTCTAAATATAAGTAGTAGACTCATGTCCAGATGTGACACATATTTTTTTGTAATTTATTTCCAAGTAAATAGTTAATTATGATTTTTCTTGTACAAGTTTTCCAGATTACAAAAACTCTCATGCTTGACCACGTTAACTTAGTCTAAACTTTATCAAATTGAATTTTTTTTTATTTTTCTTGTAGTAGGAAAATCATAGAATGTGAAACATATTTTATATTTAAAAAATGTTATACAGTTTAAAAGTTATAGCTATTTTTCAATAAGTCTATCATTCAAGACTAGAAAGATAACAAGTAGGTGTATGTCTGACCACATTAAACAAAATCAAATGATAACATTTTTTTATAAGATTCTAGATAAAAGTAGTAGACTCATGTTTGAATGTCTAAACTTCATCAAATTGAAAGAATTGTTTATTATTATTGTATTAGGTGAAGCATACAATGTGATGTATATTTCATGTTTCAAAAAAATTATATTGTTTGAAAGTTATAGTTGTTTTTCAAAGAGTCTATCAACCAGGACTTCTTTTTCACATCGCCACTTTTTGGCATACCATGATCCTACACATGCCCACAAACAAAGAAGTAGTCATTGAAGACATCATTGAGAAAGACCCTAATGACACATTCAAAGAAGATGAAAATATAATGGTTACCAAGGCCATAGAATTAGAGGCCATGGATATAGATGACTCGACTACTACAAGAATACTAACAAAAGAGCCAATAATTTTACAAGTAATGGATTTTCCTAAGATAGAAGCGGTTATCTCATAAATTTCAAGTGGAGAGCCTACTACTGCTGAGACTCCTACTGAGCTAATAAAGTAAAATGAACCAAAAGAGACTAAAGAGAATACTACAAAGACCTACACTAGTCAAGGTCAAAATACAGATTCGGTGACCCCCACTGAGACTACAGGTCAGTAGGAACAAGAAAAGGAAAAAGAAAAGGTACAAGAGAAGAAAGAGGAAAAATAAGAAGACAAGAAAGAAGAGGAGAAATAAGAGGAAAAGAAGAAGGAGAAGGAAGATAAAACAAAAGAAACTTCAACTCAATCAGATGCAAAGAAGGAATCAAGTTCAAAGGGAAATTCCAAGAAAAGAAAGGTAGAAAAAGAGGTAGATATTAATGAAGTGATAGTCATACTGAAGGTTGACTATACTACTATGATCCCTAAGGAACTCTCTGAGTTCAGTGACTTGTTGAAGAGGAAAGTTGCACAAGACAAGCTTATAGCTAAAAAGAAGAAAATTGATGTGTTGGAACAAATAAAGAGCATTTTAAATGAGATTGTTCTAGAGGAAACCATAAATGAGAAGGCATATATATATATGGTCAGTTAAAAGAAATTTTCAATCAAATTAATCATCATGGAACTGACACAACCAAATACATGATGAAGGATCACACAAAAGATATGGAGACTAAGGTGATTGAAGAAGTTCTTCAATTAGTAGCATTGGACAAGGTAACTCTATTTGAGTTAATCAATGCATTAGAACTAGAGCTTCAATCTATTCTTTCTATATTCCAAAAGATTTTTTTATCATCAAATTTCACAAAGGAGATAAAGGAAAAGGACAATAATGTGGAAAAAGAGATCACCAAGCTATTATCAAATATTTCCACTGAGCCAAAAAAATATAACTGAATATTATGAGAAGCTCAAGCACCTAATGGGAGTGAAATTTGAATTGATAAAGGAGGAGAACTAAATAAGGACGGAGCTCTTAGAACTTCAAATAGTTTTTCTACCAAACATTAAATCACTATAGAGGTAGTTATAGAAAGGAAAGGATCTAGTGAGCATGCTAGATGTCAGTGCCATGGACAACATGGTGTTCTTGAGAGAGAGAGAGAGAGAGAGAGAGAGAGAGAGAGAGAGAGAGAGAGTAATAAGTGATTGCAAATGGTTTATATTAAAAAAAATAGGATTTTTTTACACCTTTGATAATCATATTATTGTTTCGAATACATTTCATGACCCTTACATATTTCAGAATCCTTGGGAATTCATAGTTCAAATAGAAGATTTATTTATGTCTAGTCCATGCCTAGTATAGCTGTTGTTTCATCATGAGTCGTAGATGGTCCTAGGACCCCTCTCTCTCTCTCTCAAATAAATCATGAGCTCTCATCAATCATCACGTCGATGGAGATGCAGTGAATATTGTAGTCTTCCAAGTGCACTCACTAATCCTCCTATCTAGACTCTTCTGTAGCTCAAGCTGATGAAAAAAATATAAGCATTAATAACTAATATACATCGAAATTGAATTATACAATGACATGAAATATAATATTCTCTTACTGCTAGCAAATAGTCACTATGTACTTCCACTGAAGGTGGATGCTCATGATCTGAAGTAATAAGTCCCTACAACAATAATCAAAATAATAATTAAAATACATACATGAATATCATTACAAAATTTAATACAAACTATTAAAATAACAATTAAAAATAAGTGATCTCTTTATACCTCATTCAGTGCTTCAGAACTAGCTATTGTTGTAGCTACTCCATAATCCAAAGTACCATGAATAGAAGGAGTCTTTGATGTCAATAACTTAAAAAGAAACAATAAAAGTATTATGTAGTTATCAGTTTTACATATATTTCTTACAACCATACTAATGAATAAATGGCACCTCTCTAAAGGCTCCACCACATCCTTCAGTGTGTGGTGTTTATGTCGAAGCTTCAACATTAAACTAGTGCACATGTACATGGAAATTTATAAGACAATCATTCATATAAGAACATACTACTGACATGTTAATGATAATGCATTATTACATATATACATGTGGACTCAATGATGATGTCACAAATCCAAGTGAGGGAATGTGATCACCGCAATGACCACTTGGCCTTTGGATTTTGATCATAATTTTTCTAGTAATTTAGTATTCATTTATTTATTAATTAAATATAATCAAGTAAATCAAATTAACATTCAAATAAAGATACCTCAAGGAAAGTGGCACGATGCCCTTCACTATCTATTGTGAATGTCAATGGTCCACTAGTGAACTAATGCACATGCACAATAAGTTATGATACAATCATTCATATAATTACATAATATTCAAGTATATTAATTAGAATTCTTTATTCGATACATACTTGTGGAGTTGACGATGAAGTGTAGAATTGGACTTGAGGATCATTTCCATTGCCACCAACACTCTTGCCCTGAATTTTTTATCATGATCAATAGATACTAAATTAATTAGTTATTCTTTTATAAATGAAATATGATATTAAAATAAATTTAATGAACTTGAAAATATTTACCTGTGTGTCAATGCCAACTATCTTTTTTAGAAAATCATCGGTGATCATTCTATGATCCTCTTCCTCTCTCTCGACAGTACTAAATGTGCACAAGGATCCACTAAAGGAGTGACACATTGAATGAGAGTCTTTGTCAGAGCACTAATCGTGCCTAGTATGCCCACCTCTACATGTTCCTTCACAACGAAAGGAATACTAACATGATCCACCTGTGGCTTGCCAATATGAACCCTAGGTGCGTTAGGGTCATGATGTGCCCCCACTCTATCAAATTATGACCCCCCTCCTCTACCATGAGAATATAGAAAGTCAAAATAATTAGGAACCTCCTTGAGTACAAACTCACAATAGAGTCTCCTCAAGAAATATATAGGAACCTCGTGATTGTTACAGGGAGGGTAAACAAAGACCATCCACAATCTCTCCCAAAAGTTCTTTTTTTATGTCTTAATTCAAGCACCAATGAATTGGGAACCTATTTGTTGTAGTTCTAAGAGTACTAGTGTCCCCTAGCTTTTTAAAGAGTTTGCAAATGCCATCTTTTGTCATTTTTTTTTTCTTTTTTATGTCCTCATATGATAATTTATTTACATAACAATGTTTTTGATCTTCTCTTTTATCATGCCATAAATTAAGTTGCCCACTAACTAAGCCTATGTGGTTCAAGATTGATTCCAATGATTTTGCAAGTCTTTCCCTTCCATAATTTGTAGCAATAGAATCTTTTAACCTCCTAATTAAAGATTCAAATTCTATTTTCCCTCTTTCAATTTGGTTGATCAAAATTTCCTATGTTCCAGGAGGAGGTTTCTCGATTGGTGGAGGTAGTGGAGGTTCATTTTCTTGGTTATTTTCTTCATTTATTTATTCATGAGGAAAAGATGGAGGGTTTGGTTGAGGCTTTTCTTCACGGAGATCATTTCTTCTTGGCAATTAAAACAAAACCAATTTCAAAATCCTAATTAAACTTAAAATCTAAGAAAAAAAAATTTGACAAAAAAATTGCTTCAAAATTAAAATTTTAATACAAATAAGAGGTACAGGCTGTAAAACCACTTACCTCTTCTTCTGGTTCTAACTTGATGAGGTCGTGGAGCCATTCTTTATCTAATTTGATGAATAAAAAAAAAAGAATTGCTTTGCACACATGTTATGGGAAGCTCTCCTTGGATGCAAACATGGGTTTATGGGAGAGAAGAATGAGCCTTTGAAAGGAAACAAGACATTTTATTACTTTTACATAGGGCATGCATGCTATAGTGCACACACGCTATGCACACATGCTATGGGAAGCTCTCCTTGGTTGCAAACATAGGTTTATAGGAGACAAGAATGAGCCTTTGAAAGGAAACAAGATATTTTATAACTTTTACATAGCATGTGCGCACTATAGTGCCCATGTGCTATGTTTTGAATTTCCCAAGCGTAAGGCTTAGGCAACCCAAGCCATAACGCACACATGCTATAGCGTGCACACACTTTAGTGCATACACACTATGGTTGTTTGGGGGCCAAAAAGAAATGTGGCACCTTTTTGGTCCCCCATCTTTGTGCATATACCCATATACTTAGTTAAGAGTCAATCCTATTAAATATTACAATGTAGATTGCTAAATGTGACCCTGTTAGGGGATTTTCCTTAGATCTATAAGGATCTTCACTCTTTTATGAGTTTCCTAGTTGAAGGTCTTTCAACACTCTTCTAGAATGTCACCTCTTACAAGGATTTACAATAAGACTATTAAGTCCACTTGGTTAAGATATTTTCCTTCTATAAATATTAATAAGAAACAACATAAAAAAATCTATCTATAAATTTGCAACTACCTCTTACTTAGTCAGATCCCTTTTGTGCTCTTTGTCTTTACTTCTTTCCTTCACTAGTCAATCTCTTTTGCAGACTTGTATTTTAACCTTTTTATTCTTCACTGCATCACTTGGTTACACATCCACACTTCAAGTCCCTAGCTCACTTTCCATTTAATTTCATCCTTTATATAGACTATGTTTTTCTTCTTAATCTCCTTTATTACATTTTCCTCTATTTATTCTCACTGTTAGATCATCTACTTGAACTGATTCAATGAACTTGGCACTCGGTAGAACATTTTATCTTCACCTTAGAACTTGAACTTTTCTTGGAATGTGTACCTTCACTTTTTTCCACTTAAATATTTACCAAAGATCATCACCTTGAATTTTCCTAATCATTGATCTCTTCAACTAACTCTTCTTCATCCTTGGAATCTTCTAGATCACTGTGGGTCTTCATTAAATGTCATTTTGGTCTTTGTATTTATTTTTTGTTCCTTTCTCGGTGACTAACTCCTTTTCCTTCAACTAAAATTCTATTTTCTTTTCTTGGTAACTAAATCCTTCTACTCAATGTCTTGGCTTCCTTTCTCTTTACCAATTAATTTCCTTTTGCCGAATAACTTCTTTCTGATCATTAACCAAACTATTTCTTTGGCTTTTCAACTTTCTAACCTTTCTCACTTGTTCAATCTCCTTTACTAACTTGATATAATCAAATATAAAGTATAAAACAATCAATCCATTATTACCTTATCATTGTCTGATCTGTATTAGCTACCCAATTAAGTTCTTCAACTTCACAACTTTTCACTTCTTTTTTTCTTTAACTCACTCAACCTATATCAAACTCTGAATAATATGGAAACTCAATATAAACAAGAGATCAATTTCTTGACATCAATGAAAAATAACAACTGATCTAATCCTTCTATAATCTTTTATATCTTTGATCTAATTCTTCATCATCATCACCATGAATTGGGGTTAACAATGTCCCTCTTTGGCATTGATGGAAATATTTTCAATTGATGATGGAAATTCTCTGTCCTATCTCTATTTTGTTCATCTCTCCCTTTGAACTTTATCATCTTTTCTTGTCCTACTTTCCATCTTCTCCTTCTTCGGGTTCTTTGTGTTCATTAGTGCATTCTCCCTCTTTCTCTATAATCATCAATAGCTTATTCTCCCTCTTTGACAACAATACCAAAGATACATATTCCTAAAAAATTTGTTTGGATAGTGGATCATACCTATCATGTACTAATTTCTCATTGCATACATAATTATTTTTCACAACTTTAGGCATCACCTAAAGAGTGAACACTAGCATCAACTTACAAAATAGATATTCTAATGAATCCTTGAATTGATGCAACCAGTATCTTTCCTTAGGGAATATTGGATAGGGGAAGAACCCCTAATTTACCTCTGAGATACTCAAAATAATCTTTCGGTAGTGGCTTGGTGAATATATCTTCTATCCTCTCCTTTGAATTCACACACTCCAACATCACATTCTTGTCTTGAACTTGTTCTCTCAAGTAATGATACTTGTTAGAAATGTGCTTGGTCTTTGAATGCATCATTGAGTTTTTTGATATGTTTATAGAACTTGTATTATCACAGTAAATAGTAACTGGATCAGTAATAACCTCTTGTATACCTTCAAGTAGCTATTTGATCCATACAATGTGTGCACAATTCATAGCTACTACTACATACCCTGCCTTGGTAGTAGATTGTGAGATACAACTTTGTTTCTTACTTACCCATGTCACTAATCTTTCTCCTAAAAGAAAGCTCCTCCACTTGTACTTTTCCTATCATAATTATTTCCAGTCCAATCAGCATCAATGTAAATCTTTAGATTAAAATCTCCTCCTTTCTTGTATAGTAGACCGAAGTCTTCTATACCTTTCAGATATCTAAATATTATTTTGACTACAGATATGTGTGATTCCTTTCAATTGGCTGAAAACCTTTCAACAATACCTACTCCATGAGCAATAAACAGTCTTATATGTACAACATATTATAGCTTACCAATCATTGATTGGTAGAGTGTCTCATTCACTTCCTTTGACTCATCTTCTTTTGATAGTTTGCAAACAGCAACCATCGGTGTTCCAAATAGTTTTGAATCTTCCATACCAAATGTCTTTAGGATCTCCTTGATGTATTTTTACTATGTAATGTAGATCCCATCTTTAACTTGTTGAATCTGTAGTCCAATGAAGAATTTTATTTCTCCTATCATGGACATCTTAAATTATTTTCTCATCTCCTTAGCAAAATATCTAGATAATGTGTTATTTCCTCCCAAATAATGTCATCAACAAATATTTCAGCAATCAAAATCCTATCATTACTATCACATTTTAGATACAAATTGTTTTTGTCACTTGTTCTTATAAATTCAATCTTAATTAAATATGAATGTAACCTTTCATACCATGCAGCTTACATACCATGTCCTTGTTAGTATTCTCAAAAAATCCATTACATTGTTCAATATAAACTCATTCTTCAAGAATAACATTAATGAATGTAGACTTAACATCCATTTGATAAACTTTAATTCCTTTATAAGTTGCATAAGCTATTAGAATTCTTACTCCTAATCTAGTAACAGGTGCAAAAGTCTCACCATAATAAATACATTCTTCTTATGCATACCCTTTCCAAACCATTCTTTCTTTGTTTCTAATCACATCTCCATGTTCATTCAATTTATTTATAAAAATCCACTTAGTACCAATAAGATTTTTATCTTTAGGTCTCAGTACCAAATTCCAAGCGTTGTTCTTTTCAATTTTATATATCTCTTCTTTCATAGCTTTAACCCAATATTCATTATCCAATGCATCTTTCACCATTCTTGGCTCAAATTCAAAGATTAAACATGTATTATCTTTTAACTTACTTCTTTTGATAAGTCCAACATTCTTGTCTCCAATAATCTTTCTTGGTGAGTGGTGTCTTCTCACATACTTGGCTAGAACACGCTCGCTAGGTAGTGAAAGTTCTTCATTTTCAGCATTCGGTGGTGGCTCTCTCTATTTGGCTTCCTCCTTGATTTGTACTATAGGTAAGGTATCAAGAACTTCAATTTCAACATATACAAATCTTTGATAGTCCTCAAGTTCTTTTTTGTTTTCTTTATCATTTTTCTCTACAAATTCATCAATCCTTACACTTGCACTTTCTACAATTTTGTTCATACACTTGTTTAAGCTTTCGTAAGCTTTTATCTTTGTAGAATATCCTAAGAATATTTTTTCATCACCTTTAGGATGAAACTTTCCATTTCTAGCATCCTTTAGAATGTAACATCTACTTCCAAATATTTTGAAATAACTTACATTCTGTTTGTGACCATACCATATTTCATATGTAGTCTTATTTGTAACTATCTTTAGTTGTAAACTTGGTTTAGTGTATAAGCTAGAGTGCTAACTGCTTCTCTCCAAAATATTTGAGATACACCTTCTCAATCATCAGTGTCCTTGCACAATCAATAATGGATTTGTTTCTTCTCTTTGCTATACTATTTTGCTATGGTGTCCTTGGTATATAAATTTGTCTCTTTATTCCATGTTTATTTTAGAAAAGTGTAAACTCATCAGATGTAAACTCACTTCCTTTATCAGATCTCTAACACTTCAATTGTCTTCCAGTCTTATTTTCAACTCTTGCCTTGTACCACTTAAACATTTGAAAAGCATGAAATTTATATTTAAAAAAAATGACAGACATCATTCTTGAATAATCATCAACAAATAAAAATGAAATATCTATCACCACAATAACTTTTTGTTCTCAAAGGTCCACATAGGTTAGTGTGCACTAACTCCAAAATTCCTTGTGTAGTGTAATATTTTCTTTTAAAACTTGACTTTGTCATCTTACCAACTATATCAATTGACATATCCTTTCATAATTAATGTTTTAACTAGTAGTTTTGAGGCCATTTTTTGATGGCCCTTCTGATGCTCTCTATTGTAATTACGAAATAAACTACCACCGATATAATTTTGTCAAAAAATCCATCACCAAAAATAACCATCACAATTCTGACACCTTTTTCGACGGTCCCCACCTTGCAATGCACCATACAAGGGGGTGTTTTCCGATGCCACACATTGTCAAAAATCATGAAAATCATCACAAAAACAATGTAGAAATTTTCAAAACAGCCGTCGTATACCAATGGAAAGTATCATCAAAGTCTGACGGCATGTCCCATTAGAGGTGCAACATCTATCGTAATTATCATCACAAATCGATAGAGGTTCCGATAGTGTCCTCATTGCCTTCCAAAATTATTTTTGATGGATGTGGTCCATCATAAGCTGACAGTGTGTCCCATTAGAGGTTTGACAGGCCTTTGTAAAATCTATCACAATCTAACATAATTTTTAATGGTATACTCATTGCATTCCGACAGACATTTCAATGGTTTGCATTGTTTGATAGAATAGTCATCATAATTGTGACGATATGAAACACTAAAGATAACAGAGCTCAAGAGAGCATCATAGTTGGTCTCCGTCTTTACTCCATATTACTGAAAAAATGTTTTACCTTTCATTAGCTCATCAAATGTGGGGATCTGAAAGAATTTAATAGAATATTTTTATGATAACGTATATTATTTAAGTTGACGTTGTATGAATTTATCTACTTTGTGCACTTGTTGACTATGAGGACAAGGATAATGAAGCATCTCCTCATGTGGCCTATATTTACTCAAGACATGTGGGGGGATGCTTATTTATCATTGTCTTTGCTGTCGATAATTGTGGGAAATAAATAAATTTGTGTAACGTCAACTAGGGAAATGTACATTATACATGAAAATATTATCTATTAAATTCTTTTAGATCACCACATTTGATGAGCTAACGAAAGCTAAAACATTTCCTCAATCGCATGGACCAAAGATGGATACCAACTAGTATGGTCTCTTGAGCTCTGCCATCTTTAGTCCTAGCTACTGGCTAAGGCCTTGAATACTTATACCCATCAATCATCAAGAATAATCACAACCTTGCCTTTATGAACACTACAAAGTATCCAATATATTACTTAAGATGAAGAGAAGGTAGAAAATATGAATGGATAAAAGAAATGAAAGATACAAATATCATCTTTTTGTTTACCTTCTCATAATTGACCAAATAATTGATCCCAGTCTCACAAAAACCTTTTACACATGTGTAGCTCATCAATACTGCAGGCCTGAAGGAATTTTATATGACCACTAGGACATTTCGTGCATGGATGAGAAACAGTATCCAAATTTTCTAGATTCTGTGAAGAGGTATGAGTGGAGGCTAAAGAAGGGATATTTGTGAATGTTTCATAGACCTAGGCTACTGAATAATCATCCTTGCACTGGTACTTAATCTGGAAACCCTCTTCCTCACTTTTGTCCCACCTCAGCTCAGTAAAGAATATATTCTCTATAATTTTAAAGATCTTGCAAATCTCCATGAATATCCCTTCTAGCCTCCACTAAATGTACGTCCTCTCAGAATCTAAAAAATTTGAACATTGATTCTCATCAATGCACAAATGTGGTAGTGATTGTATGAAATTCCTTCAAACTTTGTTTATTTTATTTATTATGTGATATGACAAATTGTCTCCAATAAATTGTCAAATTTGTAGTGTTGTAATAGCCCCTACAACGAATCTTGGTCATTTTGAAAGTGGATATTGAGTGGACAGTAATATAATAGTGAAATATGTTCCTATATTACTATTGACTCACTATTCTTGTTCTAAGGAACAATACCTTTACACCTTGTAGGAACTTGTAGTGGATTCATAGGGACATATTTGTAGTTTTAATGTTATAGGCATCCCAACCGAATGCTAAAGGTGTTGTTCCTTATGTTAGAACAAGAATCAAATTGTGAAGACACCTTCAAAACATAACTAATAATTTTGGAGTAAGTTTGAATTTGAATTACCTTGAAGTTGATAGGAATGAAGAACCCATCATATATTTTGAGATTCCAAATATTTCTTTCTTATGTGCATTATGTGATATGACAAATTTTCTTCAATAAATTGTCAAATTTGTAGTGTTGTAACAACCCCTAAAACCAATCTTGGTCAGTTTGAAAGTGGATAGTGGGTGGGTAGTAATATAATACTATATATTACTGTCCACTCACTATCCACTTTCAAACATGACCAATAATAGTAAGTTCCTACAAGGTGTAAAGGTATTGTTCCTTATGTTAAAAAAACAATCAAATTGTGAAGACACCTTCAAAAGAAAACTAGGGATTTTGGAGTAAGTTTGAACATGAGTTACCTTGAATTTGATAGGAATGAAGAACCCATCATATTTTAGATTTCAAATCTTTCTTTCTTATGTGCATTATGTGATATAACAAATTATCTCCAATAAATTGTCAAATTTTTAGTGTTGGATCAATTGATCCTTAGGAAATATTGCAAGTTCATTAATCCTCTACATCACTCATCATGTTTCCTTTTAGGCTTTTCATGTTTCATTATTATGCTCGAATAGTGGGTTAACATATCCATTCTTTAGGACATGTTCAACATTCTTTCTGTGAGGCAGATTGTACTTTGTTGTTCAACATTCTTTTTTGTGAGGAGGGTTAAAAAATTCATGAATGGCTTCATTTAACCTCCTATCCATGTCATCTTGTACATCTTATCCATCCTCATCCCTCATGCAAATAGTGTGTCAATTGAGTTCAACCCAATGAATTAGATACTTGGGGACCTCAATATTGGAAACTCGGTGCAAAAGTCACTTAAAACCAACTTTAAGGAAACGTCATGTCTGATTTCTTGTTCTTTTTTGAATTAGTTTCAAAATTTAACTCAGTATGGTTATTGGTTCCTTTGTGTAGAGAAATTATTCTCCACATTTATTTTAATTTGTCTTAGGAACTGATTAAAACTTTTGTAACAACCCCTACAACCAATCTTGGTCAGTTTGAATGTGGATAGTGAGTAGACAATAATATATGGGCAGTAATATAATAGTGAACTATGTCCATATATTACTGTCCACTCACTATCCACTTTCAAACATGTCCATATGTTTGAAAGTAGATAATGAGTGGACAATAATATATTGATAGTAATATAATAGTGAACTATGTCCATATATTACTTTCCACTCACTATCCACTTTCAAACATGTCCATATGTTTGAAAGTGTATAGTGAGTGGATAGTAATAGTAATATATGGATAGTAATATAATACTAAACTATGGCCATATATTACTATCCACTCACTATCCACTTTCAAACATATGGGATACTCATACATATGATCTCATTGAGAAATTAATAGATGGACAGTAATATAATAGTGAGCTATGTCCATATATTACTATCCACTCACTATCCACTTTCAAACATGTCCATATGCTTGAAAGTGGATAGTGAGTGGACAGTAATATATATGGACATTAATATAATATTGAGCTATGTCCATATATTATTGTCCACTAACTATCCACTTTCAAACATATGGGACATTGATGCAGAGTGCACTACAAGAAGTGTATCTTAGACTACCAAGGCACCTTGCACCAGACACTCAGACATATGATCTCATTCATAGCTCGGCTAGAATTATCAAGTAATTTTATATTCCATTATTTTAGGCTATCAATGTATTACAATGTTTAGGTAGTTAAATCTACATCAACATAAAGTTGAGAAAATGCACTAGTCATCATGTTTCCTTTTGGGATTTTCAATCATATATATGTTTGTTCCATTCGTATGAATAGATTAAAACTTTTTTAATAGTGAGTGGATAGTAATATAATATTGAACTATGTCCATATATTACTATCCACTTTCAAACATGAGTAATAATAATGAGTTCCTACAAGGTGTAATGGTATTGTCTCCAATAAATTGTCAAACTTGTAGTGTTGTAACAGCCCCTACAACAATTGTTAGTCAATTTGAAAGTGGATAGTGAGTGGAAAATAATATATGGACAGTAATATAATAGTGAACTATGTCCATATATTACTATCCACTCACTATTCTTGTTCTAACATAAGGAACAATACCTTTACACCCTATAGGAACTTGTATTAGGTTCATACGGACATGTTTGCAGTTTTAGTGCTATAGGAATCCCAACCGAATGTGAAAGGTATTGTTCCTTATGTTAGAGGGTATGTGCAAGATCATGGTATGCCAAACTAGGCTCTTGAGTGGCAATGAAAATTCAAAAAATCAGGTTTAGGCAAGTTGACAGAAAAATTTGTACAAGTTATAAATATTATATCAAAATTATGTAAGAAGATAATCTGTAGAAAATTGAATTTAGTTTCTAAGATACTAGGCCTTTTTTGAAAAATAATTATTCTATATGTTGAAAATTTTATAGTTCAATGTAGTAGTATGAAAATTTCAAGAAAATTATAGGAAGTAGGTGTATGTCTGACCACCTTAAACACAATCAAATGACAATTTGGTTTTACAAGATTCAAGATATAAGTAGTAGACTCATGTACAGATGTGACACATTTTTTTAAAAAAATTTTCCAAGTAAATAATTAATTATGATTTTTCTTCTACAACTTTTCCAGAATACAAAAAATCTCACGTCTGAGGACGTTAACTTAGTTTAAACTTTATTAAATTGAATTTTTTTTATATTTTTCTTATAGTAGGAAAAGTATAGAATGTGACACATGTTTTGGATTTCAAAAATGTTAGACAGTTTGAAAGTTATAGCTATTTTTCAATAAGTCTATCAATCAGGACTAGAAAGATAACAAGTAGGTGTATGTCTGACCACATTAAACAAAATCAAATGATAATATTTTTTTATAAAATTATAGATAAAATTAGTAGACTCATGTCTAGATGTGATGTATAGTTTTTTGTATTGCTTTCCAAGTAAATAATTAATTATGATTTTTCTGCTAATTTTTTTTGTGAATATAAAAAATCTCGTGTCTGACCACCTTAACTTAGTCTAAACTTCATCAAATTGAAAGAATTGTTTATTATTATTGTATTAGGTGAAGCATAGAATGTGATGTATATTTTTTATTTCGAAAATGTTATATTGTTTAAAAGTTATAGCTATTTTTCAAAGAGTCTATCAATCAAGACATCTTTTTCACATCACCACTTTTTGGCATACCATGATCCTACAGATACCCTAGAACAAGAATCAAATTGTGAAGACACCTTCAAGATTCAATGTCCAAAACATAATTATTGAACCAAACATCAAGGATAAACTGTCCTAACATGATTCAATGTCTAGAACATAATTATTCAATAAAACATACAAAATATTTATTTTTTTCAAAGATTAAAATATACTACTTTAATTTTAAAAAACATTACGTACTATTATTACAACATAAATATGAGGCAAGATAATCATATTTGTACATGTACTCATGCTTGATTAACCACCACTAAACACTACATACCTAAGTTGTGTGTGCGTGTAGGAAGTCAAAATTTAATGCACCAGGATATAAACATAAAAAAAGACGTGAAATATCAATACCAGTTGCAAGAAAGTAACCAAAAGAGTCAATAAATTTGGAATGATACCTTTTTAATTCTTGTAATTTAAGTACCTTGAACTCCTGATTTGATTTTGATGTAAAATGATAAAAATACACAATAGACTTAGATCTGAAATAATTATTGAAGGGACACTCCCACTATTTGTGACTTCTGTGTCTTGTGGGAGGCATCCACTATTATATTATATGCCTTTTATTATGCACTTTGAATACAGGGAAGACAAGGAAAATAGAGGATAGTGGTTGTTAGTGTGGAAAAGTGTAGGAAAGGATGTATGGAACAACACCAGTTGTTACTCTGAACATATTCTCCAAAGGAGGGGGATCTGTTAATGATGGATGTTTAATTATGTTTGTTGGAGTCTAATTTTGGATCAATCAAGGCGAAAATATTATGCCCAAGTCCAAGAATGAAGTTTGGAATCAATTAGGATGGTGATGTGAGAAGTTTGTTTGGATGTTGAATGGAAGTGAATTTGTTCAAAAGTAAGATGTTTTGGCTATCTAAAGTCAGAGATTCATGTTAAACATTTGAGTTGATTTTAACTCCTTGACTTGAATTCCAAGTCACTTGTTGAATCCTTGGGTTGAGTTAGGCTCCTTAAGGGAATTAGAGAGGAACATGCCTAGAAAGAGAAATTTTGTCTTTGGGATTAAAAAATTGCCTAGTAGGGTTTGGGAACTTGTGTTTATGTTTTTTGGAGTATGTTAAGACACCTATGATGATCAAAGGAATCCATGTATGATGGATTCAAGTATTGGGTTAGTCAAGGGGATAAGGATTGTGCCCAATGTCAGGAGTGGAGTTGGAAATCATAATTTATGTTATGAATGGATGAATCGCAAGTCCATTTTTGTTGGGACCCATTTTCCCTTACCTCTACATTACTTAACCAGCTTAGTAACTAAAGACATGAAGTAACTATTACCCATTTTCATTATCATTCAATTGGTAGAAATTGGTAGCCTATTTACAAAGTGAAATTTGCTAAGATACCCTAGTTGCAAATGATTAATGATCTGATTAAGATTCGATTTCATTTCTTATGCTCAGCTGAAAGTACATGTAAAGGAAAGAAAGGAAAATCATCTATGAAATGAAATAACATATAGGTGTTGGATCATAAGATAAAATCTAAACATGAATGTCATGCATGTGTAGAAAAGAAAGAAGAGAAAATCATATTCAAGCTCAAACAGGTGGTGAGCATAGCCTTAAATAATCTATGGCTACATATACCCTACATAAGTAAATATAAATAGATAATGGGGTACAAGTCATTTCCTATTCTTGAAAAGAGTTTTGATGCTTGTTCCTGGGTCTAGTCCACTCTAACTCCTGACCTGCTCCAGAGCCTGCATAATGAAGATGGGTTAGATCTAGAAGATCTAATCAATAAATGATATCCAATGACCTATCTATATCTATAGTTATGCATGTATATGCATAGTCATAAGCTATCAAATTAAACCATTCTCAAGACAAGTGTAAACTTGAATCGATGCAAGGAGGAAAAGTACCATGTTTTTACTTAACTTGTTTGTTCCATGTGCAGGTGTAGAAGAAGCTATGACATTGTGTTGATTTGCAATAAATGCCCTTGCTCAAATAATAGGAAGCCTTCAAGGGAAGCCATCAAAAAGCCACCCTGGAAGGGAAACTATTTTCTAAGCAAAAACACTTATCAAGATGTTGTATCCCCAAGTACAATAAATGATGTTTCTCTACAAATTTGGAAGAGCCAAGAGGCCCTCCAAAAAGCTCCTTGGAAAAACCCAATTTGTAGAGAAAAGAAAATTATGATTAGGTGCCAAGCCCTAATAGTACCACACATTGAAACTGTGAGGGGTATCAAAAGCTCCATTTCCATAGAGTTTCTGATTCCCTCACAACTCTAAGGAGAAGCACCAATCCAAAAGAAGGGTAATCAATGAAGCAACAATACTTAATGGAACATTTAGGATAAAATGAAGGCAGACTATTATGCATCATTTAGAAGGAGCTGTAATCTATTATCAGAAAATTTCATTATGCATGGAAGCGCTAGGGGTAAAGCAAGTGCAAAAGGCCAACATCACAATAAGAGGTATGAGGTGATCATGTTTTAAGAAAGGATTCCATGACATAGAGAAATAGATCATCATGAGGACATGCCATGCAACAATTTGAGAAGTATCCATCATAACAAAAAAGATAGAAATGATAAATGATGTCAGGTACCACAGAAGCATCCAAACAATGTGATCCTACAAAAAGATCAAACATCCAAGGTAGTTAAAAGGGGGGGACATCATAAACAAAGGAAGTATGATCAAAAGTACATTTAACAGTAAGCCTTTTTCTCTTTCAAAAAGTTATCTACAAAATGCATATTTCCCCATGCAAATCCAATAGGGTGATAAGTTACATTAAAAGAAATAATCAATAGTGCCAAGTAAAATCCAATGAAAAAGTCAAGAATAATCCACAACAATGAGATGACCCAACTCTATACTAGCAGAGTGGCCATCCAAGAGCTAGAACTTCATAGGAAAAATGACTAGAAGTATCATAGGAATATTATTCACTAAGAGAAAAAAAGGCCATGGATACCAAAGAGGATGGGGAAGGCCCCTACTTCAGCCAACACAGATAAAACTTCTACATAGACTCCAACATCCACCATAGAAGGAAATGAACAAAAACTCCTACATGCACCACTCCCCAATCATCACACCAACACTTAACACTAGATTTGAAACATCATAAGGAATCAAACATGAAGAAAATAGAAAACCTCATTAGAAACGCAACACACATGACATAAAACCCATTTTCCTAGTGGTCACTATTGTTCATCAGATATTAATGATGGAAAATTGGATTTGATTATGGTAGCCATTACTTTGGTAATAATATTATAAACTACATTGCATAGTGAGATTAGTCTATAGTCCTTGAAGGTGTCAATCGACTTTGGTTGCAAAATTGATGTATTTTAGAAGCAACTTGGTAGGGTTCCAACAAATGCATATCCTATCATACATACTATAATATTTTTTCTCAATACCTTCCCCCACTTTGATGAATTTTACCATCTTGTTTCCTATCACTTTCATGGTATCCTCATCCCAGTACTCAAAGGGTAAGTTGTATGGTCAAATCTAGATAGTTACATCATCGACTTGTATTTTCAATGGATTGAAATTAGGCTCCTAGCACTTGATGAATATTCCTCATCCACTCATCATGTAGGGTTCAACAATTGATCTTATGGATCAAGTATATTGAGAAACATAGAAAGTTATAGCAGCAGTAGAAAAATAGACACTACCATAGGCATCTACGACAATCGTACTCAATTATTTTAAATATACTACTTTTCTTGTCCCATCTCACATATGATCAAGAAAAAGGCATTCGTTAGGGTTTTGATTTCTAATTTGAATGGTCATGTATCCTTACACCATCTAATTATTTTTCTCCTAGTTGCCCATTCCCCCACCCATTTCATACAAAAACCTTTTCTCCCTCAACCAATTAACTCAATCATTCCAAACATTACTATCTATATTGACTAATACAGAGGACCTTTGGTCACTGGAGAAACATACCTTAGATCAAGGGTTTTGGGTATTTTCCTTTTTCTGCATCATTTCATCCTCATTTCCTTTTGGATGCCACATCTTTATTTCAACCTTGTTCCACTCATGCTCTTCCTACTCCAATAGCTTTCTATAAGTTTATCCCATATTCAAGCTCTAATTCTCTATCTTTGATGTTCTGTGAAAAACCCTAGGTTGTCTTCTACATTCAATTCTAGCCTGACCACTATATGAAAGATCACTTGGCCTTTCTCATTTAGGAGGGTTCTAAGGGGAAAACATGTAGGTAGTCAATGGATAGATAGTATCCAGATAATAATTATCATAGTAATAGGGGGATCGCTATGTAATATTGACAGGTAGATTTATCATATCACATGAGTGAAATCTAAATAATTTGAAATTTTACCACAAATTTTTAGGGCTAAAATAAAACTTACCCAAAGAAGTCACCTAGAAATTGTAAACAGATTTGTAACCTTGAAAGTGAAATTATTGACAACCTAGTTAGAGAATTTAACCATGAGAAAATGGAGTTTGAGCTTCATATATCTATAGGCATATGAGAAAATGTCACACCTTATGCTCCTATTTTCTCCCGCGTGAACTTTTTTTTCGCACTACATCCATGAGAAATGATCTTCTTTTATCTTTTTTTTGTTATATTGCCCGACACAATCACAAGTATGATGGTAATCAAGATATCCCGTCGGAATTGTGACTTCATCAAGAAGAATTATGAAAAAAAATGCCAGATACACTAGAAGGGCATCCTCTGTCAAAAGTTACCATTGGAAAAATCCCCCAAATGTATTAGTGTTTGGATAAGTAATAAGTTGGTTTGCATAAAGGGGTCTTCGAGAAAAGGCCCCTGTTATGGCCATCTCCACCAAAGCCAACATATTTTTGCTAACTTATACCCTATGAAGCTATCGATCAAGGACCAAATAGAATAATCTTCACACACCCAAATGCCAGATGGTGCCACTCGAAAAAAGATTTTCAAATATTATGATTTTAATATATATTGAGTTCATTGTGACTTTCTATTTTTAGTTTTATTAAACAAGGTTGTCTGACCATTTATCAACTTCTTTGTTTGACACTTTTGGAAAATAGTAAATTAGAAAAAAATATATGAAAATATCTAGAATTATGTATTTATGTTATCTTTCTAACAAAAAAATGAATTCATATATATAGATCAAGCTAGGCTAAATTAACCTATGTCCAAATTATAGTTAATATCCCTTTAAAACTCGATAAATTATAAAATATTCAAAAAAAATGAATGAAACCAATTGGAAACCCTAGATATTGGTGTCAACTAACTTCTAAAAAAATACATTTTTATCATTTCTAGAAATTTTTTTTTCTTAAATAACTAAATGTCACTCCTTAAAAATGCTACATACAAACTACTTTTCAAAGGAGAAGGAAAAATGGCTACAAATCAATTCCAATTTTTGTTTAAAGAAAATATATTTAGAAACTACAAACAAAATGCTAAAAGTTACTAGTTTACATCATCTTCATATTTATAATGGTTTTGCAATAGGTGTCCAAAAGCATTTTTTTTTCTTAGAATGTTCATCTCAGTGTCAAAGTTGGCAAAAAAGTGGGACACAATATTGTGGGAGCACCCTGAAATTTTAAAATATGTGATGTAGTCTATTTCATATGTCGATAACACACTACTTCATATTAATCATTCAATTTTGTATGTATAGTAAGTAATACGTATTAAAAAATTAATCACACAATAGATTTTTATGAATTATTTTGGTAGATATATTAAACATGAAAATGGGTTTATTAGTACTTGTCGATAGGCTAAGAAAGTACTATTGCATCTTTTTTTGGAATTACCATGTTAACTAGTGATTAAATTGAATTCTATGAACCAATTAAATTTCTTATATTTTTCCTTTTTTTTTTTTCTAAATCTCATATTTTCTATAGTAGATTAGTCTCGCATATGGATGCTAGGGTTCTTATCTCCTTAAGACCTAGCATTGACATCCCAACTTCCCTGGAGGTTAACATATCCAATGATATCTTCACTTGCCCTATTGAAATACTGGGTGGTATCAATGATTTCTATATGTGTAAAAGGGAATGCCGCTTTAGGAAGGATTGCCCTATCATTAAGCATAAACAACCGACTTCCAAGCCATCTAATCTCCCTACTATGGATATGCCATGTATGGAAACCCTAGCAGCTAAAGACTCTCCTCAACCTGAACCTATGATGTCTTCTCCCACACCTCCTCAAATATCTGCAGTTAGTCTGAGCTCTCAGAACACCCCCACCTTCCTAGATTGCACCCTCGGTCGTTGATGTGGATGGTTTTCAAACCGTTGTTAGGAAAACCACTAAATGTAGAAGGAAATCTACCCAACAGTTGGTGACTAGAAACTCTAGCATTTCCCCTGCCCCCTTGCCGTCCCCATCACCATCATCTTCTATGATTAACCTTGAAAAATATCCTCCTCTTGATTCCTCCAAATTTATATCACCCCATCTAAATCCTAATATTTTTTCCTTTGGTTTGTCTAAAATGATAAATCTTCTCATTTTCAAACAAAAAAAATATTTAACGAATATGTTTTAGAGATTATCCCTGTCGATGCTGGTATTTCTTCTCAAAAATCCTTATCTGCTAAAAAACCTCACACTGATGACACCTTCGGTAACCTCAACTCTTCTATGGACTTGGAGGTTGCGACACCATTAAATTTTGATGATGATAATTTAGAAAACTATAATGAGTTTTCCAAATCCAAAAGGAGAGGGCGGCCTCTGGGCTCAAAAAATAAAAACTCTTTAGTGAAAAAATAAGGGGACTTCCATTTTGGTTCTCTAGTATCACTTAGTGGCGTCAAGGACTTTAATTGTTCTCCCCCCATTCGGTTCCTCATGAATTGCATTTCTTGGAATATTAGGGGTCTTGAATCCCTAGACAAAAAGTTGATCATTAAGTGTTGTTTAAATTCTTTTAATTCAATTGATATTCTCATGCTACAAGAACTTAAAGCTACTAGATGTGTGTTGGATGTTAACCTAGATTATATATAGAAAGATGCGATTAAATTTCACACTAACCATCCCAGAGGCAGGGGTGGGGTAGGTATTCTGATTATTCCTAAATGGTCTAAATTTATTATGGGGTATGGTATTTCACCTTGTAATGGAGTTGAATGGGTTACAATCAACCACCATGGTTTAACCATTGGAATTTTCTCCATCTATGCTTCCAATGATTACAAGGAGAGATCTGATCTTTGGGTTTGGTTGACCTCCATTCCTGACATTCCCTTGTTTTTTGGTGGGGACTTTAATATGATTGAGTCTCAGGATGATAAAAGTGGTGGCCTCCCCTTTACTTGGAAAGACTTGGAAAAGGTCCAATGGAATAGAATGAAACACACTAAAAATACTTTTGACCCTCTAGTTGGTGAGAAAGCTACTAATCTTGGCATATGGTATACTTGGTGTAATTTTCAGAATGACCCCTCTAGGATTTACTTGAGACTTGATCACTTTTATGAAAATAAGAATTACTTTTCATTTATCCATGATAAGAAAGGGAATATTATTACTTTTTCTCCTACTGCCCTTTGAGACCATCATCCTATATATGTGTGTGTTAGAGTCAATAACACCCCACTTCGAAGAAAACCTAATAACCCGATGTTCATTCTTAACACTAGTATTCTTTAGGATGAAGATGTCATGTATGCCATTAAGTTAATTAGACTTATTAATAAAAATAACCTTGCTTCCCTCTCACATATTGATAGATGGAACCACAATATCCTTTCATGGAAAAATCTGTTGCAAACCATTGGGAGAAAGAATACTAAGGACTTTAGATTTTTTGACAAAAAAATCTCCTTTGACCTTCATTTAGCTTAGGTGAATATACAATCCAATCCTTCTAACTATAATCTTATTTACCAGGGTCTATGCAGGATCATGGTATGCCAAAAAGTAGCGATGTGAAAAAGAAGTCCTGATTAATAGACTCTTTGAAAAGCACCTATAACTTTCAAACAATATAACATTTTTTAAATCTGAAATATACATCACATTCTATCCTTCACCTAATACAATAATAATAAACAATTCTTTCAATTTGATGAAGTTTAGATTAAGTTAAGGTGGTCAGACACAATATTTTTAATATTCAAAAAAATTTGTAGCAGAAAAATCATAATTAATTATTTACTTGGAAAAAAATATGAAAAAAATATACATCACATCCGGACATGAGTTTACTACTTTTATCTAGAATCTATAAAAAAATATTATCATTTGATTTTGTTTAATGTGGTTAGGCATACACTTATTTGTTATCTTTCTAGTCCCGATTGATAGACTTATTCAAAAATAGCTAAATTTTCAAACTGTAAAACACTTTTGAAATCCAAACTATGTATCACATTCTATGCTTTTCCTACTACAAGAAATTAAAAAAAAACCATCAATTTGATAAAGTTTAGACTAAGTTAAGGTGGTCAGACACAAGAGTTTTTGTATTCTAGAAAATTTGTAGAATAAAAATCATAATTAATTATTTACTTGGAAGAAAATTATAAAAAATATGTTTCACATCTGAACATGATTATACTACTTATATCTAGAATCTTGTAAAAAAAATTATCATTTTATTGTGTTTAAGGCGGTCAGACATACACATACTTCTTATTTTTTCCTAAAATTTTCATACTACTACATTGAAATTAAAAAATTTCAACATATAGATTAATTATTTTTCCAAAAAGGACTAGTATCTTAGAAAATCAATTCAGTTTTCTACACTTTCTCTTACATATTTTTGATATAATATTTATAACTTGTTCAAATCTTTATGTCAACTTCCGTAAACCTGATTTTCTGAATTTTCATTGCCACTTAAGGGCCTAGTTTTGCATACCATGATCCTGCACATACCCACCAAGTTACTAAAGTGAGAGAAGCCCTTAGAAAACACCAAAATGTTAAAACTAGAGGTGCTATTATCAGATCTCGTGCCCACTAGCTACAATATGGTAACATCTGCTCAAAGTTCTTCTTTAACCTCCTTAATCTAAAGCAATCCAATGAAGCTATCGACAGAATATCAGTTAATGATAATGAAATTGTTGACTTAGATAATATTAAAATGGCCTTCTCCTTATTTTACCAAGACCTCTTTACTTCAGAGGATACTATCAAAGTCAAGATCCTCAGAGACAAATGTAGATCTCTTATTCCTCCTAGAATTTCTAATTTTGATTCTGCCTTGCTAAGTAAAGACATTTCTATTGAGGAAATTAAAAAATCTATTACTTTTTTGAAGGATGACAAGGCCCCTGAGCCTGATGGTCTATGTATCGAATTCTACAAAGCCAACATTAGTTGGATCTGTAATGACCTTCATGACATATACTTCGAAGCATTAGACAAAGGTACCTTGGGAGACTCTATTAATAAGGGCATCATTAAGTTGATTCCCAAGGAGGGTGATAAAGCTCTCATTAAAAATTGGAGGCCCATTGCGCTCCTTAATATTTCTTATAAAATTCTTGTGAAGATTTTGGCCCTTAGGCTAGAGAATAATCTACCTAAGTTTGTTTGTTCCACTGAGAATGGATTTATTAAAGGTAGATTTATTCTAGAAAATCTTATTATGAGTTGGGAAGCAATGAACTGAGCCAAAAAATCTCAACAAAATACTGTTATGTTTCTTTTGTATTTCGAAAAGGCTTATGATAGAGTTAAATGGGAAATTATTTTCATGATGCTTGAGGCCTTTGGATTTCATATGGATTTTTGCAACATTATCGAAATGCTGCTTAAAGATGCTTTCGCCCAAGTTGATGTGAATGGCTCCCTCTCAGACCCTTTTTCCCCTTGGCGGATCTATTTGGCAAGGTTGCCCCCTTTCCCCTGCCCTCTTTGTGATTTCCTTTGATGCCCTCTCCTACATTCTTAGAGAAACTCTCTCTCTCCTTGTGTCAAGGGCATCTCCTTTCCTGATAACTATGAGCTGATTAATTGTCAAATTGTTGATGATACTACTTTATTTTTTGAAGTTAATGAGGAAAACTTTGAAGTTTTACATAATAAGCTTAGCTTCTTTTTTTCTATCTCTGGTGCTCGTCTGTCCCATTCTAAGTCTATTCTCCTTGGGTGGGATGCTCAGCCACCAGATTGGATCTACAAGTTTGGCTATCAATGGGATGGTGCACATAAATTTGATCATTATCTTGGCATCCCCTTCTCTATTGAACATTCTCTAAAGGATGTGGTTATGGATAAAAGAAAAATTAATAAAAAGATTTCTAAATGGCATAAGAAATCTCTTTCCTTGGCTAGCAGAATTCAAGTTTGCCAAAAAATCCTTTCATCCTATAACATCTACTACTCCTCCACTTGGATGTTTAGTAATTACCAGATCCTTGAGATCTAGAAGGCCATTAGGAACTTTCTCTGGTCTGATGGTAAGGGAAATAAAAAGATCCATGTTGTTAAATAGGAATGGTTCCATACTGACAAGATCCTTGGGGGCTGGGGTTACAAGACCTTAGAATTCAAGGGATTGCCCTTGCTGCCAAAATGATCTTTCATTCGTTAGAAGGTTCTGAACCTTGGAAAGTCCTAGTTAGGAACAATATTTAGAGTGGCTTTCCAAAGAATGCTAATACTTGGAAAAATCTTCCCCTATGTGATCTTATTGAGAGGAATTTCCTTGTCCTCGTTCAAGGATCTAATGTTTTCAAATCGATTTGGAAAGCTTGGGACCATGTTAGAATTTTTCTTCCTGATCAGGCTTTCCATGATAACAACCTCCTGCATGGTGAAAGGTCCATTTGGTGGAATCTCTGCCTCTCTGGAAAACTCTTCGCCCTCTCACATGGATGCTCTACCAGATCATGGGTTGGATTGGGTATCTCTCAACTCATTTGTCTCTTTGAACATGACAGCCTTATTAGTTGGGAGGATCTCAGCTCCAAATTCAACATCTCCCACTCTCAAAAGAAGACATACAGTATGATTGTTAGAGATTGCAGCGAAATCCCTTCTACTTGTCATGTGGACTCTCATAGATTTCTTGATCTCAAATGGCCAGATGGTACTATTGTGACTAAAATTAAAGCTAAAAGCATTTATAAAGTTATTGCACACAGTGACTCCATTATTAAACATGTTAATAATCTATGGTATTCTAATTTGGATGCTTTCTCTTGGAAAAAATATTTTGATATCCTTTGGAAAAGCTCTATTGAACCCAAGATCAAATATTTTAAATGGCTTATGATTCTTGACAAACTTCCATTGAGAAAAGATCCCACTTTCATTGAAATTTGTGGTTTTTGTAGGCTTCTTGATTCTTGCAGATATATTTTATTGGATTGAGCTCCAGCAAAAGAAATTTGGCTTATGTTTGGTAATACTTATCCTAAAAATGTTAATATATTTGAAATTATCACTGGATATATTCTTTGTTTAAAGAAGGACACTAGCCTATTTTAGAGCATTCTTTGGACTCTAACATTCTTTGGCAGATTTGGAAAGTCAGAATTGAAGATAGGTATCAAAACATTTCCAGAACCCTTACTAAGTCTTTTTGAAAATGCATCTATTTTAAAATCTCCTCGCATGTGCTTATAAACATTATGATAGAGCGGGAAAAGATGAAAAGATTCTTTCAAAAGGAACACTCTATGATGTTTTTCTTTGAAATGAATAATGATTATATGATTGGAGAAAGAACGTGGACAACCTTACTGCTTTTGAGGAAACTTTGAAGAAGCTCAACCTGCAGGAAATAAAGAAGAACAAGAATGCCTCTGATGACAAGATTCTCATGCTGGCTCAAATCCAAGATAAGAAGAACATTGTGTGGATGGAAGGCCCTATGGGTTGGACTACTTGGGTGGAAACCTATAAATAGTTTTTACAGTATTTGGGGCTCTTTTGCTATTTTTTTTTGTTATGATACTTTACATGTTGATTATGCTACTCTAATACTAGTGTGAGGCTGTGCCTCCCGTTTATACTTTGTGATGTAATTTTTGTTGATCTCCTTATGCTTAATACAAAAAAAAAAAATTTAAATTTATAAATTATAAAAATTATTTTTTGATGGTATGATTGGCTGAACTAGTTTGAGTCTTATACATGAGATTTTTGGAATTGAAGAATCACCATACTACACAAAATTAGGCAAGGTTCCAAGATGTTTGGGCTAGAATTTAGGATTATGAAAAATTACACTATTAATTAGTTATCAAGCAAAGTAGATTTTTTTTCTTTATTTTTTAAAGTATCTTTTAATTTTTAAATAGTAAAATGTACTTAGATAGTTTCTAATTCATACAACTATACGAAAATAATATAACAATTTTTGTTCAAATTAAAATTTAATAAAATAGAATATTCAAAATATTTTAAATAAAAAAAAAATTTCAAATTTTTTTGTTTAAATTAAAATTTAATAAAACAAAATATTAAAAATATTTTTAAATTATAAAAATGAAAATATTAAATTATAATAATTTATTTTGAGTTTATCATATACTAATGTTGTAACCTAAATTTTATATAATAATCAAATTATAATTACTAATTATTGTAGAATTAATATTAATATGATTAATATTATTTATCTTAATTATTGAAACTATCAAACTTAATATCAGCGAATTAGTTAGATAACATTACTAAGTTTTATTTTACAAAAGTATTATTTCAAATTATTGTTAAATTGACAACAAATATTTTTACTAAAATATTACAAAGACAAGTACTAGCCACTACGTGGCACTTGTTTTTGTAGCATTTAAGAGGTTGACATGATAATATTAGAACATATTAGATGTCTCATAAGAATGTTCATTCTTTTCACTGTATTTTTATAAAGAATCCTTTGATCATGGTACTTTTTCAAATATTCATCATATCACTTATTCTATGTAAAAGCAACATGATAATTTCTTTTAATGTATATTGATCCACATGCTGAGAATATGTTTCATTATGCCCATTAAAAAATTAAACCACCAAAATAGGGTAAGTTCTCAGACATGGATATTTATAAAACAAACCCCCTTGTCCAATCAAGGCTTCAATGCTGAAACAAAATTGTGGAATCTAAACTGCACTAATTTCATATGAATGCTAAACTACACATGGATAGTCCTTATATAAATGCGTAGGTTCCATGCCAAAAAAATGTGTCTCCACCTGTTATAGATGATAGTTGAAAATGAATTAAGAATAAAATAAAATATATAAAAATAGCCAAAGAACCGAAAATTCATGATAAATATATTGTCAATTGACTTTTGTATAGTCCATAGTTTATCTTCAGTTGCTCCCCTACTCCAATCTCTTCCTTGGAAACTCCAAGACATGCAATATATCGGCAACTTGACCAGTGAGTAATACTACTTTGTTATTTTATATGGACAGGCTTTGTATGATGAGACGATTCAAGGAAAAATTGCTTGATATTAGTAACACAGTTGAGCGTCTCTATATTGAGCATAGCCGTGTCCTTTTTGTAGAGTGCAATAAAAGTATTATTTTGTGCAGTTGATAGATGAGTAATGAATAGTTTAAATGTAGTCTAGTTGTTGTAGATTGAATGCATGAGTAAATTAAATTTGATGAATGAAGCGAATGAAGCACGGTTCGGTCATTGCCTTGCTATGTATACATCAATCCACTTTCATTGTCACTACCGACCTACCCTTCACCTCATCATTCATTCTCATTGTGCATGAATGCCGTGTCAGACATGAAGCTTGCACAACTTAATTACGTCTCTCCCCCACAAAGTAAACAGTCAGAGAAAATTTTCCCATACATTTCTTTACCGTGCGAGAACAATTATTTAAAGGCCACTTATTTATGTTTGGTTCAATGTACAGCGTCTACTTTGTTGTAGGAGTGGCCGACAAAAACAAAAAATAAATAAATGATTTTCCAGAAAATTTTCCCGTACATTTCTTTACCGTGCGAGAACAATTATTTGAAGGCCACTTATTTATGTTTGGGTCAATGTTACAGCGTAGACTTTGTTGTATGAGTGGCCGACAAAAACAATAAATAAATATATGATTTTCCAGTAAATATTAGTTTTCCACACGTCTTCACAACAGCCTAGTAGACTTATGTTTGGGTGATGACTTTTGTCACTTGGTTCATCAAATTTAAATACATCAATTATGCATATTATTTTTAGATACAATCATTATGAACTTTGACATTAATGGTAATCTCAATGTAATTAACATCCTAGTAAATGCAGAATAACAAAGAGAAATCAATATCTAAATTTGATGAATGCAGTGAATGGTGCACATTTCTGTCACGGTCTTGCATTTTTGTCATTACCTGCATGACTTTCATTGTCTTGCAGATTGTACACCGTCTCATACACGGAATTTGTACCCACAAAGTAAACTATCGGAAAGAGTAGTTGCATGATAATTTTCCACACATTTCTTTTCAATATCTTGACCAGAGTAGACTTATGTTTGGGTCAAGATATTATGGATTAAATGGTAGACTTTGTAAAGAAGTATCCAGCAAGAACAAAAGACTTGTTTAACCAGTTCACATGGTTTCACAGCTTTTTCATTCGCAGAATTTGACATCAGTCGAGACTTTGATCAACATGATGACTTTGATCACTTCATTCATCAAATTTAATCATTCATTATAAATTATTTAATTAAGAAATTTTATACAGATTTTAAATAAATCATTTATTATTTTTTAGTACTATTTAATATATTTTATTTTTAATTTACATTTGTTTTTTATTTGTAATATTTATTTTTTATTTTTTATGTTCAATAATTTTTGTTAATATATTAATATTTTGTAGTATTATATTTCTTAAAAATAAATTTTGAATAAACAACACATTTTTTAAAATAAATTATTCACTTAAGAAATTTTCTAAAGATTTTTAATAGTACTATTTAATATAGCTAATTTCTTTTAATTATATATATATATATATATATATATATATATATATATATATATATATATATATATATATATATATATATATATATATATATAAAATAAATTTTGTTAATATATTAATGTTTTGTAGTATAATATTTCTTAAATAAATTATAAAAAAATAAATTTTCAATAAATAACAAATTTTTAAAATAAATTTTAATAGTATTTGAAATAGAAATAAACTAAATAATGTATTAAAAAATAATTTTTTTAGGTAATTAAATTAATTAATAGTTGTTACAGGTATTTTACAGATAAATGTGAAAGAAATCTTTACTAATTTATTATCTAGTGTTGCACTACTTTGATTATATTAGCATATTGATTCTCAATATTGTAGGACATTATTTATTTGATTGATTTTTAATGTATTTTTTATAGATATTTGTGGCGAAGAGTTGAAATAGTAGGCTATTCTCGAGGAGCGTAGGGAAGAAATTGTTGAGTTGCAAGTAAGAGGTATGTACTATTGACCACAATTCACATTATTTCCATTATGTGGGGTCTGTGAGAAGAGATGTATAGGTGTTTTTCTATTTTAGCTCAAAAAACCCTAAAATAGTTTGTAGATTTTAATGAATATATAAAAAAATAATGATTTTAATTGTGATTAGATGTAGACATGCATACTAAATAAATTTCATGGACATTTAATGAGTATGTTATAGTAAGTGTGCAATGTAGTGTCCATTAATTTATTTGACCTACAAAAAAAGTTGGAAACCATAAAACCCTAAGGGCACTGGTGAATGAAACTTATTATATAAACTATCCATGGTTTTGATGCAAATTTTACAACTTGAATAAGGGTATTTTATACTGTTATTGTAATTTAATAAAGCATTAGATAGAATTTTCCAACGAATAGAAGATTCCATAAATGATATGTCATTATTTAATTAGCATAATGCCTTACTATTTGGGAAATCCCATCCCATGTATCATAGTAACAGATGTTAAAATCTACCATATGCCCATGAAGAGTAGTTGTTGTGGTGGCCATTAGTTTAATGGTATAATTGATTATTTGATCTGTCAACAATTTGTCTACACAAATCATGATGCAATTGATCCCATGTAGTGATAGAATGTAAGGCCAGTCACTCAAACCATTATAGTGTTTTCTCCTTTAATGGTGCGATCAAAAGTTCAATTGCAATAATCTATGTTCTAATATTGCGGATTGCAAATAGAGAGTTGCCACATACGTTTTGTGTTAAAGAGGTGTACTTCAATGTACAATCTCAGGAATATTAAGAAATATTAGGCATGTCCTTCTACTATTAGGCATTAATAAGGATGCGATGTCGAGTAATTAGATCACGAGTCTTACTCATTCCTTAAATTTGTAGTGTTGAATGATATACATTAATTGCAAAACTTGTTTCTAATTTGATATTAAATATTAATAAATTAATAAAATATTGCTTGAAGAGTGATCCCACAAAACTGTCCCACTTTTGCCCACGAAGAAAAAATGTGTGATTGAGAACATTCTAGTTTTGACCCCTTCATCTGAATGGGGGTGTTTGCACGAAGTGCCAAAACACTTTCGTGTGAACTAGGTGACGTGGGGCAGTTCACGTGAAAGGGGATCTTTGAGAGAACATGGTTAGTTACCAAAGGTGACATCAGTCGTTGTGTTATTTTTGTGTCAATGGTGTTTGTGTGAATGGGGCTTCATACGAAGGTCATGGGGTTCATGTGAAGGTGGTTCACATGAAGGGGTCTTTGAGTGAAGGCCTCTGTTATGGCCTTCTCCCCCAAATCCAAATTTTTATTTAATATGTAATAATAATAATAATAATAATAATAATAATAATAATAATAATAATAATAATAATAATAATAATAATAATAATAATAATAATAATAAGATGATCAAGAACAACAACAACAACAACAACAAGAATAAGAATAATAATAATAGGAACATCTTTTAAAAAATTAATATGATCAAAAAGTCATAATGATTTACAAATAAAATAAAAAATAGAAAGCTTAAAATTTATAAATAAAATAAAAACAACGGCGTAAAAATTTAAAATAATTATGTTTCAAAAGCGACAATAAAGATTTAAAAAATGTAACTCCTTATCTCATTCAAATGGATGGAAAAGATTTTAAAATTAAAATCATTTGTCATCCAAATCTACCCATCATTGGTCCTGACGTCTATCCACTATTGGTATTGAGAATTCCCAGAAAGACTAACAAATATTCTGACTAATTCTCAAAAAAAACTGAAAAACAATTCCATTTGGCACCGTTTTACACTTTTTGCTTTTGTTGAATGTATTCTATGTAGATTTATCTATGTATGATGGTAATTTTTGTGTATGAGGGTGCATTTTATTGGGAGCATAGCTATGTCCTTTTTGTAGAGTGCAATAAAAGTATTATTTTGTGTAATTGATATATGAGTAATGAATAATTTAAATGTAGTCTAGTTGTTGTAAATTAAATTTGATGAATGAAGTGAATGAATCACGTTTCGTTCATTGCCTTGCATGTATACATATATCCACTTTCATTGTCATTACCTACCCTTCACCTCATCATTCATTCTCATTCTGCATGAATGTTGTGTTAGACATGAAGCTTGCACAACTTAGTGTTGCTCCCCACAAAGTAAATAGTCAAAGAAAATTTTCCCATACATTTCTTTACCATGCCAAAACAATTATTTAAAGGCCACTTATTTATGTTTGGGTCAAGGTACAATCTATGGGAAAATATTGGATGTTACAGCCTCAAATTTGTTGTAGAGTGGCCAACAAAAACATAAATTAAATAAATGTTTTTCCAATAAATATTAGTTTTCAGCACATTGGTCTTTCTCAAGGTCCAAATGAGAAATTCACCCTAGAAATTCAGCACATTTCTTAAGATGTTTGTAAACACCAATTGTCTATGTTAAATTTAGATACCAAAATCTAGGTGAACAAGTTTTACTTCATACAAGTTTGATAAATAAAATTGTGATTTATGGATTGACATAGTGGACCAAATGCTACATGAGAACTTGGAGAAAAATAAACATACAAATATGATGATCAACTATAGTGAACTAATGATATTAGGTTGTGCTTGGCTTTTGGTAACATTTAAGATTTTTGTTAGTGCTCGTGTTATTATTATGGTTAAGGTTACTACCATTATTAAGGTTAAGGTTATTGTTAGGGTTAGTGCTCATATTACAATTAGAGTCAAAGTTGTTGTTACATTGAAGCTTAGTGTTAGGGTAATTTTTATTACGTTATATGTTGTAAATAGAGTTAGTGTTAAGGATATTGTTAAAGTTATGGTTGTGTTTTGGTTACATAATTTTTTGATAGTGTACATTTTAGTATTACGGTTAAGGTTAATTTGATATTGTTAAGGTGAAGGTTAGGGTTAGGGTTAGGGTTAGTGTTCCTATTATGGTCAAGCTTAGTGTTATTTTTACAGTTAAGGTTAGTGTTACAGTAACTATTAGGTTATATGTTGTAATTGGGGTTAGTGTTAAGGATATTATTAAGGTTACAGTTGTGTTTTGGTTAAATTTAAAATGTTGTTAGGATTCATGTTATTATTATGGTTAAGGTTAGTGATATTATTAAGGTTAATAAAAATTGTTAGGGTTAGTGCTCCTATTACAATTATGGTTAGTGTTATTGTTACATTTAACGGTAGTGTTAGGGTAACTGTTAGGTTATATGTTGCAATTAGGGTTTGGGTTACATTTTACAATTATCTTAGCATTCATTTTATTAATACAATCAAGGTTACAATTAGGGTGTGTTGATTAAAAATATAAATAGTATCAAAAATTTTATATAGAGTATTCGATAATGGTCATTATGATTATGGTGAAGGATTGCATCTAGGATTGGTTAATATTAGTATTAAGGTTTAAGTTAAGATGAAGTATAGGATTTTCATTAATCTGGTTGGATATTTCTATGTTGATTATTATTATATGTTAGTGATGTGGTGTAGGTAATAGAGTCAGGGGTACAGTTAGGGCTAGTATTAGAGTATTCAATAACAAATATTATGGTTATGGTGAATGATTGCATGTAGACTTAGTTAATAATATTATTAATGTTTAATTTAAGTTGAAGTTTATGATTTTCGTTAGTCTTACTGGATACACTTATGGTCTATATTAATGTTAAGATACATGTAAAATACATGTTTGTGATGATGGAAAGGATAAGGTGACATTTATTTGAGAAATGATCACATAATCTTCAACAATGAAGAGGGTATTGCAACCTTTATTTGAGGGCACAATTAATTATCATAAAAATTTAGTGAAATGAATTTAATAGTGATAAGAGATTTAAAACAATGAGGTAATTATGTTAGATTGAGCATATGTGATTTTACTTGTCACTTAGTGCAAAATATCATGTATGAGTGTGCACAATAAGATTAATGCTATAATAATTTAAGATAATTATCACATAATGTAGGAGAAGAATTAATTCTACATTTTTAAATAGGAAGTTGGAAATACATCATTAGAGTACATCATTTATTTTGAAGACATCTAGGTCTAATTTCTTCTTTTTTTCTTTGAAAGTTATTTCCCCCTTTTCATATTTTCATAGCGCTCATATGTGAATGGTGATACTATTCTCAAGCCTTCTATAGACTTTACACAAGATACAAACACAAATGTTAATCCTACTCTTTATGTTGGACCTATATCAATTCTGGCTTTTGAAAGAATTAGTCCTTGAGTTTTGTGAATTGTCAATGCCTATGCCAACCTTAACGGTAATTGGAAGCTCCTACCCAATTTTAATGTTTCTACTGGTACTATTTTTGGATCATGGTCATCATATCGTATTCCAGAGTAATTATCAAATTCAACTATTACATATGTTGGTGGTTCATGTGGAGCAGATTTGGGTTTGTAGATAATATTTTTGATATATCCCAATGCCTCATCGACAAGACCAACTTCTATCCATAGATTTTTACTCAACATTACCCTTGAATTGTTACTGAACAATAACTCTGTATCAAGTTCTTTGGTTCATGAATCTTCTTTTTTATTAGGTCATTCCTTGACTTAGTTGCAAGACTAAGTTTAACAGGATGTTGTAAAGAATACAAGATCCTCATGCTATGGTTATGAATATTGTCATTTGCAAAGAACAAATGCATTGTCTTATCAAACTCATCATTGCTTGCAACATCTAAATGTAAGAAAAGAAATAGTGGTTAAAGGAATGTAATAACAAGGCAAGAACTCAAACAACTAAATCAAAACTACATATATGATTAGACAAAAGAAGAGCTAAAAACCATAAGAAGCCTAAGAGTGTGCAAACCTTCTTAAACAAAGAAAGCTCCCCTTTGATGTGTAGCTTTGTCCAATGGATGAAATGTGTGCTCAAATGATAGTTCTCAAGCTTCAAATGTGGGAGGATTTTGGGATTATAAGGGTGTGAATGTGGTTTTTGTTCTTCAAAATGGCATCATATCTTTGCTTGAATGGTGGATGATTTGTGAGGAGACGAGGGTTCAATTTATAGGCAAGAGGAGGGGTGAATGAATGGTCAAGATGGAAACCTAAGGAAGGTCAAGATGCATTTGAAAGAGAGCACATGGATTGTGCTTTCTCAAATGTATCTCATTGTGACAAGTGTCACAATGGGAGAGGTTGGAAGAAAATGGGGAATGTGACCATTTTGGAAGATGTCAGAGGGGACAAATGTGTAAGAGGAGGATGGAGTGTGTAAGGGATATATAAGAGCATTTAAGGTTGACATGAGGTGAAGGAATTGGGGGATGTGAGAATGTGACATGGGAGTTGACTTGGGTTGGTTTAGGATTTCTTAATCCATGGATTATGATTGTGCAAATACTTAGGAGGTGATTAGGCTTGGATTAGGGGGAAAGTGGGAAGTTTAGGAGGATGTGATGGGAAGAGAGATAATGAGTGGAGGTAAGGATTAGCTAATTGTGGGTCATTAGATAATTAAGGGTGATTAACATTTGTGAATGGATTGGGTTGAGTATGAACTCTATGTTAGGATTTTTGGATGGGTTTGGTTAAGGGTTAAGGTTTAGGAGCCATGTGATCAAATTGGATTAAATACAGTATTTAATTCCAAGTGGGAGGAAAATAGGGTTTTATGAATTAATTTAAATAGGTATATGTATCTATTTAAATTAATAGAGGAATGAGGATTTAATTAATTATCAGACTATAGGTTTGTCATTTAGATAATTAATTGGGCTATAGTTAATTAATTAAATTAATTAACTAGGGGATGACATAAATTAATTAAATAAATAATATTTATTTAATAGAATGCCTTAGGAGAAAACTAAATAGTATTACTTAAATTATGTAATCAAATTTAAGTGTCGACATTTTGCTCCTCTTCAACATAGTGTTAAAATAACACTGTTTTGAAGACGTTTAGAAATAATAGATGACGCAAAGAATTGACTAGGCAATGAAAATGCCTCCAATTATGGGAAAGAAGGCTTAGGCTAGGTGAATCCCCCTTGAGAGGGCGATTGGGAAAATGAAGGGGGACGAAATGAAATCTCGAAAAGAAAAGGCAGTTGGGGGTGCAGTAGGCGAAAAAGTGGTATGAATGGGGAAGAAGGGGGTGAAAGAGGCAATGTTGTGTCAAGATTCACTAAAATGGGAGGCAAGGGTGGTTGAAAAGGCATCTAGGAGGGGAAAAAAAAAAGGGCTTCGGAGGCCATTAATAAGGGCCAAGAGGGCCAAAAATAGGTTATTTGTACACCTGAGAGCTTGAAGATAGAATTTTAATCTCTAAGCGGAGATAGAAAAATGACAGATAGAGTGCGACCGAGGCATTGTGAGGAGTGTCTAGCGATGTGGGGCCCTTGACCAATAGGAAGGATCAAAGAACCACCCTTGTCCTTTGGTAAATTTTTCATTTATTATCTTTTTTCTATTGAAAATGCGTGATCTTGCTAGGGCGGGATCAACGGGAATGTGCTCCCACAAAAAATGCAAGGGGAAGGGGTTTGGGAAATGGCATGAGACTTTTTATGGAATTGCAAAAGTCTAAGGAATGGGGGGTATTTTTAGCGGTACCGAGATCCCACATGAAGTTCTTGTGGGATCGCATTCTTGGAGAAAACCCAAGGAAATGCAAGAAAATAATGCGTTCCCAAGAGAGGGGGAGTTAGATGAGCAGTATAGGAATGTGTTCCTGCACCGGTATGAGGATGGGAAAGTTGTGCGATCTCGTGATGGCGAGATCATGGGAATACAAGAAAGGGTTAGGGGGCGAGAATCAAGGGAAAAAGATGGGGATAGGGGGAAAAGGGAGGGAAAACTAAGGTAGGTAGGTACTGCCAGATAGATAGGATGTTTTGGACAAGATAGAAAAATGACACAGTTGACTGGTTTTGGTTGCAGTGGTTACTAGATCAACTAAGTAGCAAGGAGAGACATGCGATGGTACTGGCGTTGGGGGAGAAATTCACTCTTGTAGAGTGGGAATGGGTAGATGCGCTAGGGCTAGGGTACTTGGTCTACATGCAGTAGAGTTAGACGTTCATGGTGATGGTTACTGCGCTATGCAAGAGGTGGCACTTTGAGACAGGGATGTTCTATTTGCTTATGGGGGGATGGCAGTGACCTTGGAGGATGTGTACCAGATCTTTAGACTATCAATCTGGGGGACATCAGTGGTGGCAAGGTCATACACACAGCAGCAAGTGGTTTCCCCAGTACTAGGCTCGAGCGTAGCGCCTGTCTTGCACCAAGGGAAGTTGGCACTGGCACACCACGCAGTAGTAGTGTCGATGGCATAGCGACCATACTTTTATGTGTGCGACTTAGTTTCATGGTACATTGCCCCAGGCACAAGAGGGATAGGGATGACATTAGCACTCATCCCAAGGATTGTATGGATAGTGGATATGGGGGTCCTAGTAGTCTGGGGCACATTGATGCTGGCAGAGATGTATAGGGACTTATACTAGATCATGTACCATGGTGGGGATAGATAGGGGAGAATTTTTGGATTTGCCTTGTTCCTCTAGGTATGGGCTTAGGAGCACATAGTTGTGCTGAGGCCTTTGAAGAGGGTAGAAAGGTAGCCAGAGGAGCCTCTGGTGTATAGCTTGGGAGAGCTACTAGCCTACCGTGATGTGGATGACATTGATCACTAAAGAGAGATGTTGGATGGGATCTAGGACAACATCACCTGGTGACCGTACCTAGGATAGGTGGCAAGGGTAGAGGATCAGAGGGAGCTACCATATACCCCTGACTCCAACCTACATTACAGGGTGATGGGAGTATATCATGGAGCAGTACAGGCTGAAAAGGGTTGCCCATCACTTAAGGTTTGCATAGGGAGTCCCCGATGTAGAGCACTAGTACCAGAGGGCCACACAAGAGTAGAGGGCCATTTTTGGAAAGAGACTAGATAGGGATCGACTAATGGTAGACTGGTAGGCTATAGTGCTTGTATAGTGGGACTAGGTTGGAGGACCAACAGATGCAGGGACCACACTAACGTATGATGCATGGTCTCAGATGTTGAGGGTCATGGGGAGATCAAGATTACCTGTCAAAGGAGGGCCAGCACCAGAGTCTAGAGGGGAGGGAGGGGAGGACAAAGAGGCGGAGGATGAGATGAAGACGGAGATGGAGACAGAAGTAGAGAGGATATCATGGATGTGGACAGGGGGGGTGGGGAACAGAGGAGGAGGAGGATAGGGGCCACCACCATAGAGGCCACCACTACAGGGACTTCCACCATAGGGATCATCACCTAGGGGCCACCACCAGGACCATCACCACCACTGAGACCATCACCACCACTAGGACCACCACCATAGGGGCCTTCAATAGGGGTGGGATCATCAGGTGGGGGAGGAGGATATCTTGTAGGGCATCTTGCATCATTATAGGTAGCATATGATCGTATGAGATAGATGCTTCATGATACATAGGGTGAGTAAGACTCCCTGATAGCACAACTAGCCTAGGTGCTCCAGGATAGACTTTTGATGGTTGATGAGAGAGAGAAGCTAAGGTAAGAGAGAGAGAGGAGTTGTGGGTGAAGGATGGGCTAAGGGTGGAGAGAGACTAGCTATGGAGAGAGAGGGAGGGGCTACAAACAGAGTGAGATCGACTACAAGGGGAGAGAGATATGGTGGTCCAGCAGCTGGTGGCGAAGAGACAGATTTCTAGGGGGGACAGAGTGGTGCGAAGATCACATGAGAAATTAAGAGAGGTGACTCATTTGTAGAGGGACATGGAAAATCTAAGACAATAGGTGAGATGGTACTGGGCCATGTATCACAGAGTAGTGCCACTAGAGAAGCATGAGCATTATAGATGTGTGAGCCATTCTAGGGCCATAGGTATAGGTATAGGGGGGAGCTCAGGTATAGGTGGTGGCAATAGCCAAAGGATAGGGGAAAGTGCACAGAGGAAAGGGCAATAGAGTTGTCGGTCAGGTTATTCATAGAGTCAGCAACGGTCCGCCGACAGCTCTATATAGATGGCAAAGGTGGAGGGGTTAGGGGCAGGGAAGGATGTGGATGGAGGGGGAGGACAAGGATCCACACAGGTATAGAGTAGAGCGATACAGGACACAGTGGAGAGATTGATGACCTGGGTTATACGGGTGGAATTTTCCATAGTAGCACCATAGGATCTAGCATAGGTTGACCCCTTAGCTGATGATGTTGAGATGCAGCCTCCCTCAGGAGAGGTAGATAGGTAATGATATGCTATAGATTTTGATTATGTACATTAGTATTCATTGATGGAGGGCATAGTCCCCATGTATATTGTATCTGTATTCTTTATGGACATGGACTCAGATAGACACTTATTCTTTTATTCTTTGGGATGGGACATTCTTGTATTTTTTTCCATGATCATATATATATATATATATATATATATATATATATATATATATATATATATATATATATATATATATATATATATATATATATATATATATATATATATATATATATATATATATATAGGATAATGATGATAATCTAGAGTGGGATATGATGTGTATTGGTTTAAGTGCTTATGATGATGTTAATGATGGTACTAATGTGGGTGATGCAGGATGTGATATGTTGTACTATATGTGATGCATGTTCTTACTTATGTCATGATTTTATGTATGTATTCATGCTTATATGGAGGATGTCTTAAAAATGCAAGATAATTAAAATGACCTAAGAATGTAAGATAAAATGAACTTTAAATGTTTTAACAATGCAAGATTAAGGTGAACCTAAATGCTTTAATAATGCAAGATAAAACGAGCCTAAATGATTTAGCAATGCAAGATGAAAACAAACCTAAATGTTTTAACAATGCAAGATGGAAAATGAACTTAAATGATTTAAGGAAAGTAAGATTAAAATGATATTAAAATGAAACTAATAATGCATGATTAAAATGAACCTGAAATGAATCTAACAATGTAAGATGGAAATTAACTTAAATGATTTAAGGAATACAAGATTAAAATGATATTAAAATGAATCTTAACAATGCAAGATGGAAATGAACTTAAATGATTTAAGGAATACAAGATTAAAATGATATTAAAATGAATCTTAATAGTACAAGATTAAAATGAACTTAAAATGGGTCTAAAATGATTTACTATGCAAAATTTAAAATGCACCTAAAATGAAGCTAAAATAATTAACTATGCAAGATTAAAATGAAATTAAATGATTTTAACTATGCACGATTAAAATGAATCTAAATGATTAACTATGCAAAATTAAAATGAATCTAAAAAGGGATGAGAATGAAACGAATCTGAAATGAGGTGTAGGGTGTTGGAAATGAGCATGCATGTGAGATGAAATGTGAGGATGGGTATGATGGTGTAGCATATCACCGCCTGACTGAACCATCAATGAGAGGTAGGGGATGGTGAATTGAGAGAGGCAACGAGTCAGAGGAGATTTTCACAATAAAAATTCATGTGTTAGGGGTGTGAAGGGGAAGTAGATGGTGGGTAGGTTTTCATTAGGATGAGGTTTTAGGAATGAGAGGATAGTGAATGGATGTGGAGGGGATTTTGCTGAGTTTCTGAGGATGTTTGTAGACATTTGATAGGAGGATTGTTTACCTGGGGAATTTGATAGGAGGGGAGATTTTTATTGAAGCTTGAGCATAGGGTATTTCGAATGGGAATACCACCATGTAGTTTGAGCACTTAGTTTGATATAGAAACAAAAGGGACTAGCCAAAGTTATTAGAAAATTTAAGGCTGTGTTACTAGAATTGCATAGGAACAACTCAAAAAAGACATGCAAGGGTTTCCCTGGCATCACACATGAATCCAAGGGGAAGCATGGTGAAAATGATGTCGAGGAACCGACAAGCAAATGATACTTCTCAAATGCAACATGTAACCCAAAAAGGTCATATGTAGGTCGTGTAAGGGTTGCATCTGACTGACTTATAGGTAGAAATGAAAACCAAAAAGACCCTATCTCAACAAATATTCCCCATTGCAATGCACCATGATATAAAGGATCATGGTAACATCAAAGAAAGAAGCAATATGAGACTGTTGAGTAAGCTAAGAAACCAAAGAAAGCATAAAATTAAAATGATAAGACCCAAAAGATGTTCTTTGCCAAAAGAGATTGACTGACTATGGATGGTGGGATTAGGTTGGATAGGAGGAAAGATGCATCTTACAAGGACCTATTTGGTGGAATTAGCTGAAATGAAATTGGTGATTGGCACAAAGTAGACTCTTGGGTAATAATAGTGATAGGGAATTCTTTGTTGAGGAGGTTGTTTGGATTGAGATTGTGATAGGTCATGCACTTAAGATCAAGGTACTACTTGAGAACCAAGAAGATATGTACAAAGGAGAAAAAGAACAAGGACATTATATACAATCAAATGTTTTACACAAGATCAGGTGATCGTGACACTTCAACAAGAGACACTTATGTACATAGCTCACCATTTTAGGGATAGGAGATGCCTTGGTATATATAGGAAGCTTAGAATGTGGGATAGTAGTTCTCTTCTACTGATGTGATGGTAAGAACACCTTGAGAAAAGGGAGAGCAAAATGGATGAGTGATGGGATGACAAAGGGTGGATAGTGGATTTGATGGGGGAGCATGAGTTTGATCGATAATGATACATTCCATTATGTGTGGCAACTATTTCTAGGTTTTCACCAACATACTTGTCCAAGGTGCCTGATTGCCAATTTTTCACCATTGGACAATTATTTCTCTTTATTTTATTTCATTGATTTTTTTGATTTTTGATTTTTGATTTTTTATCTTTTTATAGATTTTTCAGGATCATAAGGATGGTTCAAGCATAGAACTGCTTTAGATGTATGATGTTAATGGGATCATTCAGGGGCTCCCCTTCTGGTGTGGATAGTTGATAGGCTCAAGAGCCAAAATAGGTTGTTACAATGTAGGGGCCTAGCCAGGTAGGTTTAAACTTTCCTTTCTTTTCTCTATTGGCTTGTACCTTTTGGTTCTCATTTAGGACCATGTCCCCCACTTGGAATTTTTTGGGGTGAACCTTTTTGTTGAAGCTTCTTTTGAGGTGATTTTGGTACATGACTAGGTGATCATAGGTTTGTTGCCTCTTCTCATCTAATATATCTAGTTGGGTAAGGCATGCCATGTGATAGTCTTCATCCATGGTCTAGTAATTCATGGACACACGCAGTAAAGGGATTTCAACCTCAATTGGCACGATGACTTCAACACCATATACCAGGGAGTAAGGGGTGGTGCTTGTGGGTGTACGAAATGAAGTGTGGTAGGCCCAGAGGGTGGGATTGATTTTTAGATGCCACTCGCGGCCAGAATCATTGACAAATTTTTGCAAAATTTTTAGGATAGTTTTGTTAGTTGCCTCAACTTGGTCATTTCCTTGCGGGAGGGTAAAAGTACAAACCTGTGTCACACATTTATAAAGGAAAAGGTCAACAACATGCAAATTTTTCAACTTTAATGACATAAAAGTGGCATTTGTGTTTAGAATTTGAAGATGATGTAAACTAATGAAATGTGAAAAATTTGATGAAGTTTATGCTTGTAATTTTAAAAAAAAAATTGAACAAAAATTGACATAGTTTTTTTTTAAATTTTTGAAGTCCTTTTTTTTTATTGTTGAAATGTGTTGAAAATCTAAGGTCTAGTTCCCACCAAAAAATAATATGCAAATAATCTTTTTTTCCTCTGATTTCAGAATATGTTTTAGATAACATGTATAGATAGTGCATAAAAAAAAGAGATTGGATTTCGGTATATATTTTGTCTATTATAACTATCCAAAGTCAGTGTTATTTGAAATCAATAGTTTTTTGTTCCCACCAATTTTTCCCTATCAAATCTACACCATTGAAAAAAAATTATATATTCTTGAAGATGACTCTCTCCTCTAGTGTTAAATATAAGGTTTAAATTTTTCTGACATGATTTGTTTTTTTTCCTTCGAACGAGCGTGTTCTTAAATGTTAAAGTACCTACTTGAAGTATTTTCAACTTATAATATATTATATGAAATCAAATCATAATAAAAATTACATAACCATAATCTTGACTCCAAGCTCTACAAAATGATATTTTAAGATTTTACAAAATTATTAATTTTGACAGATAATTCAGATCTAGAAGTGAGAACTTCTGAGAGTCACCTTTTTTTTCTTATTTGGCTGCCACATGGAATGCCACTTAGACAGTTTCGACTGAAACAGGTTCAGTTGGAATGGGTTTAGCTGAACCTAAGGGTGACCAAACATGGTCCCGTGGATTACCATGCCCCTCAAATCTCTTATTTTTTAAAAACTATTTTTTGAATTAAAATAATTACAAAATTTATAAAATCTGGCTAGGAATAAATGATTTTTTAAATAAAATAGTTTTTTATATAGTTTTAATAGTTTTTTACAAATTTATTAATTTATTAATTTTTTTTAAATTTTTAATTAAAACATTATTCAATTAGTAAGTTATACTTATGAACTTAATAATACTTTTTT